>JARHVA010005835.1:600000-975000 GCA_037957365.1 Torreya grandis
ATGCCCATTCTGTTGTTGTTAGGAACATGACAAAAGGAATTCCACCTAACTAAACAAATTATCATGTGATCACAATTATTCTTGGTAGTACACCACCTAACATTAGGCCATACAAGTATCCCTATGCCTAGAAAAGTGAAATTGAAAAGATGGTATAAGAGATGTTGGATGTAGGAATCATTCACCATATCTAAAGTGAATATTCTTCACCAATTGTCATGGTGAGAAAGAAAGATGACACCTAGAGGTTGTGTGATCTAGGAGGATCTATATTTTACTCCAAACATTAAGTCTTCAAATTATAGGTTTATCATTTCCATGGTGAAGGGCTCATCGAGATATTTTTGATGCATTTTATGGTTTGAGAAATGGAGCTTGTATGCATGAGTTATGGCACCTAGAAGATCATTTTGGGAAAATATATATATATATATATATATATATATATATATATTTTTTTTTTCAACAAGCGACGAGAGGTCAACAATCGATGAATGTCGATAAGTGGTGAATGGAGATTAGACCATGTGGTGGGTCCTCAAGCCATCACATGGCTTTTCACCCTTCAAAATGATCTAATTTTATATATTATAATTAAATTTCATTCCAAAGTCCTTTGATATTCCTCTAACTTTCCACATAACATCCAAACTCTCCATGAACATGCCACATACTAAATGTTCATGCCACGTGTTAACCAAAAACATTCATGTATTTTCCCATGGTCCCGCACATACTCTCCACACTGCACCATAATTACATGCAATATATGGTAATTCCAAATACTTGGCATTATAAACCTCCCACTTCATGGCATTTAAATATATCACTAAACTCCCACCTTCCCAATGTGAGATATATGATGTACTTAGCCCACCAAAAGTGATGGAAGTCAAATTTAAACTGTGGAATTTGGGATAAAAGGATAAGCATTTAACTGATGCACCACAAAACTCAAACACTATGAATTAAGCTTGATATTGTATTTGAATCCAACTTTTGGTCATGGAGATTAATTCCAAGGTATGTAAAGAGTGTGGAGAGAAATGAAGATAGTATTTATGACTTGAATGAAATAATATTATTTCAAGAGAATCTCTGGGATAGAATTAAAGGCTATAAGATGATTTTTGAAGACTTATTATTATTGTAAAGTGGTTTTTTCTATAATTAATAAGGAGCAATCCCAAATTAGAGTGGATCTAAAGATGTAGGCTATATAGCTAGACTCCATTATCAAATTGCATTCAATATTTCTATCAAATTTTGTCTCTTTATTTATTACACTCTTTGATTTAAGCTATTTTGGATATTTAAAATCTAATTTTAATTCCTTAATCATTTAAAATGTTGATTTTAATTAAATCATTATATTAAGGTTTTGATCCATTATAAGTGTGTTTTTTACTACTACGACACTTGTATGATTATGATTATAGATCAACTTTTTGGTATCAGAGCATAATTCATATTTAACTATGTGGATTGCTAGTGTATGTTGACAAGGTCAAGATCTAGGTGGGGTGAAGGAGAATTAGTAGAATATGATCTAGAGATTGGATTAAGACATACTATAGAAATAAGAGATGACTTTGAGTCTAAATGATCTTTTTGACAATCCTTCTTGGAAATGAAGGACATGGTTAAGGAACTTTACCAGGAATGATGAATTAAGATGGAACATGATGGAGGTGGTAAATTTTTTGGGAAACCTTCCTCCTCTTCAAGTGATGGTAAAGATAAAAGATATGTTGAATCTCTTCCTTCACTAAAGCTAGATATTAAGTTTGAATTGCTGATGTTTAATGGTGAGATTAATGCAAAAAAGCTAGATAACTAGATTAAAAAAATTGAAGTATATTGTAGGGTCTAGAAGATTGTAGATGATGAGGCTAAAATTCACCTAGATACTCTTTAAATGGGAGGCACAAATCTCATCTAGTGGGAGAGTAAGTTGAAGGAAAATGATATTAACATAGGTAACTTGATTTCCACTTCTAGTGAATTTGTTGATTCACTCAGAAAGCAATTTTATCATTTAGGCTATATACATCAAGCCATGATGGATTAGAAATCTTTCATACAAACTAAAGGCCAAAGTGTTTAATATTATACATAAGAATTTAGGAAAAAAGATTTACTTTTGAATATCCCTCTTTATACATAGGAAACACTGCTTAAGTATATAGGTGGGTTGCATAGTTACTTGAAACACATGATTATGGTTCTCAATCTCACTAGTCTAGATGAAGAATGTGTTAAAGCCATTCATTTAGAGGCTAGAGGAAAATAGACAAAAGAATATTTTCCTAAAGTTAAAAATAAGTAATATGAAGTTGAGCATTCTAAATGGCAAAGTTATGGAAAGGGTAAACAAAAATCCACTATTACTATTCATAAAGAAGAGGGTAAGCCATTTTGCAATCATTGTAAGAAAAATCATGATGAATCTATGTGTTGGAAATTACATCCTAAGTGAAATCCTTTTAATAGGTTTAAGAAGAAAGATAAGAAAGCTAATATCATAGTTCAAGATCTGGGTTTAGATTTTAGGGATGAAACTAAGATCACATCTATGAGTATGCATTATTATTCTTCTCTTTCTAGAACTAAGTTATATAATGTTTCTTCCTCTTAAAAACAAAAATCTATGCATGATAATAAGAAAAGAAATGAGTTTTTCCACATTAGGGTTGTTTCAAAACATACTAAGATTGACACCCTATTTGATAGTGGATCACAGACAAATTTGATTTTTGAAGAGATTGTTAAAAAGTTAGGCTTAAAAATAACTCCCCATCTGAAACCCTATCCACTTGGTTGGGTATGTGATGATGCAAAATTGAAAGTAACCAAAACTTGTAGATTTAAATTTGTCATCACATCTAAATTTGTGGATGAAGTTGATCTGGATGTAGTCCCTCTGGACACATACAAGATTTTTTAGGAAGCCCTTATCTTTATGATAGAAAAGCAATATTTTATAGGGAAGAGATTAAGTATTTTCTTGTTAAGGATGGCATTAAATATATAGTCAGAGCACATCATGTTAAGATGAGTCTTTCCTTGGCTACAATAGGGTAAATGAAAAGACTAGTCAATTCAAGCAAGAATTTATGTCTCATGTTGATTAAGTCTAAGGAAAAAGAATATTCCTAGGTAATGGAAAATTATGATCCTAAACATAAGAAAGAATTGGTTGAAATCATTTCTAGTTATGATGATGTGTTTTAAGATCCCAAAGGGTTACCCCCTAAAAGGGGAGTTCAACATGAAATTTAGTTGTTATAGGATTCTCCTCTCCCTAAAATTGGCATGTATAGGTTATTAGTGGTGAAAAATGAGGAAATCAAGAAGTAGGTAATGGAAACTTTGGAAAAGGGAGTTATTCATCCTAGTATATTTCCTATTGGTTTGCCTATTATTTTAGTGCCAAAGAAAGATGTCACATGGTGAATTTGTGTTGGCTTTTATGCTTTGAACAAAATTACTATTAATAATCATTACCCTCTTCCTCATATTGATGATTTGATAGATCCGTTAAGAAATACTATCTATTTCACTAAGTTAGACTTAAAAATTTGTTATCATTAGGTTAGGATTAATGATGGTGATATTTGGAAAACTAATTTTAAGTCAAAACAAGGACTATTTGAGTGGTTTGTTATTCCTTTTGGATTATGCAATGCACTGGTTACATTCATGCGATTGATGAATGATGTTCTTAGGCCATTCCTTGATGAATTTTCTATATTATACTTAGATGATATTTTGATCTTCAGTCAGTCTTGGGAAGATCATGTGATTCATATTAGGAAAGCCATGGATGCATTAAGAAGGGAGAAACTTTATTTGAAATTGTCTAAATGTGAATTCAGCAAGACCTCTTTGATTTACTTGGATTATATAATAGGACATGGTGAATTGAAAATTGATCATACAAAGGTGAAGGTTATAGTTAAATGGCCTAAACCCAATAATGTAACTGAGGTTAAAATATTTCTTGGTGTAGTACAATATTGGAGGAAATTCATTGCAATGTTATCACTTATTGCATCAACCTTGCATTCTTTAACCAGTAAAAAATAGGCCTTTCAGTGGGGAGGAAAGTAACAAAGAGCCTTTGACACTTTGAAGATAAAGATTAGTACTTCTCTTATCTTAGCACTTCTTGATTTGTAGCAGCCATTTGAGATTGAGATAGATGCAAGTGATTATGCTATGGGAGATATTCTAATGCAAGGAAAGAAACCAATATGCTATCATTTTGAGACCTTCATAGGTTCAGTAAGAAAATATCTGACTTATGATAAGGAATTGTATACATTGGTTCAAAGTGTTAAGAAATGGAAACATTACTTGATGGGAAGGGAGACAGTGATACATATAGATCATCAACACCTCTAGTATCTCCAATCATAGGCCAAGCTACAAGAGTCTAGGCATTTTCATTGGATGGGTTTCCTATAGTAGTTTCATCTTGTGATCAGGTATAAGAAAGGTATTTAGAATAAAGTTGCTGACATACTTTCTAGGCCTCCTATGGTAGTTGCATCTATTATCTTACAACATAGTTATTTGACTCATGAAAGTTATAAATAATAGTATGATGATGATGCTGAATTTAAGAATGTGTAAAAAGACTTGATGAGTGGTAAATAGGTAGAAGAGTTAGACTATCATGTGCATAATGGACTTTTGTATCATTTGGGTAAACTTTATATTCCTCAAAATGAAAGGGTGCACATGATTAGGAAAGCACATAGTTCTCTTAATTCTGGTCATTTTGGAGTTGGTAAAATGGTTGACCATTTGAAAATGTATTGTTACTAGGCTCGTATGAAGGAAAATATTTCCAAAAATATCAAGGGGTGTGTTCTTTTTTCCACAAGAAAACCTAGTAAAAATAAACTTAGACTTTACACTCCCTTACCTATTCCTACCCATCCCTGGGAAAGCATTTCCATGGAATTTATAGGGGGTTTGCCTATGTCACAGAGAAAACATGATTACTTGTATGTGGTAGTGGATAGATTTAGAAAGATGTGTGTTTTGATTCCTTGCACTAAACATATTACAAGGGAAGGTATGACACACTTGTTCTTTCAACATATATGGGTTCATTTTAGTTTTCCCACTTCTATTGTTTTTGATCGAGATTTTTAATTTCTTGGGGAATTTTGGTCAACACTATTGTAATTAATGGAAATTAAGTTGAATAAGAGCACTACATTTCATCCATAGATTTATGGGAAAACAAAGGTTGTAAACTGTACAGTGGTACATTTGCTTAGGGGTTATTATAGTAAACATCCCAAGTTGTGGGATGAAAATTTATGCTATATACAACATGCTTACAACTATGCACTTCATTATTCTACTATGAAATCTCCTTTTGAAGTTTATTATGAATATTTGCCTAAATCTCCTCTAGATGTTTTTTATAGACATGATTTAGCTACTGATGAACGTAAAAATGCTATTAAAGCCAATAAGTTCATTGAAAAGATACAATAGGTACACTAGATAGTCTAAGATCAATTGGAGAAAGGTAAAACAAAGTATAAAGCAAGACATGACAAACATCATGTTGATCACCAGTTTATTATAGGTGATTTAGAATGGCTTCACATCAGTAAGGGAAGACTGATAGGTGAAGGTAAAAAATTGAAACCAATTGGGTATGGTCCTTTCTGGATTATAAAAAAGATTGGTAAAAATGCTTTCCAATTGGATTTTCCATTTTACATGCATATCTATTTAGTTGTGAATGTGGAAAATCTAAAATTGTATGAGCCTCTGATGATTGTAGATCATGATGAGAGTGTATCCATTCCTTCCATTGCTGATTATCTAATAGAACTATAGGAAGATACAATACTTGACAAGAAGGTTTAGACTTCATGAAGGGGAAATGTTGAATATCTTTGTGTTGGTATCAAAGGGATACACCTGAACAAGTCCAAATAGATGGAAGCCAAAAGAGTGAGGGAACAATACCCTCACCTCTTTACCAATTAATCAATTTTTGGAGGTCCAAAAGCTCCTAGTCGAGAGGATTGATCTAGGAGGATCTATATTTTAATCTAAAAACAAAGTCTTCAAATTGTAGGTCTATCATTTCCATGGTGAAGGGATCATTGAGAAATTTTTGATGCATTTTGTGGTTTGAAAAATGGAGGCCATATGCATGAGTTATGGCACTCGAAAGATCATTTTAGGAAAATAAAAAAAATTGGGTTTTGTCAACAAGCAACAAGAGGTAAATCATCGATGAATGTCGACAAGTGGTGAATGGAGATGTGGGAAAATACATGAATGTTTGTGGTTAGCACGTGGCATGAACATTCAATATATGGCATGTTCATGGAGAGTTTGGATGTTACGTGGAAAATTGGAAGAATCTCGAAGGACTTTGGCATGAAATTTAATTACAATATATAAAATTAGATCATATCAAAGGGTGGCAAGCCATGTGGTGGTGGGTCCTCAAGCCACCACATGGCTTGCCACCCTTTGATATGATATAATGTTATACATTGTAATTAAATTTCATGCTGAAGTCCTTCGAGATTCCTCAAACTTTCGATGTAACATCCAAATATCCATGAACATTCCATGTATCAAATGTTCATGCCACGTGTTAACCATAAACATTCATGTATTTTCCCACAGTCTCCCCACATACTCTCCACACTCTAAAATTTCATGAAATACATGGTAATGATAAATACTTAACATTATAAACCTCCAAATTTGTGGCATTTAAATATATCACTAAACTCCCACCTTCCCAATGTGGGATATAAGATGTACTTAGCCTACCAACAACAATGAAAGTGGGATTCAAACCATGGAATTTGGGATAAAAGGATAAGCATTTAACCAATGCACCATAGAGATCAGACATTATAAATTGAGTTAGAGATTGTATTTGAAGCCAAGTTTTGGTCATGGAGATTAATTCTAAGGCATGTAAAGAGTGTGGAGAGAAATAAAGATAGTATTTGTGACTTGAACAAAATAATATTATATCAAGAGAATCTATGGGACAAAATTAAAGGTTGTAAAATGATTTTTGAAGACTTATTATTATTTTAAAGTGATTTTTGATATAATTAATAAGGAGTGATCCCCCATTGGAGTGGATTTAGAGATGAAGGCTATATAGCTAAACTCCATTATCAAATTATGTTTAGTATTTCTATCAAATTTTGTCTCTTTATTTATTACACTCTTAAATTTAAGCTATTTTGGATATTTAAAATCCAATTTTAATTTTGTAATCATTTAAAATATCATTTTTAAGTGAATCATTATATTAAGGTTTTGATCTATAACAATTGTCTTTTCTTCTGCTACAACACTTGTATGATTACGATTACAGATCAATGTACCTTGACTATAGAGAAATCAAAAAGTACACTATCAAAGATAAGTTTCCTATTCATATCATTGATGATTTTATAGATGAATTAAATGTTGCTCTTTATTTTACCAAGTTATATCTACATTCTGGGTATCATCAAATCTGTATCAATGATGAAGACATACCCAAACCACTTTTAGGACTCATGAGGGCCAGTATGAGTTTCTGGTTATGCCTTTTGGTCTAAAAAAAGCACCATCTACTTTTTAGAGTTTGATTAATACTATTTTAATCCATTTTTGAGGAAATTTATTTTGGTATTCTTTGATAATATCCTCATTTATAGTAAAAATTGGAAAGACTATTTGCAACATGTGAAACAACTACTCTCCATTTTGGAAAAAAATCAATTGTATGCCAAACCTTCCAAATGTACTTTTGGGGCTTATGAGGTTAAATATTTGGGTTATCTGGTGTCTTATGAAGGAGTGAAAGTGGATCCTAAAAAAATTCAAGCAATGGTGGACTGGCCAATTCCTAAGACACTCAAGTAACTCTAGGGATTTTTGGGGCTTACTGGTTACTATCACAAGTTTGTTAAAATTAAGGTAGTATTTCCACCCCACTCACCTCTTTAGTAAAGAAAGACTCATTTTAGTGGATTGATGCAGCTACTTGAGCATTTGAACAATTGAAATTGGCTATGTGCACTACTCTAGGATTAGCTACTCCTGATTTTTCTAAGACTTTTGTGGTTAAATGTGATACATCTAGGTATGGTATGGGTGTTGTAATCATGAAAGAAGGTACACCACTTGCTTTTGAAAGTCATCAACTAAAGGGTAAAAATAAGCACAAGCCCATCAATGAGAAGGAAATGATGGCCATTTTGCATGTAGTCAAATAATGGAGACCTTATTTTATGGGTCATCATTTTCAAGTAAAGATGGATCATGATAGTCTCAAATATTTTTTAGAACAATAATTATCATCTGAAGAACCACAAAAATGGGTAACTAAGATGTTAGGCTATGATTTTGAAATAGTCTACAAAAAAGGAAAGGATAATGTGATGGAAAATGCACTATTGAGAAAAAATGAATTAGTTGAGGCATTGTTATGTGTCATAACCATTTTGTAGGTCGATTGGCTAGCTGAAGCATGATTAGAATGGGAACATGATAGTGATACCCATGATTTGATTCAAAATATTCAGCAAGGTTTAGGTGGATTTGAAAAATTTACATGGAAGGGTAATGCATTATGGTATAAAGACAGATTGTACCTATGTAAGAATTCTCTTCTTAAACAAAAAATCCTTAAAGAACTTCATGCAACTCCAATTGGGGGTCATTTAGGATTTTTGAAAACCTATCACAAAATCAAGTAGGATTTTTTTGGGAAGGTCTCAGGGGGGATGTCTAAAAATATGTGTCTAAATGTATGATATATCAACAAAACAAAGGTGAAACCATCAAAACCCTAGGTATTTTATAGCCTTTATCCATTCCTAGCCAGTGTTGGGAAGAGGCATATATGGATTTCATTATAAGGTTACCAAGATCTGAAGGTTAAAATGTTATCATGGTTATTGTGGATAATCTCAATAAGTATGCTCATTTTTTTTCTTTATCTTAGACATTTATTGCTAGCATAATAGCTAATGATTTTCTCAATATAGTTTAGAAACTACACAAGACCCTTAAGATCATTGTCAGTGATAGAGATCCCATTTTTATTAGTAATATTTAGATTGAGTTATTTACATGTTTGGGCACCCAATTGGCTCATAGTTCATCCTATCATCCTCAATTTGATGGACAAACTAAGGTAGTCAAAAAATGTCTAGAAGGATATCTCCATTGTTTTGTTTCTGATAAATAGGATAAATGGTTTCATTGGTTGCCACTTGTTGAATGGTGGTATAATAATTTTATTCATAGTTCTTCCAAAATGTCTCCTTTTATGGCACTATATGGATACCACCCTCAATCCATCACTCCAACCTTGAAGTTCCATCCCAAGGTTCATGCAGTTGAAGAAAATATTCATTATCAACAAGAGGTCCTTGCAAGTTTGCATGAAAATTTAGCTATGGCCCATAATCACATAAAGCAATAGGAAAATCAATACGAAAGTGAGAGACATTTTGAGATTAGTGATTGGGTCTTTGTATGCTTAAAACCATACAAATAGATGTAGTTAAAGCAACAAAAAAGGGATAACAAGTTATCCCCTAAGTATTATGGGCCTTATTAGATCTTTCAAAAAATTGGCAGTGTGGCCTAGAAGTTAGAGTTTCCTTCATCCACTCACATATATCTAGTATTTCAAGTATCATGCCTAAATAAAGTCATTGGACATAGAGTTTCCATTTAAATATAATCAATAGAATTGGATGAGGAAGGCAGAGTTTTTCTTGATCCTAACGTGATCCTTCACAGGTACACCAGATAGCTATGTTCTCGAGCAATTATAGAGTACCTAATCAAATGAAATAATCTACTATGTGAAGATGCCACTTGGGAGGATGAAACATTTATGAAACAACATCCAAAGTTTCCAAAAAATTAAGGACAATATTTTTTTGAATGGGAGGGGCTTGTTATGCCTTTAACCATTGATGTGTCTAGGGATATGTGTGGCCAACTTGTGGCTTACATACATTTTTTATGTACTTATTACATTTCTCTATATTCTTAGATAGGTCAACCTATGCAATAACCTTGGATAAGTAGACTATATATAGGAGGTAGTGGTTAGTATTTATTCATTATATTAATTATTCTACTATTAGTGCATTATTGTGGAGGTTTCCCCCTCAAAGTGACTTTGTTATACTATCCAGTATTCTATTTTGCTATCAATTTTTTTTATGTGATCTCTCATATATCCTTATTCTATGTGATATAATATCATTATATTCATACATCTAAGTAATTTAATTACACGCTCTTCCACCTTCCATCAACTAACCAAATTCCTCTAGTTCCTCAAAGCAAAATATGAGGAACCAAAACTAGAATAACCAAAAGTAATTCACTCTACTTGGAAAATCCTATGCCTCCATCTTGGAGAAGTTATTAAAATCAAACATCATTCAACTCCTTCCTATAAAACCTCCTCAGTAGTTTGATGCCTCTCATCTTTCACCTAGTTGGTTTAATGAGAATGGTCTATATGCCTTTCATCAGGTAATAGGACATGATGTTAGTAGGTGCAACACCTTCAAGAGCCTTGTCTAATCCCTCATTGATAAGGGGGAACTTACATTAGATAACCCAAATGCACCATTGAAACAATTCCTTGACATATTTGGGCAACCCTTCCCAAACCATGATCCTACCAAAAATTAAAGAAATAATGTCAAGGGTTATCATGATACCCATACAATTAACATGGTCCTTGATGCACTCATTACCAAACTACCTAGTACCTAATCTTTCAGTCCTCCTACATCTATTGAGACAGTGGACTTACCTTCTCTTCATTTGGACACAAATAAAATAACTACCATCTTCTCCCCCTCCACTTATTGAGGTAGTGGAGTCTTTAACCACTCTTTTAGTTGATATAATGGAATAACCAATCATCATCGCCTCACCTTCACCTTTAACTATCGAGCAAACCACTCCCCCTTTAGAAATCATTCCAAAGGAGGAAACCCCCATGTCTACTCCTCTCATAGAGGAAAAACTTATTCTCATCCTTAAATCCTTTCATTGATTAAGAAGATGAGGTTACCATCCCTATGTTTCCATCTAGGGACCTATCTTTTAGGTCTACCATTTAGGGAATTAAACCAACCTACAAACCATTCTCTAGGCTAGTGCAAAAATTGGAATTTATCTCTAACCCTAACATAGATAAAACCACATTATAGAAGTAATTAGGGATGCCTTATATCACTAAGTAAGAACCTCCAACCATGCCTTTAGTATACCAACCCACCAATTCTACCATATGAGCTTCTACCCTACCAAACAAACCAATAACAACTTTCACCAATGTAATGATCCCTCAACCATCCAAGGCACCTAAAACCCAAGTGACCAAATCACCTTCTCAAACCAAACCAACCAAACTAATCAAGAAACTTGGCACCTTCCCCTCCCCAAGGCTTATTCACCCCTTAGTGAAGGTGGAGCTTTCCTTACTATAACCAGTAACCAAACACCAAACTAAAGCAACTAAAGAGGAAAAACCACACAAAATCTAGAAGGCTTGAATTTTACCTCCCTCAACCTTTCCCTCCATTTTGGGGCCTCATCCTTTTACCTTGATAAGGAATCCAATTGCCTCTACTAAAACCCCACTACCTCTTTTGGTTACAACTTCGTAGTTGCTCTCTGATTTCCTCCTTTTCACTATGCTAACAATACCTAATCTACCTAACTTGAGATCTTCCAACTCTATCTCGTCAAACCCCTTTCCTGAAATGATGTCATAAACCAAGTGTACCACCCTACCCAAAACACCTACCACCACACCTATCTCCAAACAACCTCTTACTTCAACCATCAAAGAAAATAATGCTACACCTCTACCACCTTTATCTAAGTCCTACTTGACTATTCTCCATAGGTTATTATAAACTTCCTATTTAGACTTACCTCCCATCATACCCTTTGACCGTCTTGATTCCAAACCCATCTGGTACAATGACCACCGCATGTGTTCTTATCATATGACACCCAATAATGATATAGAGAACTACAAAGCTTTCCAAATGGTTATCCAATATCTCTATGATGAGGATGACCTATTAATAGATGAAACTCTTATGGGTCCCATACCAATCTAACCAACAACCATATTGACCCAACACTTTCCTACTCTTTTGATCTCACCTAAAAGTGAAGATGAGTCTGACTAGTCTACTACTTCAATCTCTCCCTCTATCCATACTATCAATGTGGTCATAAGATTAGAGTAAAAGGATAAAGGGAAAGCCAAGGTTTCCATTCCATGTATGTATCTATAATTAACCTCCAAACCAACACACACCCATCCATATCCATCTTCCACAAAACCCAAGGTGTCTCTTTTAGGTGCCTCCAAATCTGACCCCTTAGAATCCATTGGGAGGGTTATCCTCAAGCAACTTCACCAAACCTTGAAAAATATGAGATTGTATGAGTTGATATCTACCTCTCCCCATCATCTCCAAGCACTAATAGAGGCTTTACAATCCATTTAGGTCTATCCTAAGGACCCCAACCTCTAGTAACCTTTGTTGGTATCCTTCAAATTTCTAACCTTGTTATCTTCAAGGATTCAAAAATACCTTTCATCCACCCTAAGGACCTAGATCCACCTCTATTTATTACTATTACATCATTAAAACCTACATCAAATGGGTCATGATTAATGGGGGAGCTAGCATTAACATCATCTCCTCTCATACCTATAGCCAACTCAACTTGTTAGATAATGTCATGTCTAAATCTTTAGCCATCCTCTATTCCTTCAACAATACTATGGCCACTACCTTGGGAATTGTCATCCTTCATATCCATTTAGAACCCCACATACTCCATAAATTTTTTTATGTTGTAGAAGGTGAATTCCAATATAATGTGTTGTTAGGATGACCTTGGATTCACTCTAGGGTTGCATTCCTTTTACTCTCCACCATCGCATTAAGTTTGAGCATGAAGGGTATGTCATCACCATCTAAGCTAACCTAAGTCCTTTCTCGACATGCAACATGACCTATCATCCCAATGATGTCCTTATACCCCCATCTAGTACATCATCAGTAGTTAAACCCCAACTTTCAACCACTATAGCAGATATTATACCCCATTCTATTGATGAGAAATTGACTAGTCACATTTAACTGACACTTAGAAGTTATGCTTCAAGCCTTCAACATACAATACATTTTATGTTCTTGTTTTCCTCTATCCCTTCAAACCAAATCCCACCATATACCCTTTGGAATCAATGTTCCATTTCCTTTTAATGGGGGAGTATTACTTTTCAACCCTTGATGGTTTCCCTACTCCTCATGAGTATGGGAAACTTACTAACCAACTAGGATATGACCCCAATGTTAGGACTATTATTCCCTTTAGACCTCCCCATTGTCAGACACATTTTATCTATGGGGGACTTGATAAATCCCTTAGTACCTATACCACCTCTCTTCGACCTTAACCATTCACTATTGGTTTCTCTCACTTAGATAAACCAAGATTCACCAAGACATACCTCCATCGGTGTGCTTAAAAAGGGTTCAGTTTAAGGTAGTATGAGCATGACCTATATAAATTGGTCACCATAAAAACCAAGAAGCCACATGATAAGAATAGACTTGGTTTTATCTTACATAATAAAAAGGAAGCCAAATAACCTACTGTTACCATTGTTGAAGAAGATACCCCTTCCTCATCGACCTTGCTTCCACCTATATATGAGGATGATGACATCATCCCACCTAAATTTTTTTCCATCAACATGATTATCCTAGGACCCTTGACTTATCAAAAGGAGGGGGAAACCATAACCATCCCTTTGACCCATCCTAAGATGATAGGAGAAGACTCTCTTACCATTAGTACTATTTAGTGCCAAGATGATGATTATATTCTCACCTACCTCGGTACCATAGATTCCTCTATCCATAAATCCCTTCCTCCTAAGACCTTAACCATGTTGAATGAATCCACTATGGATATTAACTTGGGTACTAAGAACAACCCCCACATTATCAAACTTGGCTAATCATTGACTGTCAATGAACTTTGAGACTGCCCCTCTTTCCTCCAAGATCATAACATAGTCTTCACTTGGTCTTATAATGACATGCCTAGAATTAAACCAACCATTTCTACCCATAACATATCACTCATCTTGATTCCAAACCTATCAAGCTAAAGCTTCGATGCATACACCCTTACATAGCCCTTCTCATCAAGGAAGAATTTCAATGTCTTCTATCTATCAACTTTATTCAACCCATTGACTACCCTCAATGGGTCTCAAATTTTACACTTATCACCAAAGCCATAGGGGGAATACACATTTGTATGGACTTTCATGACCTCAACTTCACCTACACCAAAGATGACTTTCCTCTACAAAGCATCGACTAGCTTGTTGATCTTATAACTGGGCATGAGATGTTATATCTCATGGATAGGTTCTTAGGTTATAATTATATCTTAATTTTTCCTAAATATAAACACAAGACTACCTTCACCACCCCATGGGGAACCTTTTATAATAGAGTTATGCCTTTTAGACTAAAGAATGATGGTACAACCTACCAATGCACCATGACCTATATCTTCAATGAACTCATCCATAGGATTATCGAGGACTATGTGGATGAACTTATTGGAAAATACAAACTCTAAAAAGATCACTTGGATATTATTAAAATCATCTTTGAATGCCTTATCCATTACCATGTCTGTGTAAACCCCAAGAAATGCATTTTTGGGTTCTTGTTAGGAAAACTTCTTGGTTTAATTATCTCCCTTCATGGAATTGAAGTTGATCCCACCAAGATCAAGGAAATCCTTGACATGTTTCCTCCCATCAACCTTAAGCAACTTCATAGCCTACAAGTAAAAATTCAATCCATTCATCATTTCATTTCCTAGCTTTCAGATTGGTACCAACCCTTCCACCACCTTTGGAAGAAGGATGTCTCATTCAAATGGAATAGTTATTTTCAAAAGGCCTTTGATTTTCTCAAAGAGTACCTTTTGTCACCACCTATCCTTACCCCTCCTAAGGATGACCAACCCTTTTACCTTTACATCTTTGCCACCAACCATTCCCTAGGGGCAATCTTGGCTCACTGAGATGAACAACATAGGGAGTAAGCCATCTAATACATTAGCCACACACTTTTAAAATATGGGACTTGGTACACCCATATTGATAATATTTGCTTATATTTATTCTTCATGGCCATAAAAAATTGACACTACCTTCTCAACCATAAAACCTACATCATAACCAACATCAACTCACTCAAGTACATGCACTCCAAGCCATACCAAAACTAGTGTATGGACAAGTGGCTCATTCTCTTAGCAAATTTTGATCTTGAGTTCCTTCAGTAGAAGTAAATTAAGGGGAAAGTCATTGTCAACCAATTGGCCAAATCACCTTTAGCAAAAAACCAACCTCCTCCTCTTAGTTTCTTGATGAGTCCATCATGACCCTCTCTCAAGTGGATTTTACCTATCAAGTAACCATGATTTTGATGGATCAAAGTGTCAACATGGTGGGGAAGTAGTTATCATCCTTATCCCATTTTATGGTGAACCTCTTCCTTTGTCCTTAAATCTTGATTTTGAATGTACCAACAACATGGTTGAGTATGAAGCCCTAGTGATAGGCCTTCAGACTACCTTAGCTCTAGAAATTAAAATGATCAACATCTTTGGTGACTCCCAACTTATGTTCAATCAAATAAATGGATTTTACCAATGTAAAAATGATGTTTTATAGTAGTATAAGTAACTAGTTGATGAAATCTTGGCATTATTTTGATAATACCACATCCGATCAACCCCATGATATACTAATAAATTTTCCAACACCATGTCTTCCCTTGCCTCTTAGATACCATCTACACACTCAGATTTTAAGCTATCTATTATTATCCATAGGATTACCCAACCTTCCTATGTCAAACCAGATTCTCCCACCATTTTTAATGTGGAGGAGACCCAAACCAACCTTTAGTATCAACAAACCTTCAACTATCTCAACCTTAGCATAGTTCCTTCTGGTCTTTCTAGGAATGCTCAAAGATCATTTATCTAGAGAACCTCTCACTATACCATTATAAGAGGAATCCTTTATAAACATGAATTTGATGGTCTTCTCTTTCATGGCCTATGTAGTCAAGAAGCCTATCATGCTATCAAGGAAACACATAATGGAATATGTAGTGGTCACTTTAGTGGCCTCACTATAGCTAAGCATATCTTTTTCCTAGGCTATTAATAGCCTACCCTTAACCAAGACTACTATGCTTATGTGAAAAAGTGTGTCAAATATCAACAACATGCTAATTTTCATCATTAGTCTTCAAGTTTATACCATTTTTTGTCCCTTCTCATAATGGGGTCTAGATTTTATAGGTGAAATTAACCCCCATTATTCACAATGATACCATTCTATCATCATCACAACATAATATTTTACCAAGTGGGTAGAGGCTATCCCTCTAGTCTTTACCAAAGTGGAAAAGATCATCAAATTTATCAACCATCATATCATCTACCACTTTAGTGTTCCTCATAAGATTATCACCAACAATGGTAAATACTTTAAGAACAAGAAATTATAGGGTTTATTTGATGCATTAAACATTAATTTGAGTTTCTCCTCACCCTATTACCCCCAAGTGAATGGAGAAGCTAAAGCCTCTAACAAAACTCTTAATATCATGTTAACTAAAATGGTTAATACAACTAGTCAAGATTGACATTTACACATCCCATTTACCTTATGGGAATATCATACTAGCATTAGGACCCTTATGAGTGCTACACCTTTCTCTCTTATTTTTGGAGTAGAGGCCATCTTGCCTCTCAAAGTCCAAATCCCAAATCTTTGCATATCTTTGTAAGAGCTTATTTCTAAGGATGATTATCATCAACACTGTTTAGCTCATCTTGAGATACTTGATGAACATCACTTAATATCCCTTACCCATCTCCATGTCTAAGGAGAGTGTGTCAAGAATGCCTATAAAAAATGCCTTAAAGTGTGGAAATTGAATATCAGAGACCTTGTCTTAAATGAAAACCAACATGTCACCAATGTAGAGAAAAATAAGTGGAGCAAGTTTGCTTTCAATTATCTTAGATCTTATATCATAACCCATAAGTATGGATCAAGATCTTACTAGTTATCTTCTCTCTAAGGCTACCTAGAACCTAAGCCCCTCAATGCTTCACATATGTGTTCATTCTTTTATTAAGAAGGATTGATTTCACCTTTTGTTTAACTTAAGCTCATCCCTTATTATCCACCTACATTCCATCTCCCTATTTTAGGGGAAACTAATTAAAATTGAATCATGTGATTATCTGTCACAATCATAGCCTAATCTTGAATAATGGGTACCATGTCTCTACCCATGGCATGATTCTCATGGTAATTTTCACCCCATTCATAGGATGGTTTCTTATGATTGTTTTTACCTAAAACTTTTTACACCTAATCAACCTCTTGTGTTTTTAGTTTTGCCTTCATAAAGGTGAATCTTTCAGCCTATATAAGCAAGTCTATGTCAAGAAAAATTAAAGGAATCCAAAAGTAAGATGTACACCAATAACAATCATGGGGCATTCCTAGCATTCACATACTAGTCCCTTAAAGGACAACTGTTGAAAATTTATTTGAAATTGCCAAAATGTAAGGCAGACTACTCCCTTGAAGGACAACTATCAAAAATCATTAAACAAAGTAAATAAACTTGGACCACTCCCTTGAAGGATGGATGAGTAAAGTATTTTGTCAAAAGTGCAGCAATTTCTTGGAAGCTTCTTACATCGATAAAATTCCCATATACAACAATCAACAGAAGACCCATTATCAAAATCACAACAAAAGCAAACTAATTTTTAAAAATACAATTGGCTCTCAATGTAACAAAATAAAGTGGAAACCATAATCAACTTTCATAATTAGACTTCCTAATCAATCTACACAGTTTTGGCATAGGCTTGTTTATCTTAGTTCTTTGGATGCCTATAAAAGAGACATGCTAGTCTCAGAAGATTGTTCCATTTTCACCCAACTTCCCTATAAGTAAGGGATTTTGAGTTTATTTAACATTATATAGTCAAGACACCTTTTAAACAACTAATGAATGTTAATGCAAATCATTTTTAAGGGCTTATGTTTATTAAGCCAATCTAACTTTGGTTTTGTTTTAGTCCTTATCAACTAAGAAGCATTGTGTCCTCTTCTTACCCTATCATGACTAGTTGATATTTTTCATGAGGATGTTTATCTCTTGTTTATATTCTTTATTCTCTTTCTTGGTGTGGTTAATTAATCTACCTTAGGTGTTTTATCCTAAAAACATTAACTAACAAAGCATAACCATAACAAAGATGATAATATCACAACATCAAGGAACATACAGATAATCAACCATTTTCCACCATAGGTCTAAGTCTAAAATCATGCAGTGTATACTAATTCAAACTTAGCATGTTATAGGCATAACCATAAATCAAAACCATCTCATGCCTAGATAAGCATCCATATCATAAACACAATCCATGATCACATATGAAAACCACATCATAAGAATTAAACATTAACATTAAACCATAAACCATAAAATCATAAACTATGAACATGAGCATAAAATAATGATTATATGTATAAAATCTTAATTAAAATAATCATAATAATTTTTACACATAGATAGACATTAATCTCTCTCAAAAATGTGCATCTCACCACTCAGCTTGTTGGCCAAAATCAAAATGATATACAAAATGTCATAAATCTAGCTATATCTAGGCCCCAAGAGCACTACTACCTCCTAAAGCACCACTAGATCTTGGTGCCTACCCACCTATGATACCTATCAATCCCCCAACTTTCCCTATCTATCTAGATACAAATGCTTCCCACAACCCTAGTGTCACTACACTAACACCACCTACCAAGCTAGCCTTATACTCACCCCATCGGGGCTCATATAGACATTGTGTCAAAACTATGGCCTCATAGTACCATAGCTCCTCCACTATAGCTAGGTATCATGCCATAAGGGTAAGACCTAGTGGTATTTCTTGTGCTATTCCTAATCCTCATCCTCTCTACCTTAGAGAGTCCTCCCAAGTCACCAAGCCTAGAGAGGTCCTAGCTTGATCCCTCTCACATATCATGATAGCAAGTTGACCCTATAAGGTAGCAACCTAACCCTATAGTGTAATAATATAGCCCTAAAATGTGGCTAGCTACCCCTATATTACCTATACCTATCCCTGTGTAATAGTTAAAGCCACTCTTGCTTGTCCATCATGGCCAACTAGATCCATGGCCATCAGCCTCACACCTCCATCATCCCCACTGATATCTACAAATTTATATATGGTTTGGTACCATTATAGGTACCCATATATAAACCTAACATCATCTATCAATGCCCTAGATTGTAGCTACTTATACTCTAGCAAAGTAGGCATAAGATGTGGATCTAGTAATAAAACCTCTAAATCCTCTCTCCTGTACCTATGGAATGGACTCGGAATGCCTTATAGTAGGCCAAATTATCAATGTACCCTATCAAATGGGATCAAATCCACCTCCCTATCTTATCTACCAAATATCCATCTATAACTCTATAGTGATAGTGTCTACCTCCTATAACCTATCCATACTAAAAAGTAGACGTAAGGTCTCCAAGTGATGTCTCCTATCACTAGTGCACCTAGTGAACCCCTAAACTAATCCACATTATGAGCACCACCCCCTATACTTGATGTAGTAAAGTCATCCCTCCACTCCATAAATCCAATATGGAACTCTATCTATGTGTACCTTACCCATGGTAATCCAACTGACCTCAATACTTGAATATGTTCATAGGCCCAACAATGTAGAACAAGACTAAAACTAATGCCATATCTCTTGTGGGACCTAAAACCCCATAGCTCCCTATATATCTATACTAGCGAAATAGGTACCCAACTAAATATTGTTTACTCTATCAATAACTCAACCATAACCCCTAGTAGCAAATAAGGAAACTTCATGCTACTCAAATTAGGGAGCCCAAAACATGTAACAATAATCATGGGCATGGTCATGAGTCTCCTCTCATCTAGATATATATAATATAATGCAATGTACTTGAACCCCCTAGCATACCATCTGACTAGTCACTCTCATCTCCATATAATAGCTTGATGTGATCATCCTACTCTCACTCTATGTGGTATATCAGATCACTGTGAAGAGGAAGTCGATTGATCATATGCACATCCTTAGGCAAGATGGTTATCTCATTAGTTGATAATAAGAAGGTGTTCATAGTGGGATCCCATATCTCAATGAATGCTATGACCATGGATGCATTTTGAGGCACATGATGATAGTGCGTCATCACTCTTAGCCCCACCTCCTCCATATGGGCCCAATCAGATGGAGTCATCCCTTGCTAGATCTTGATGAAGATACATGGCACTCAATCATGCATTTGTATCTACTTATTGGCCTGCACCAATTCATTAGCACATAACTTAATCAACCAAACCTTTTTTCCTAACATACCATTCTACTTTTCACAAGCAACCTATCTAACCACTCTAACCTCCTAGCCAAGTCCACACCTAGTGAATACATTATCATATACCCTACCTTTTATGCACCTAATTTATTTCCTTATCTATCTTAGCCATCTACCCAATGCCTACCAAGTGTTATTTCTAGACACACAAGATTATACCTAGCAAGCAAACACACCTCTACCTTATCATCTTTTTATACATTTTCTTTCTATACCTATAACCTAGTCAACTATCAATGGTCATGGTGACCATTGATGATTAGGTATCCTTATTTCTAAAGGTATCAATCATTGATGGTCAGACCTGACCATTGATGATCATTATGGGTGTTCTGAGGTTAAAACACCAAAACCTTAACTACCCCTAAACAACCCCTAATGATAGCCAAAAAACCTATTTAGCTAAACCAAACCCTTTACCCACCCTAAATCACCTACCTACCTAATAAATTCCCAATTTCACCTACCCATTTACCATAATTCTATGAAAATCCTACCTAGGGCACAATAAACTAAACCTAAGCTTTAACCCTAACCTAACCTATAACACTGGTAAAAATACATAAAATCTAACTAGTCTATATAATTTATGACACCCTTACCTCATTTTTTGACCTCTATCAGGAAGTGAAGCATAGACCTACCCATCCTTATCTACACCCATGTGCTCCCTACATATTGAATGGTCCCCTCGATCCACCTCAGTAACTAGTCAACTTTCACCCACTAGGAAAAATTATTAACACTCATGTTTGCCATAAAATGCCAAGTAATAAAGCTCAAATTCTAGGTAAGCACAAGTTAAATTTATATAAATGACTTTCACTTTTAATTTTTATCCACTAGGTTTTTAAGGTTTTACCCTGATCATTGATAATCAGGGTGATCATTGATGATCTACTTAAGGACCCTAACCATCGATGGTTAGGTCACCCCACTTTTTACGCTCTTACCTCCCATAGGCCATCTCTTAAAAGACTCAACATCAACTCACCTGCCCATAGAGTCTACCTTCTCTACCCTCCCCAACCACCTCATCATTTCATCATTTGTCCATTTTGGCCCAATTAGTGTGCATTTTGTGACACTTTTTACTTGGTCCTTTAACCATAGAAATAACATTGCCATGTTGACCACCTTTTGAAACTTGCACCACCTTGTGCTTACTTGACCCACTCATGTCTTTTTGAGAGAACTTATTACCTTGAATACATGTGACTCTTAACCCATTTGTGTTTTCACCAGTATGACTTCCTACCTTAGATACCCACTAAAACACTGACCTTGTTTATGAGACTAATAGGTGTCCCCAACCACTATGCCTAATTTTAGTCATGTGGTACACTAGTCACTTGTCCCTTAGCACCAACCTTTATTATTATTAACCATGGAAACCTTATATTTGCATGATCTAGGCTATTGTACCCTTTTTCACACTTTGTGCCCCTATTTGTGCTTTAGTGTTGAACCTTTCAACCAAATTCATAATGTTGGCCTAAATCATCACTATTGTTAAACTTGCACCTAAATCGGTTTTACCTTATCACCTCCCAATTTGAAGGGGAACACCTCCTCCCATAATTAAGGCAATTAAACCTTTGACCACATACCTTTTTGTTTTACAACTGGTTAATTCCAAGCCACATAATAAAAAGGGGAAAAATGTAGACATCAAAAATTGACACACCATAATTCTAAATGTTATAATTCTTCTGGACCACCTTAGGACCCCCTTAGGACCATTTGACCCTCTAACACCTAACCCAACCTAACCCATAGTTAGTGTAACTTAAAGGCTTAACCTAACCTTTATCCACTTTTTTCCCTTTACCCTCAACTGCCAATAATCACCCTAACTACTGATGGTTAGGGTCCACCTCTTTAACCACTAGCATGCAAACTCATTTGCCTTGTTTTTCTAAAAATAACTCATCTAAATCCTATTAAAAGCCATTACATATGCAATTTATAATTAGGTGGCCTAGTTCATGTGCTATTGTAACTCTCTTGCCTTGCCTATAAGAAGAGAGGATCTAGGAGGAGAAACCCATCTGTAATCATGATCAAGAACTTGTACATCTAGGATTTTCTTTTTATAGGTCAATCATCATCAACAATCCAATAATTGTACTAGAGAGATAGCTTACCACTACCTCTCCACTAGGTTTTTAGGTACTATTACTCTATCTAAATTAAGCGATATTCCACCAATAGGTCAATTAACTTAACCATCCACCCAATCAACTTCTAATAAGACAAGTACTTGTTTCTTAATATTAATTTACTTTATTTCCATTTCGTAATCAACCCAGGTCTTACCCATCTCTTAAAATCCATCTTTTGGATCTCATTAATCAACCTTTTTACCAACATAGATCCATAAAAAGTAACATGTTGATGGTTATCTCAACCATTGATGTTTTATCCAACTATTAATAGTGATCTTGAATATCGATGGTCACCTTAACCATTGATGGTCAACCCAACTGCCAATGGTCACTGTGGTAGTAAAAACTAGTAAGTTGTTTTCTCCTACCTACCTCTAACCATACCTGATTTTATATGTTCCTACTTTTTCAAAGACCCCTTTTTGATTTTGTGAAACATACCCCAACTCTCTAGCACTAGTATTAATTAGGTTATCACTAATTTATTCATTTATAGTCTATATTTATTTTCAAGCATTCTTGTGTTTAATTTTAATACCTTTTGATTACTAATGCAAGTATCTTCTATTCTATTTATAAACTTAATTGTTTAAAATGTGTGGATTGATAGCCCCTAAGGAAGCTCTCACTTTTGGGATCTAGTTATTACTAGGCAATCCACCCAACTATCTATTTAGCAAACAAGTTTGTTTTAGTGATTTGTTATCTATAGGTCATCCTTCCAAGCCAAAGAGGAGCTTTTCACAATCTTCTAATTCTATGAGTGCACAATAAAATAGGTTTTTTAACCATACCTATACTTAGTTTCTTCTTTTCCATTTTCCAAGAATAAGCAAAAAATCATTGAAACAACCATCCCTTTAGGAGGCTTGTTATATTTTGATTGAATAATTTGCTCCTCATATTGATGTTGAAATATATCTTGGTTTACTAAAGAAAATTGCACTTCCTACTATAAGAAACAAGAAATCTACTTATCACTCTCAAAGAATTACCAATGAGCTTTAATATCTAGCATTAATCGTCTTACCAATACTTTAACATGTGGCTACACTTTATTCCTTTTCAACTCATTAGGGATATGAAATTGAGTTCCCACAACTACTAGCCTATCAACATGTTGATTTTGGTTCTTTGACACTGCTTAGATGTTAAAGGCCTCAAAATCCTCAATTAGGTCCCACACTCTATGCTTGTAGGATTTCATCAATGGATTCTTGGTGATATTGTGGACTCTAACCTGATACACTATCAACTCACTATCCCCATATGCTTATAACTACTTGATCCCTATCTTACTAGCCCACTGAAGGCCATGGATAAAACCCTCATATTTAGCTACATTACAAGAGAAACTGAATTGGAACCTATAAGAAGAGAAATACTTATCATTAAAAGGGGATGATATCATTAATCTTACACCTGCTCCATGTTTAATTTTTGAACCATCAAAGAATAACTTCAACAAACCACTAGCATTTTCTTGTGGCCTAGTGAGGGATGACATGGATTCAATTTCTTCATGCAAGAGGTAGACCCATGTCTCTTTCCTTTATACCTTCCAAAGGGTAAATTAACTAATTATCATTTTATAAATCATTCAAGAATATATAAGGTATCTCCTTGGGATGAGTGTTTATTTCTTGACCAACTATGAATTGATCTTCATCAAGAATGGTATAATTGATGTTTAAGATATCATGCCCATAGGGTTTTATATGAAATTATGCAATAAGTTTAGCTTTGACAAATACCTTAGTACCATACCTTCCTCTGAAAGCCATGTAAGACCAATTTGTATCTGGATAACCTCCAATCTTTGTTATGAATTCTCTAGATAAGCATATTATAAAACAAGGAGGCACATATGGAATCAACACATCTTGGGCCATTGAGACACTAGGACAAGCATGCAGGGTCAAGTTGAGGTCTCTAATTATACCTGATGGTTTGGTGGAAGATCCATCAATTTACAACACTCCCTTAGACTGGGGCTCATACTTTAAACTAAGTTAATCTACTATAGATTTAGGCATTACTAAGGTACTTATCCCACTATCTAACAAGTAATTATGCACTATAGAGTCACTAATGATCACATAAATGTACATAGGAGGAGATTTGATCATCTTACTTGACTACCCTTTATTTGGTCCTTTGGTGAGAACCACATTCTATTTTCTTGGTGGACTTTTAGAAACATTGATCTTTGATAATCCTTCTTGAAGGATATCCATCTATCTAGGTATGGAGAGCATGTCCCACATTGGCACACTCAAATTGGAACTTTTAATTTGTTCCAAAATATTGATGGGTAAACCACCAACCTTTGGGTGTGATTTGGGAGCCACAACTATACTGTAAACTTATGAGTTTTAGGGTGAAAAGGCATTCTATTGATTTTTATTCTTTAGAGCTATTGGAACCTTTGGAGTAATAGTAGGTTCCTTTGGATTTGATAGTAAAAGAGTAATGGTAGGAAGCTCTTTGATTGCCTCTTGGTTATCATCCATGTTCCTTCTTTTGAACCTTGTATTAGTTTCCATTAGGGTGTATGCTTAGCTATAACTAGCCTATTAGTTAGATGTATAACACTCTTCTTGTTTATAATTAACCATGGTATCAACCAAATGATTTGATCCCTCATTAGGTCCTTGGCCTTGTGGGGGATCTTTTGGTTTTATCATCATAAGCACCTCTACACTTTGAACCATAAGAGCTTGATTATACACATAGATAGTCGCTTATTACCATTGATCATTGAAAGCCTAATTAAGGTAAGTGTAAAAGACTAATTCCAAGGCATGGTACCTTTAGCTTCTTGAGAAATGTTGTTTTGAATAGGGACTAGTGTGTCAGAGGTACATGTATCATTTGGATTATAGTTACTTTGCCTAGCATAGTTAGTCTGCCCTTATTCTTAGACTTGTTGGAAATTTATTTTGTAGGGTAGCATATTTGCTTGATAAGGCTTCTGAGGTTGATATGCAACTTTATAAGGTGTATTTAATTAGGCCTACTACCTCTTCAGATTGGCCAAATCATTTCCAAAGGATTGAAACATGATCTTATGCTCTTGGAAATTCTTGATTTCTTGGGACTCACTAGATTGACTAGTGAAAGCCTTTTCTTGATTTGGTGTAGGTATGGTATCAAGTGTTGGCATAGGAATAATGGAAGAAAGGGAAGGAATAAAAAAATGAGGTGGCTAGATTTCCATGGACAAGGGCATTGGTGGTCTAGGAATAAACTTGCCAGCAAATACTAGATAGTTATTTACCCTAATAGCCACCTCATAAGCATTTGGTAATGTGTTTCCCCCCCATAGACTAAAATCATGACTCTAATGTAACTATTTAGAGCTTTTAGGTAGTAAAGGAAAGCAAAGTTTGGAGGAAGCCTAATAGATATTGGGATTCTATCACATGTCTTTTGAAATCTTGTATAACCTCATGAAGAGCCCTCTTGATTGTTGTTCGCTACTCTACAAGTGATAAATGGTCACTTTTGTCTTTAAATATCTTATAAAATTCATCTCCTAATTGGTCCCATGATGTGATAGAGTTATCAGTAAGGATTGTATACTAGTCTAAGTCTTTACCTTTGAAAGAGATGGCTAACAACCTAATATCTACATTTTCCTCATGGACATTATGAATATTGCAAAAATTGGCTATATCCATGAGGTAATCAAAAGGGGTTATAGATTGGTCTCCTATGAAATAGGGGACACTTTTAAGAGCTATTACTGGAATAGGATCATACTGATTAATGTCTAAAGGATTTTGGCCATTAAAATCCATAAAAAGAAAAGCTCTAGGGGCTACCATATCTATGAAATGAGCTAACAAATATTTTCTTATAGTGGTAGGTTTTGAAATTGTTTTAGGAGGAATGATTCCTTTATATCGATGTGTATTATCAAATCTTAACCTTTTTACTTAGTTCAAAGGTAATTAAACAAATTCAAAAGGAATACTTATAGAATATAATCTTGCAGTCACCTTTAACATGAGATGTAGTCATTACTCTACTACGAAAATGTTGAGTATTCTTTTGGAGTCACCAAATGCTATTGCCTAAAAGCTATAACTGCTACAAATTGATCAAACCAACATCAAAATTTGACTAATATTCTTAAAAATGAGTCCCATTGATCATGCCATAAACTATCACAATGTCAATTTTCACCCTTGGAGAGGGTTCTTTAGGCTCTCTTTAGTTGAGATATACAATGAGAACAAACTTAGGCTATGGGTATCCTATGGTGAGGATGAACCTCTAGAGAAGGTTGTATTCCTCTTGATGGATAACCTAAACTAATGCTAATGCTAGGAAAAGGGTTAGAAAGGGGATAAATAGGGCTCTTAAGAAGGCTAAAAAGGTGATGCACCAAATTAAGTGATACCCACATATGATTGAACCCACACTAAATCAAAATAAAATAGTGTTTGTTCACATAATCTCATAAACAAGCTAATTGTATAAGTATTTCATGAACTAGGCTCACCTAGAAATCAAACAAGTGAAGAGGAATTCTAAGACTCCCACTAAAAATCATCAATGGTAAAATAACATAAGTTTAGACCTAAAAATTAGCTTAAAACACCTTAAAAGAGGAAATTAGAAATATAATGGCCTAGGAAGAATATCCTTCACAAGATCATCATGCACAAGATTTATATAACACTAGTCAAAGGCAAGAGATAGGTAAAAATATTCTTATTACATCAAGAGGTAGTTCTTAAATTTTTTGATAGGGTTTAGCCTAGTCAAATGAGAGTCTCCTTGATTATCAAAAGTCTCTAACTAATATATAAAAAATTGAGCACCCTTTCCCAATGTGAAATAATGGGAGATATAGGGGTAAGGGGAAGAGAGAGAGGGGGATCACATAATTAGAGATCCATAAATGCACTACCACTATTCTTTAATGAATGCTAAACCATATTTTATCCAATCAAGACTAATCCATCATAAACAAATTCACCTTTGTTTGTCTTAATAGCCTTTGAACTCTTTCATTAGCTAAGAAACACACTAGAAGATAAGAATGTGTTTAGGATGATGAGTCATGCTCTTGCTATAAAGGGAAACCCTTAGAGGCCCCTTGAAAGTCTATTAAATGCTCAAACTGATTTCTCTAATCACAAGATATCCATCTTGAGATTCTATGACATCTTCCACTTGACCTACTTATGAGGACAAAATCCTCATATCTTTTGATTTGATAGAGCCAAGACTATATCTATTTTTAGTGGATGTAAATACCCATTTATTGAGGAGCTGACCATGGAAAAAGATAAGACACTCATATTTATCCCATTTAAATCTACCCCTAATCTAAACATGATCATAGGTTTACTATAGATTGAAAACTAATTCATTTATTAGATTTTCTATAGTCATCATATCAATGAAAAGCTTATAGGATACATAGTCTCATCTTTGAACTATATTAGGTTTAAACAAGCCTATTTTTCCATTTAAATCTTATGGGAGTTGAGAAGTCATTGCACATAGGGATCTCCCTTCTAAAAGAGTAATGAACACAACCATGAAATAATCCTAAAACTTTGGAAAATGGGGTTGACAAGTTCTAAATATTTGATTAGAGGTCCTAACTAAGATTTAATGGCAACATAACTTTATCATTAACAATATTAATTGTATAAATGTGTCTCATGTTTAATAGTGCTCGATTGAGATATAATGGTGACATATGCCCTTTGAAATATTTGCCCTAGTTTGACCTAGGTCACATTTGTTCTCAATTTGAAGTCTCCTAGATTTGAATTTTAATATCCACTATTGATCTTGATTGGGGTTGCTTGATCATGAAACTTGTCATCCTTGCATTCTTTTTTTAGGTCCTACATTCAAACTTTATCTAGTTCCACACTTGCACCACATGGTGACTTTGCATTCAAACTAAACTTGTTGAATCTTTGACTTTGATCCATGCCATTGATCTATTTATACACAAAATAATACTTACCATTGATTTTTTTTGGGGTTATCCATGGTTGTGACACTTGGAATCATAAAATTCATCTTCAGGATCCATTGACTTGTTGACCTCTCACTCGCTATTGATTTGCACTTGTATGATTAAATGTGCTCCACTGATGTCTGAGCCCACTAACCTCAGTATTTATCTGCATGACATTAATCTTTATTTGGAAAATTGATATCTTGACACTTGGTAGTCCCATGTTTATCCTTAGGAATATTTGAATTTAAATGGCTACTTCTCATGGCTTAAATTCAACATCCCCATGCATGTCCCACTCACATCATCTCCATGTGATAATTTGGCCTTGAGATTCTTTTCAAATGAATTTATAAAAATGTATAACTATGTTGACTTGTTTATTTCTACATGATGTGGGATGACAGTCTGGCTCTTCTAGGCTTGTATTTGAAATTTTGTTAAAACTTTCAAGGCTTGAATGAATTTTTGAAACCTAAAAAAACCAGGTTTACATTCCTCAAATGCTTGAAAACCATGGAGATCTATTGGAATCCTCCTTCTTACAATTATAAACTTGATTCCAAGCTGTTTGATCATTTACCCCATCAAGAACTCTACTCAATTGATCTATCTAGGTAAAAGCTTGTATGTTAGCCAAAATTGGCCAATAGTTCCTAAAGAGAAAGATGAGGATGATACTCAAGTTGTCCTCCATATAAATTTCCAAGGAAAATTACTAAATGAATATTGGAAACAATATATTGAGCTCCTTTAATAGATTGTAGTTATTTACAAAGATACATCTCCTATTGGAAATCATGCTCATGAAAAGGTTGATCAAGACATATTTATTGAAGACCATGATGCAATTTGGGATTAGTATTTGGAGAGCCTTTAAGAGATTAATAAATTTACATCAGTGAATAAACAAGATGACATCTCTCAAGATGTCATAGGAAACTAAGAGTATGATCGCAATGAGTCATCCTAAACTAAGAATGTTATTCCATCATGAATCAAATTATGGCCACATTGGAGGTCTCTCTCATTGATGAAGAACATAATGAAGTAAGTTATGAATCACAAGAGTTTATATACATAAGAGACATGTTTTATGTTGTTCATCCACTTGAAGATAGGCTAGAGACATTAGCAGTCAATAAAAGAGTTCATAGAGCAAGAGCAATGTCCCAAAATTAATTTACTTCTCATCATTACTATTCACATCATGGAAGAGATATCAAAAGTTTTCATTTTGATCTAGGTGGATTATAACTTGAATATTAGTTGTACATTATGGTTAATTATATTTTGTTTTCCTTAAGTTTTTTTTAGCATAGTGTGTGTCTTATTTGGTTTAGTTGATTTTTTGTGTGTGTGTTAGAAAATTTATTTGTTTTATTGCCTTTAATTATATTTATTATTTATTATTTTGATGCATTAATTACTTATTGTAATTAGTTTATTATGTTTATAAATAATTTACACCAGATAGGATAAACTTGCTTAGCTAGTAGTTAACTTAGACACTTATCTTATTACAGTGGAGTTCCAATCCACTATTTAGGGTAAGATAGGATAAGATTATTTAACTAATAGTCAACTTGTGTTGATCATTTATGAAAGTTGGACACCTATCTTGTTAGTGTGGAGTTGCACTCCACTATTCATGTAGATAGATATCAATTGAACTACATGTGTTATGTGAATTCTTTGATCTTTATCATGCATTCATTGCTCTATTTAAGCAATGGCTATTTATGTATTCCATATCAGATTAATATTGAATTATCAGAGTAATTCATCATATTTGAGTTATTTATTCATTTCTATTATTATCTCAGATGTATAGTTATTGTTTATTATTATTACTATTTTATCTCTTATTTATGCTTTCTATTAGAATCATTATATCTTGTAGCTAATTCTAACATGGTACCAGAGCTATCTTATATCTATAGATTGCTATATATTCAAGAGAAAAATATCTAGATATAGGATTGGTTTTCTAATTTCGTATACATATACAAATTAGAGCTTTGTGGAGAATTTTTGAGCTCACCATTGAGTTTAGAGTACCTGAGATAGTCAAAATCATCTACAATTTTGTCCAAATTGGGCATAGGACAAAAAATTAGCAAGGGTTTGATCTAGAAGCACCATCCCTAAATTTGGTAGGTACCTAAAAATTGAAGCATTTATGAGCAAAATGGACCTCATGGTTGCATTTAAAAAATGTCAAAACCTACAGATCCATATAAAATTTGTCCAATTTGGACATAATCACCTTGGAAGAGAATTTTTTTTTGCTCCCAAGTACGATCGTACGGATTGTAAAAACTGTGTAGACAATTTTTTTTTGGTAGGCCTCATGGATCAACATGCATATTTGAAAGGGAAACTTTAGAAGCCCACCATTTAAACATCAAGAGGTATTTTTGAGCAATTTTTTTTTTGAAATAGCTTAAAATTTCATGCTCTTCACTGTTATACTTTCGATTTTTTCCAATTTTTTTTAGAATTCAGATTTTTATATAGGAGCTCTTGCTCATCCTCATTTTTTCAACTGTAGAGGCTCATAAATTTCACATACAACCTCGAATTGAGGTCCCATTTTTTTGAAAGTTAATATTTTTTCAAGAATAACACATTGGTGCATAAATTTTTGTAATAAAGTGAATATTTTTTGTACTTTTAGAATAGAGGGCCTAAATGAGATTTTTGTAAACTAGAAAAATTATAATCCAGCCTTGTAATTACACTCAATTATAAAGTGCTAAAAATAATTACTGGGTGGGATAAAACTAGGTAATTTAAAGGGTTTTGTGGTGTGTTCTATACTTTTATTTATGCTTTGTGATAGTTTATTTTTGATTCATCACAGGGAATCCTAAGTTCCCACTATTAACAACATATAACTATAATACATGGAAAAAAATTTCTTGGAATGCAATAATAATTCTAGGATATACACCTTATAGAACAACTCTTCTTACTCCACCTACTGATGTAAAAGAGTTATAACACTTTTTCTTTGAAACTACTAAAGTAATTGGATGCATTCGGTCTTACACGTCTTTAGATTTGAATTTCCATCTTGAAAATGTACAACTCCAAAAGAGTCTTGGGATAAATTAACATCATCATTTGGTAAAATAGAAGAGGTTCATGGTTATCAAATTGACAATGAACTCACTAGTTTAGATCCTAACAATTATGCTACAATACAAGACTTCATCACTAAAGTCATAGATCTTAAAGCATAACTTTCTAAATGTGAAATTGATAAAAAGGATATTCAATTAATTTTCAATGCCTTACATAAATTAGGTCCTAAATATTCATCCTTTGTCTCTAGATTTCAGACTCATCAACTCACATTGGGCACATCTTATCAAATGCCCACCTTTGAGGTATTCTCTAAGATTCTAATGGCTAAAGAATAAAATTTAATAGCTATGGTTCTAATCAAGTCATGCAAATCTCAAGCTCTAGTTGCAAGTCAACCTTAGCATAAACAAGTTTCAACATTAGCATCAAATATAGGCTGAAGTAAAAAGAAATATAATAATTAGAATAATTTATAGAAAGATAAGAGTAAAGGGAAACAATCTTCCTCACAAGGAGATTATAAATCTACTAATAAGAAAGGGGATTCATAAAAAAGGACTACCACTCCTTGCCCTTATTAAAAAAAGGGGTTTCATAGTAAACAAGATTATTGGAAAAAAGAGATTGATGAACTTAAGGCTCTTCTTAAAAAGAATAACATCAATCAATCCTCTTCAAAATATTCTTCCACTCCTTCAAATTTAGGTAAAGGGAAAGCTATGACACTAGTTACACTAGCACATTCTCCCAAGTCATGGGTTATTGACTTATGTGATTCACACCATATGGGTTCTGATCAAGAATAATTTTCTAGATTAAAACCAAGTTCCTTGCCTCATATTCTCATAGGTGATGATTCTAAGGTAGATGTTATAGGAAAAGGTACAGTTGATGTTGATAGTGGTGTATTTGAGGATATCCTCTATGTACCAAAGTTATCAACTAACCTTCTTTCTATCTACCAAATCACATACTTTGATACTGGTAGGAAAGTTGAGTTCACACCTAATTTTGTATCAATTAGAAAATTGGAGGATAATGCCTTAGTTGCAGTGGGAAAAGTTGATAATAATACTCAACTTTATTCATTCTCCCACTTTGTGTCTTAGTCTTCCTCTACAGCTTTGTTCTCACTCACTAATTTAGTGAGCAAGTTATGGTATGAGTAGTTTGGTCATCTAAACTACCACTATTTATAATAGCTTAGTCACCAGGAGATGGTTATATGACTTCCACAGATTTAGTTTTTAGGGGGTGTATGTTATGGTTGTGCCTTAGGAAATCATCCAAAGGATAAGTTTGATAAAGGGAAGGCTTGAAGGGCTACATAAGTCTTTAAACTTGTTCATAGGGTCCATTACCTACTTTGTCTTTTAGTAAAACCCACTATGTTCTCACATTTATTGATGACTATTCCAAATATACTTGGGTTTATTTTTTGAAACTCAAGAGTGAAGTATTTGATAGATTTTTAGAGTTCAAAGCTCTATCAGAGAAATAATCTAGGAAGTATGTCATGATTCTCCACACAGATAATGGGAGGGAATATGTGAATAACAAGTTTGAACAATTCTATGCTATTGAAGGAATTGATCTTCAACATTTAGTTGCATAGACACCTTAGCATAATGGTGTAGTAGAAAGGAAGAACATATAGATGGAAAGTTGTATGATTCATGAAAAATCATTAGTACCTGAGTAATAGGTGGAAGAGATTAATTATGTTGCATATATATATATATATATATATATATATAGAATAGAGTTCCTCACAAATCTTTAAACAGGATAACACCTCTTGAATTTTGGTGTAATAGGAAGCCAGATGTGCATCATTTTAGAGTCTTTAGTAGTCTAGCATGGGATCACATACCTTTAGACAAGCATCGTACTTTAGAAAAATAAAGAGAAACTTACATATTTGTAGGATATCCTAATGGTGTTAAGGGACATCATCTCATTGATCTAGATTCACATGATCTTATTATAGAAAGAAGAGTTACTTTGAAGAAAGTACTTCAAACTTATCTTCTAACATTTATCATTCTTCTTCCTTAAAAGAATAAGATAGTAGTGATGATGATACTATTGCTTCATCTACTCATAGGGATGATGATGTAATACCTCCCAAATAGGGTTTAATAGGACATGTTTCTCCTCCTCCATATCGTTGCCCATTAATGCCATTATGGGCTAGACAGACTTTGGTAGATGTAGACCCTCTTCTTAGGGATCCATTAGATAGAAGGAGAACATGATCACAACATGATCTTTCACATTCCTACATTTCCACATCTTATGATCCATAGTATTTTCAAGAATCCACATGGACAGTTGAGTGGAATTTAGTGATGAAAGAAGAGTATGACTCATTTCTTAGGAACAACACTTGGGATCTTGTTCCTCTTCCTAAGGGAAGAAAATTAGTATGATGTAAGTGGATATATCATACTAAGTTTGCAATATATGGAAATATTGATAAGTATAAAGCACACTTAGTGGCCAAAGTTTTTTCCCAGGTAGAAGGCATTGACTAAATAGAAACCTTTGCACCTGTTGCTAAGATGAATTCTATTCACTTGATACTAGCTATTGGTGCAGCTCATGATTGGGTTGTACATCAGATAAATGTGAAGAGTGCATTTCTTCATAGGGATCTTCATGAGGAGATTTATATGGAGTAGCTATAGGGTTTCATTCAAGATTATTCACTGGTATGCTACTTGAAGAAGTCTTTATATGGCCTAAAACAAGACCTTAGGGCTTACTATTCTTAGATGGACACATTTCTTTTGTCAGTTGGGTTCTCAAGATGTCACTCAAATCTGAATGTCTACATTCTATGGTAGGAGGATTCACTATTGTACTTAGTGTTCTATGTTGATGATCTCATTATTATAGGGAGCATAATATCCATCATCAGTAGTGTTAAGACTACACTTCATGACATGTTTTCTATGATAGACATGGGGTTATTACATTATTTTCTTTGGATTCAGATAACACAGTCTTCTTTTGGGATTACACTTTCATAGCCCAAGTATACCATGAACTTGTTAGCTCAGTTTCACATGGTTGATTGTAGGCCTGCATCGACTCCTTTCTTATCTAGAGTTAGACTTAAGGTTTATTGTTCCACTCCTTTGGTTAATGCATATTATATCACCAGCTTGTAGGTCGCCTCATCTATCTGACTCATACATGACTTGACATTTCATATGCAGTTGGCATGGTTTTGTGCTTTATGTAGACACCACATGAGCTTCATTGGAGAGTTTCCAAGTGGATTTTGAGCTACATTTATGGCACTATTAGATATGAGATTCACTATATAGTAGGTATAGGTTTAGACTTGGTGAGATACTTAGATTATGATTGGGCTGGTAATTATGAAGATCATAAGTCCACTTTTGGTTATAACTTTCACTTTAGATCTGACCCCATTTATTGGTAAAGTAAGAAAAAAAATTCTATTGCTCTTTCATCTATAGAGGCTGAGTATTATAGCACTATTAATGCCACTACTAAGGCTATTTGGCTTTAAAATATTCTCACTAAGATTGGTGTTCTATTTCAAAGGTCATTAATCATCTACTATGACAACTAGAGCACTATCTAAATCTCAAACAATCTAGTTCATCATCAAAGAACCAAACACATAGAGATCCATATGCACTTTATGAGGGAGTTGATTCAGGTGGAGATCATTGATATTCAATAGTATCCTACGGAGGAGCAAATTGTAGATATTTTCACCAAACCTTTCACTAAGATCAAGTATCTTCATTTAGGATATCTTTTGTGGGTATGGGAAATAAATTCTTTAGGGGACATTAGTTCTTCAGGGGGGTCTCTTAAACCTTCATTTTGAGGAGTTTTTTTCTTTTAGGGTTTCTCTTTTCCTCATCTATTTGTACATAATACTTAATATGACTACACATTATGGGACTCCTATCTGCATAGCCCTACCTAAGCTTCACTTATGGGGGGTTGTTTGTGCATTTATTTAATTTATTACATTTAATTGTATTTATTATTTTGGTGCACTAATTAATTATTATAATTAGTTTATTATGTTTATTAATAATTTACACCAGATAGGAGAAACTTGCTTAGTTAGTAGTTAACTTAGACACTTATCTTGTTATAGTGGAGTTCCACTCCACTATTTAGGGTAAGATAAGATAAGGTTTTTTAACTAATAGTCAACTTATGTTGATCATTTACACAAGTTGGACACCTATCTTGTTAGTGTGGAGTTGCACTCCACTATTCATGTAGACAGATATCAGTTGAACTACACGTGTTGTGTGAGTTCCCTAATCTTTATCATGCATGCCTTGCTCTATATAAGCAATGGCTATTTATGTATTCCATATCAGATTAATATTGAATTATTAGAGTAATTTATCATATTTGAGTTATTTATTCATTTTTTTATTATCTAGAATATACAATTATTGTTTATCACTATTACTATTTTATCTTTTATATATGTTTTCTATTAGATTCATTAGATACTGTAACTAATTATAACAGTGTGTTAGAGTCATTATTAGTTGTTTCATCTTACTTCAATCCATTTTTAATCAGGGTACAATTTCAATTTATGTGATAACTAACCCCATATCCCAATGAATGCAAGAAGGCTACTAGTCTAGGTACATAGTAGGCATACACCCCTAGGAGGTCACAAAAAATGTTAGATAAAATTGCTACCATTAGCCATTACATTTCAAAACTTTTTATTTAGGCTTGTTTAACTTTTTTGATAGTCTTTATTGGTCATAGTCTTGATGTCATGTTTTATCTTGGTGATGTCCTATCAAGTTATCTTAGGTTACTTTAGGGTCCTTTACAAGGCATAGTAAAAATGGTAGTCATGTCATGTTAGCTTGATATCTAGTCTCCAAGGTCTTGACCTTATCCAAAACATTTAGTAAATATTAAGGTTAATTTAGAAAAATTAGGGTAATGAGGGTTTATGGTCCTATGATTATTTCTAGTCATTCCTTATGAAAGTATCCATTACCAAGAGTCATGAACATTTAGGTCAATGTAAATATAATTATATAGGGTGGAATGATCATAAATAAAGTAATTAAATGTGGTCATAAGACTTATTAGTTTGAGAATAATTTGATCTAACCCTCTCAAATGTATTTCACACCTTGAAAACATACCATAAGGCTCATCAAGTAGAGTCAAGGTCATTTTTTACATGAAAGAGACATTTTTGAAGATAAAAGAGAGTTATTCAACATGTAAGTTGGAAAAATATGGTTAGATATTGTCAGTTTTGGTAGGTATAATGCATGTTTCAGATCTTCTTATTTCCTAAGGGGAAATTTCAAGATGATTCATGAGATTGAGAAGAAAATGAGAGCTCATTTGAACATGTTTCAATAATGGGAAGTGTCCTCTTACATTCCATAGGTAAAATCCATGCTCAAGAGGGTGTTAAAGGTCCCAACAATTAGGAAGCCATGTCCATTTCTCCATCATGTTCTTAGCACCTAGATTAAGGTCAAAATTTTTTACATTAGTTAATGAAGGAGAAAGAGTTATACCTTGGGAAAATAATAGGACCCTAATGACCTTTCAGTATATGGCATTGGTTTAATTATAATCACTAACAAGATAAGGTGTCCTTAAACCCTTCTAAAACCCCATAGGCACAATTTTATTTTATTTGAGTGAATTTTAAAGTTTAAGGATGAAAATGATAAGTTACGTGAGATTATAAAGGGTCTAAAAAGTCCTCCCATAGCACCCTCCACCATCATTTGACATGTGTGAATAGTCAAAAGGTAAGAAAACTCCATACTAGGTTGGTTACTAACTTAAACACATAGGTTTTAGCCTCCATGGAAGAGTCAAGTGTATTTTAGGAATCATTAGTTGGGATTAAATCCATATTCACACCACCATAATGTTATAAATATTAATTAAAAATTACCCTAATATTTACAAATTACCAAGCTACACACTAACAAGAAGATGGTATTGAAAAACCTAATAATATAGTATGTCTTACTATGTGATGAGGATTTAGAATACTAGAAGAGAATGACCAAGTGTATAATTTTTTTTACCAAGTGAGAAATAATGTTCATAAAGTTTATAAATATTCCTTGGATCCATATAGATCTCCCATGATAGATATATCATTTACAACTTTCCTTGACTAGCTTGCTAGTAGATCATGTAGACCTAATTGGCAGAATGATGGAGGTATAAAACTAGTTTGTTTAAATAAATGCATGGGAGATAGAAATATAACACAATAAAATAAATATAACTTGAATATATTTTCAATTATTCATACATAAATGTAAGAGAGTGACTCCAAGGACAAGTTTTAATGAAGCATAAGTGTGGGATGCAGAGTAATAGGTCCAAATTCTTGTTTTGAGGTGTTTGAAGGACTCATGATCATTTGGGGAGGTTATCACACCTAAGAAGAGTCATAAAACACCCCATAAAAACTTATAAAATTCCTCCAAAAAAATTTAAGGGTTAAAATATGAGGGAACCAATATTAATAATCATGATAAGTAGGACTAAGTATAACTTCAGACATATACATAGTTATGCAAAGAGAAATGTAGGTTCTAAGTCAAGTTTGGAGTTTGAGAGATCATGAAAAGTGTAAGGAATAATAGTGATGAATTAAATAAATTTTATATGGGATTATATTACTCATAATTAAAATATATCATCAGTTGGAGCTAGGATCTGTTGGAGAAAACATTAGGCCTAAAAGGGACCTAAAGGTTTACATATAAAAACATGAAGATATACCAGTTTTGGGGAGGATTTGAGGTATAAATTATTTTTTAATGTGTGAAATAAATTTATATAGGTTTATAAATTTATTTTACTTAGTTTTAAAATGATAAAACACCAAAATAAGACCATTAGGGTCATAATGACTAGAGTGCCTACAAACACTAGGCCTAGAAAAATCAAGTTTTTGGACCATTTGAAGAGCAAAAATGATTAGGAAACTATTTTAATACATGTTTCATACCTTATTAAATAATTTATAATAAAAAAACATGCAAGTGGAGGACCTATTGAGCCAAAATACTCTCTCGACCTACACACATAGTCTTACCAAGCCCAAAAAGGCACTTTCTTCATGTTGTAAGTATGCACACCAAGTGCATGGGTAAAAATTGAACTTAGGTAATTTTAAAGGTTTGAATACTCCAAATTTGTGGTATTGGTTCATAATTTTAGGTACCAAACTTTATTAATGATCATTAATAAGATAATCACCTAAAATTGATAGATTTACCCTTCAAGGAGCTCGATAGATAAAATGGTTGTTTGGGTGGATCTAATTCACACAAAATAATTTATAATCATATTTATGATCTATTTAGGTATCATAGACACATAATTGATAAATTTTTTAGCATGTATGAGGATAAAAAGTATGGAAAATGGTCTTAAAATGGTAGTTTAGGCCTATTTATAGGAGTTTAAACTAATGAAATCCTCTTGACCACATAAAAAGGCCTTACAGACTTGGGTATATTTATAAGTCCCCTCAAACCATCCATTAAAAATATATTCAAGGTATGAAGAACAAAATTCAAGCCACTAAACTAGAATTTGTGAAGATTGTCTTCTTAGTTGCAAGTTATGAAGGCCTAATTTTAGGAGATCCACAAGTTATACAAAGATGGAATGGTATTCTATTGTGAATTAATGGAGTTGACTAGTTGATATAGTCGCCTAATATAATAATATTATACCCTAAATGATTGATAAGTCTATCCTCACTACCTTTTTCTTGGATCAAGCCAACTTTGGTGTGAACTTGTAGGTTTATAATGGCAGAAATCATCGACAAGGAGTTTAAGTTATGAGTTTCAATCTTGTCAAGATGGGAGAGGTATTTGAGTAGAAAAAAATGGCACAATTTTTTTTCAAGGAGGATAAGTATGCATATGCCATAATATGAGTTTTATACTACACCACCTTGATGAAGGCATAATTACCCCAAGAAACACATGTTGAATAAGATGACAAGACTATTGTCTCAACTTACACTTGGCATTATAACTAGTTTGTGATGAATGACACTATTCATGGACTCTCTCAATATCCCTTCTCTCTCTTCTCTCTTATTTGTTATATAAGTACTTTCTTGAATGGCATTGTATGGATACTCCACTTGAGTATGGTGAAGCCCTACTCCTTTTCAAGCATATGAATGAATAAAATATTGATTTTGCATTCTCTTATGGTTGTGTTTAGTGTAAACTTGTGGGTGATTGATTTGGATATGTTATAATTTAATTTTACATGACTTGTGTCTCACTCCAATTTTCCATGAATAGAATAATCATTTTGCCTTCTCTATGAAGATTTATATCTCTCTTATAGGTTGTAGTTAGTATCATAAGGGGTTATGTGTGGATTAGAAGAGGTAAGCATCTTCCTTCCTAGTATTCCAATGCCTTACCTATCTATAAAATATTTATTTAAGAACATTTTGGTATTAGTCCATGATATGCTAGTCCTATAATTCATTATGTGCATCACCTCTTTTTTTAATTTAATTTCTTTCCTTCTTTTTATTTTTCTTACAAACAATAGGTTTAGTATTAATTTTAGGTGATACATCAAGGGAGCTATCCCTAATGTAGAGATTCACCTCAACTATTAGGTCACCCAAAACTTAGAGGTGTATCCATATGTCATCTAATTGAAGAAGGATTGAAAATCCTCCTCAAGGGTGTAATTTAGAATGATAACATAAAGTACATAAAATAACATGAAAATAATTGTCATCATATAATTTTTTTTTTCGAGCACATATGAAAACATGTAATCCTTGGCATTCAGTTAGTGTAGCATTCTAGATGTAAACATTATATGTTAGGGTATAGAGTACTAATGTAATTAATCACTAAATTTTAATTTCCAACCTAAAATATTTATATGATCATTATATAATTTTAGTTTTCATGATATGTTTATATCAAATTCTTATTAGTCAAAGTTGTATTGATTTCCTCTAACGGTTAGGTGAATGACAAGTAATTATGTCCTCTATATAATATTTTATTGAATATTAAAACATTTCCATAGAAAATGTCAATTTGTTATTTAGTTTTTTTTTAATTTCCCCTAATAATTAGTATGATCATTGTTAATTATTGTGTGTATACCTTATAAATTATTATATAATATGTATTACTATAATTTGGTAATAAAAATCATTTAAAATTTCACCATATGGAAGAGCATCCTGCATGTGTTCCAACACAACTTACTAGAGATGAAATAGATAAAAAATTTCTCAATAGATCATACATTTTATGTCATGATAAATTAATAATAAAGTTTTTTTTTGTGAATTTTATAGCAAAAAAATCTATTTGTCATAAATAAGTTGAATATTATATTTTATAATTCATTTAAATTTCATTTTTTATTGATTTTATGCTCTTAATTATAAAATTATGATGTAAATAGACGTTACCCACTTGCATTTAAATCAATTAGAGAGTTATTTACAAGTAGAGTAGCCAATGGCCCTAGTATTTTATGAAAAAATCAATTTTTACTTCCATTTATAGTGTTTAAAAAAAATCATTTAACATTTTATCAGCTTTTACGAATTTTCAAATGTATTAGCAAGTTTGTAGTCTACTAGTAGTGTCCAACCCATTTATAAATTGTTTTCAAGTCTGTCACAAGTTTATTCTCACTATTGTAAGTGTCTTATGAAAATAAAAATTGATTATATTGAAAATTTTATACGTATAATATATTTTTTCACTACTTGTAATAATATATATTAGTTTGAGTTTTCCATTCTAATGTGTCTTCAGGGGGATATGTGGGTGCATGAATTTTTTGTAGTTACCATATGGATACAATGTTAGGTCTTACACTTAGTGATGTTGACCAATAGATGATTGATAATGTGGGGAAAAATTATTTTGGTAGTCTAGGGATAATTCAATTGGTATACATCTCATGACTATATTTTTTGAGAGGTGGAATATAGCTACTTGTACCTTTTAACTCCCCACTAGGGAGATGAAAATTACACTAAAGGATGTGTGTCACATCTTATAATTTATAGTTGTAGGTACACATGTAGTTTTACAAGATATAAAATGATTGAGCATGAAAGGGAAATATCATAGGTTCATGACTAGAAAAGATCAGGGGGAATAATATGCCCTTTTAGATTATACCATCATTTTGTTTGATATTTTCATGTTTGATATTTCACTAGTGAAAAATTATCTATATATTTTACTTGCTTCATTCATTGCTATGGATGTAGGTGGAGTGGCTTTATCTTATTATATGCATGTGATTATTAAGGATATTAATATCGATGGCACTATGAACTCCTAGAGTTAGACTATGGTACTCACCTGTATATATATTTATAGTGGTTCACATAAGAGGATTATAGTTTTGGGCTTGGTTTAGCCATATTATTACACATTTGGGCATATGAGAACATATTCATGGTCTATCTAGTGGGTTGACCATTGGTAGTATGAGCATACCCAAAAATGTATTCAAAGAGGTGTATTGGTATCCCATGTGGTTTTAGATGTAATAATATTTATAATCTATAATATGAAGGCCCTATCAAGGATTCACTTAATTATTGGAGGATGTGATTCAATTGTAATAGATACATGTTAGCGATGAATTTCATGTTATATTTCCTAAGATATATAAACACTTATAGTATGAGCACATGAACAAGCTATTTTGGATTATACAATGGGTTATTACAACACCTATGGCATGGAACTGTAAACATAGAATAGGTCATCACCTAGGAGAGTGAGTTTGTCCTATTGTAATGAAGTTATCTATAGTTATAGTAGGGGAGGTATATCCCCAAGTTTTCATTGTAAATGGTGATGATTTGGGTTGTATACAAAAGTAAACTTAGTGGTGGGTTCATTAAAATAATGACATATTATTTACTATGGTTATAGATTCAACTAGTGTAGGTATTAATGCATAACTCGACATTGGCATGGGTGGATAATGAAAGGAGGGATAATAGGACAAATAACTTAATGTCCCTAATTTTAGTTTAGATATGTACACATTAAGTAATAAAATTTAAAAAATTTACCACTTTTTCATATCCTTTTCTAATTGTCTAAAATTTTTGTGTCATTTAGGTGATAAGTAATGGACCATGATTATAGAAGGATCTATTTTGGTACTTAAAATATTCCTGACAATGCAGTATGGGGTGCATTATTAGAGAGAGTTAGTGACATTTCTTGATTACATCCAACTAATTTTGATCATATAATACATACCATAACTACCTATATTTATTCTGAGCATGATGAGTTAAGGATAAAGGTCATGGAGTTAAAAGTCTATTTAGATAGTCATCATATACCTCCACTAGGTCCTATCATAGACCTAAGTTAGTCAATATTTTTTGAGTATTTTTTAACCAAGGGTGAGCATGCCAAGGTAGTATCTATCAGAGTTGTTGCCAGAATCTGGATAATGTGAGTGCAATGGAGACGTGATCACAAGAGTTAAAGCAAGTGCACACCACATAGATGCTAAAGTAATTTAAAAATAACACAATAAGATAAATTAAACAAGACAAAATGGAGAAAACCAAAATCTGATTAACATGAGATGGCTAAAGTGAGGAATACATATAGAAGAGTACGTAAGTAAATCCTCCATAAAAGGTGGACAAGGCACCCCAAAAATAGATAGTAACTCCTCCATGAAAGGTGGTGATAAGGTGCTAAGAATAGAGAAGTAACTCCCATCAAGGGAGTTACTTATGACATTCTTATGACACCTATGACAAATCTATGACACACACCTCCACATAAGCTAGCCTATCCCACAAATGTAGAAAAACTCAATGTATGCACAAGAAATACAATTTCCCTAATTAATAAATAGGGAAAAAATAAAAACCTACACTAATACCCCCCATAAGCGTAGCTTAGGTGGGCAGTGTGGAAATAGAAAATGGGTCCTAACAACTAGGCCTGATGAGTTACCCATGTACAAATGCAATCTCCCATAAGATAGAGAAAAGGAGAAAACCCATAGGAAAAAACTCCCCCCTAAAAGAGAGACATAAAAGAAATGAAGAGGCTAGAAGCCCCCCTAAAGATGATGCTACTACAGATGTAGATCGCACCCCAAGAAGAGCTCATATATGAATGAACTTGTTCTTGGTGAAAGGTTTGGTGAAGATGTCTGCAACCTACTCTAAAGACTGGAAAAATATCAAGTCAATGACCTAACTATGAATAAGCTCCCAAATGAAATGCATGTGAATCTCTATGTGCTTGGTCCACTAGTGTTAAACTGGATTCTTACAAATCTAAATGATACTCTAGTTGTCACAATAAATGATGGTGGGCTACTTGATAGGAATGCCAAACTCAAAAAGAATCCCCTAAATCCAAATAGCCTTAGTCACTGCATTAATAGCTCCCCTGTACTCTACCTCTGTGGATGATATAGCAATAGCATTTTTCTTCTTGCTAGACCAATTGATAGGACCAAAACCTAGAGAGAAACTATAACCAAAAGTGGACTTGTGAGTTTGTGAATCGCCAGCCTAGTCTAAATCTATATATCCAACCAAGTCAACCTCTATGCCAAATCTGTAATGAATCCTGTATCTATGTGAACCCTATATGTAATGCAAGATCCTCTTAGCTGCTCTCTAATGTAGCTCATGAGGTTCTTGCATCAATCTGGAAACAAGTCCCACTATATATGATATGTTGGGCCTAGTGTGAGTCAAGTAGATGAGACTACCAACAAGTTATTGATACTGAGTGGCATCAACCAATGGTGAAGAACAATCAACCTCAAGCTTGACTCCTGATAGAAAGGGAGTCAGAGATGGCTTGCAATCAGCCATGTGAAACTGAGCCAACAAATCAAGAGCATACTTAGGCTGTGTAAGAGAAATCCCTAAATTTGACTATGAGATCTTGATGCCAAGGAAGTAGTGCAACAAATCCAAGTTTGTCATGTCAAATCTATCCTGAAGAGATGCTTTCACTGCTGCAATAGCTGATGAAGAACTCTTGATGATCAAAAGGTCATCAACATATAGAACCAAAATTAAGAGCAAATCATCTTGCCATAAGAAGTAGACATTGGGATCAGAATGGCACCTAGTGAAACCCGCTATGAGAAAGAAGGAATCCATCTTGGCATACCAAGCCCAAGGGGCCTATTTGAGGCCATAGATAGATTTCATAAGTTTGCATACTAAGGAAGAATCCTAAATAAATCCTAGTAGCTGCTCCATGTAGATCTCCTCCTCTAGGTCTCTGTGAAGAAGGCACTCTTCACATCCATCTAATGCACATCCCAACCATGTGTTGTGGCAATAGCCAAGGTGAGTCAGATTGAAGTCATCTTTGCAATTGGTGAAAAGGTCTCTGAGTAGTCAATGCTTGCCACCTATGAGAAACCTTTGGTGACCAATCAAGCCTTGTACTCATCAACCAACCCATCTTTTGCAAACTTGGTCTGATATATCCACCTACATCAAACCATCTTTCTTCCCTTAAGAAGTGAAGTCAAATCCCAAGTGTGATTTTTGATTAAGGAAGAATATTCTTCCTCCATAGCATTATCCCACTTTGGTACCCCTAATGCCTCTCAAAAAGTCTATGGATCCAAAAATGAAGCAAAGAAGGCATGTGGATCTCTCTAAAACCCTCTAGTACATCTATCATCTGCGAGATCTCCTACCCAAGTGCCAACACTCTCAAGTGTTTATCTGGCCCAAAGTGGCCTAAAAGTGGGCAAGTCAGGTGCTAACTCCTCATCCTCTGACTAACTAGAGGTGGATGACTCTGCATCACTATCCTCACTATCTGAACTTGAAGAAGATGTCTCTAGCTCAAGAACCTATCGTGGGTTATCTAAATCTAATGAGGAATCATCATAAAGAAGTAGATCTGATGAGGGAGAAGAAGTGTCAAGTGTTGAGTCTCTAAGTCTCTAATAAAAATGGACACTTCTCTCAATGAACAACTCATGAGTGACTAGATCTAGAAGGTGATATCCCTTAATACCATCTAGATATCTTACAAAGATGCAAGGCTTAGAATAACATTCCATAGCTTTGTGTTTCTTCTTTAGAATTCGAGCCATGGCTGGGGATCCAAAAACTCTAAGGTGCTCAACATCAGGTTTCCTTTTATGCCAAGCTTCAAAGGGTGTTATCCCTTTCAAAGCTTTGTGAGGAACCCTATTTTGAATGTAGCAAGTATAATTGATGGCTTTGGCCTAGTGCTGTGGTGCTAAGGATTTGGAGTGAATCATACAGCTACCCATCTCTTTCAAAAACCTATTCTTACATTCTACAACCCCATTCTATGAAGGATTATAGGTGACTATGCACTACAAATCAATCCCCTCTATGGTGCAAAAATTGATCAAACTTGATGCTGACATACTCCCCTCCATTATTAGTTTGAAGAAACTTGATGGATTTCTCACTCTGTTTCTCAACAAGAGCCTTGAAGTCTATAAAATTTTCAAACACTTCAAACTTTTGTTTGAGAAAATATATCCAAGTGTACCTAGAGAAATCATCAATGAAAGTGAGGATGTACTTGGCCCTTGTGAAAGATGGTTTGGGAAGGGGTCCTGATACATCACTGTGGACTAACTCCAAAGGTTGTGAAGCCCTCTAAGCTTTGCCTTTGTCAAATTTTGCTTCGAGATGCTTCTCAAGCGAGTACCCCTTGCAAAGTCCTTTTGAGAATTGGACACGAGGCAAGCCAATGACCATGCCATTTTTGCAAAGTTGCTCAAAGTAGCAGTAGTGAAGGTGGCCAGACCACTCATGCCACAATTTGCTAACTCCATTTGAATGAGTCAACAATGCTATTGGAGAAGAATCTGATGCAAAATGTGAGGTGTATAACTTGGCTTGGTGATCTGCCCTACCCACTGCCACTGTAGTATCACTATGCAACTCCCTGATAACCACTAAATCTAGTGAAAACTCAACTCTCATACCCCAACCAATGTGAGTGATTTGGTACACTGATATGAGATTGGTTGAAAGAGAAGGAACACTTATAACATTATTGAATGTTCCTCCTTCTATTTCAACTAACCCTCTCCCTGTAATAGAAATTGAAGTGTCATCACCCAAACTAATTGAAGTCATGCTACAAGGCTCTAAAGATGAAAACTCAACTAGTGAAGAGCCCATGTGATGAGAAGCACCCAAGTCGATGACCCATAAAGATGTAGAAGCTACTATAGCTACAAAGGCCTTGCCCTTTTCTTTCTCTTTACCCTTGCCTTTTGCCTTGGTAGAATCTTGGGTAGATGAATTCTGCTTGATGGACTCAGGAACACCTATGTTGTTCTTCTCTAGAAGATGAGTTAGGTGATCTATTTTTTTCTTCATGAATTTGTGTTCATCATGCCCTATCTTTTTACAATAGGCACACTTAACCTTCTCCTTCTTAGGTTTAGCATTGGAAGAGGAAGTCTCAGTGTTGTTTTTGGCAGGATTGGTGTTTTCTTTCTTCTTTTCTTGGTCCTTATTCTTTTTCTTCTTCTCCTTTGTTGAAGTCTTATCCTTACCATTTCTAGCTATCAAAGCTTGGGGTTGAGTAGAATTCATTGTGCCCATTTGAATTAGCTTATCTTGCTCCCTAGTCAAGTTGGCAATGAATGAATCCAAAGAAGGCATTTTCCATGTAGTGCCAAGGGCACTTTTTGTGGCATGGAAAGTGGAGACAAAGACTAAATAACTTAGACCTAACTTTGTGAGAATAGAAAGAGTGAGTTGATCATCTTTCTTCTCTATCCCACATTCTTTCAATTATAATATAAGGGCCTTAAACTTAGTGAATAAGTCCTGTAGGGTGTCAAAGTTGTTAGGACTTAGACTTATGAGTTCATTTTCAAGCTCATGACCTCTCATCTCATCAAGCTTTCCAAATAAATTTTCTAAGGTGTCTCATATGTCATTGGGAGTCTGGGAGGATTATAGATGGAAGAGAAGTTTTGGAGACACAGACAAACTCAGTAATCCATAGGCTTCATCACTACGATTGTACCACTTGACCTTTTCAACATTAGTGTTGGGTTCTACTTCAGTACCCATGGTGATCCTATACAACCCTTTACTTCTAAGAATGATTAAAATTTTAACCTTACATTCATGATAGTTGAAGGGTGTTAGGGGTTTAAGTTGAAAAGAATCCATTTTTTAGCTGAATTTAGGTGAAGTTGTGTTGATTGCAAGTTGTGAATTTATGTAGAAAGGAGAATGAAAGCAAAAATTTGCAAGTCGTGAAAAGTAATCACACCCCCAAAAAATATTGAGCCCCCCAAATATGTAAGTACACACTCAAAAGACATCAGACTCAGCTGAGAATGCGTCTTAGAGCAATCAGTGTAAGACTAAAGCAAACAGGACGTCGGACTCTATCAAAAATGCGTCTCGAGAGACCCAAATTTTTGGCACTTTATAAAATAGTGCATTTTTAACAAATAAAAAGCCTAAGATGTAGATAATTTAATTACAAACACTTTTGCAAAAAATGTCACCCAAATCTGAGCTATCATTTGTAAGATATTAAAGATTTAATTTTCCCGTAAACTAGTGTTTTTGCAAAAAAACACTAAAACATTAAAAAAATGCCTATTTTGAGAGAGAAAGTGGCCTTCCAACCACTCATTGGATTTGGCACAGAATGAGGAATCCAAAGGAGGTTTGTGTGTAGGGGAATTGGCCTCCTACCAACTCTGGCCTCACCCTTTGTCTTCGATAGGCGAAGATACAAGTTTAAAATGAAAACCGCCAAATTACAAAACTATCTATAAAACTGAATATTCAGTCAAATTGACTGATTTTTGTTTTATCAAGTGAATTTTAACTAAAAAAATTAAAGTAAATATAGAATTGAATAGATGGCCAAGCATCTAAGGGTCCACATGGGACGTCAAGTAAGGAAGGGGCACCCAAAAGGGTACAGTCTAGAATTTATCAGTAGAAAAGACAAAAAACAAATGTGCAAACCTGATGGACATGTCGTATGGCCTGCTTGGTGGCAAAACTAAAGGTGCCTTGCTAGAGACTGGCGTGCTGGAAGGATAGGGGCTTAAGGCGTTGCAGAAGTTGAAGGCGCCTTGCTGGAAGGAGTGATGCATCACTTTTAATTAGGAAATCTATGCCATTTTTAGGAAAAAAATAGCCTATTTTAGGCACTGTATAAAGGATGGCGTGGCAGAAGAGAAGACCAAAAGCTAGGCACTGCTGAAGGCGTGACAAACAGAACTAAAGACCAGAAGTTAGGCATTGAAGCCTGGCTGTAGATGGACTGCTGTTAAGAGTTGCTGCTGCTCCCTCTATTGCTCCACACAACAATGACATCCAAGAAGAGAAATAGATGAACCAGCCCCTGAAGTGAAGACATCAAAGACACCCAAAAGCCAAGGATTCCAAGATACAAGAAATGATATATATATATATATATGTATATATATATATATACATATATATGTATGTATATATATATGTATATATATATATGTATGTATGTATATATGTATATACATATATATGTATATACATATATATATATACATATATATATATATGTATATATATACATTTATATACATATATATATGTATATATATACATATATATACATATATATATATATGTATATATATACATATATATATATATGTATATATATATATGCATATATATATATATATATATGTATATGTATATATATATATATATAAAATTTTAGATGAAATCTAGAAAATAAAAAAAACAAAGATAACTCCACTCCTCTTGATTTCAAAATGAACTAAAAGTATAACCAGACACACGATTACTGTTCTTGCTCTGATACCATATCAGAGTTGTTGCCAAAATCCGGATAATGCGAGTGCAATGGAGACATGATCACACGAGTTGAAGCAAGTGCACACCACATAGATGCTAAAGCAATTTGAAAATAACACAATAAGATAAATTGCACAAGACAAAATGGAGAAAACCAAAATCTGATTAACATGAGATGGCCAAAGTGAGGAATAAATATAGGAGAGTACGTAAGTAACTCCTCCATAAAAGGTGGACAAGGCACCCCAAGAATACACAGTAACTCCTCCATGAAAGGTGGTGACAAGGTGCTAAGAATAGAGAAGTAACTCCCATCAAGGGATTTACTTATGACATTCTTATGACACCTATGACAAATCTATGACACACACCTCCACATAAGCTAGCCTATCCCACAAATGTAGGATAACTCCATGTATGCACAAGAAATACAATTTCCCTAATTAATAAATAGGGAAAAAATAAAAACCTACACTAATAGTATCAAAATGTGATAATTTATAGGATACACCTACTTTATGTGAGGATTTTGATAAATTTATTAGGTATTAATAATAATTTTTCTTAGATGATAGTGGATGTTCCTCTTTGAGAGCCCCTAAACTTATGGATCAAGACAATGATAGTGATGTAGAGAGTGAGAGAAAACATCTTCCCATCATTGAGTGATGTATATGTGCTTGAGAAATTATATTTTATTTTTCATGATAAACATTTTCCTTATCTTTTATATATGTTCTTTTATTATTCTCTATATACATCAATGTCATGGATTTGAAATATATAATTATGCATCTTGTGTTTTCAATATTTATTTATTTTATTAGCTATTAAATTTTGATTTTTCAAGAATATTATGGATAGATGTGATGTGTGAATGATATATAATTGAAGTTAAACTTATATCTCAATCAAAACTAACCAATGATCTCATTAGAATCAAAAAAATTGAATGAGAAAGAATCATCTAACCAACCATACATATAGAATAATTCATCATCATACACATTATTGTATTAATTTAGCTCATGAGTAAGTTAGTATTGTATATTTAATTTTAAATTAAGCTCTTCAAAATATTTACATTTTATTTAAAGTAATTATGTTACCCTATTTTGGATTATGCACATAGTGATACTTAGCCAATGGTAATAGCTTGAGATTATTTATTTTCTCTCTTTTTGTGGAATAAGAGTAATCATTAATTGATTAAATTATTGATTTTTATTTTTATTTAGTACCCACACTTTTATGGTTCAATATGTAATTATACTCATAGTAGGAGTTTTATTTTCATATGTTATATCTCTTTGATTGGTAAACAAACTACCTTGGAAATTGAATGACATAATCATATTAATATTATGCAATGTTTCTTCCATTATATATATATATATATATATATATATATATATATATATATATATATATATATATATATATATATATATATATATATGATTTTATAAGTATTGCATGAAATTTTTAATAATAATATTTAAAAAAAAATGTATCCACTACCTTAGGTCTAAAATAGTCCAATATATAAAAATTAATTATTGATTCTTCATACATGCTTGTATACTATAACTTACTCTCATCATGTCCTAATTCTTGTTTTAATTGTTTTTAGATTAAGGGTGATATAAATAAAGTCAAATTATTAAAATTCAGGTTATGTAAGATAGGGAAATTACCATACAAATTTGAATGTAAAAGAGAGATTGATTGCACATATTATTTTTAGAATTGACCAATCAAAGGGAAGAAAAATATAGTTGATTTTCTAATTTGAAATAATCACTACCAAAATCATAAATATGTAAAATGATCTGATAAAGTTTTATCTGCTTAGATTAAGAAACATACCCTAAAAACATGCATAAATGTTATTGGTTAAGCTTATACCCATATAATGACTAGTAATATCCTTTGTTTACTAGTAAAATATGATTTAATTTGTTATTTTGTGCCACCTCAAATTACTTATAGATGATTTTTTTGTATGGAATTTCCATGGATCTTGTGCACATATTTTTATTTTGATTATCTTTTCTTTAAAACCCTAACTTCACTTTAGACATATTATTGAGTTGGAAAAAGTTATAAAAATGGGTTGGAAAAATCCAACCACTCCATGATGAGTGATTCAATGTTTTGCATGTTTGAATGCTCCAAAAAGGGATTAAATTGCACCTAGTTCTCCCACTTCAGCATGTGTATTCTAAATCATGATCCAAAAGAATTCAATGAAATTATTTTACTTTATACACTTGAAAACATGAAATATTAAAATACATTTTATATTTAGACTTGGATATAAAGATTATCCTTTTAGGATTTTGATTAGATATTCATTTTTTTAATGTCTCAAGAGAGTTCAAGTGGATTTCTCAATGTTTATGCCAAATAGTGACTAAGTTAGCCCATGAGTATGACTGTAAGATTGATTGGTATTTATACATGACTATTTGATATTTCCTCCCATGAATGACATTTGAAATATGCTTAGGTAAAACTAAAAAGAGATGTTAAAATGTTAAAATTAGATGTTAAGGTTCCAAAGATGTTTTTGGTAAAAGATAGATACCTATGGTAATTGTAAACATGTGACTATTGACAACACTATCTATATATGTAAAATCAATGATTTGGTATGTGGAGATAGTTTTCTTAGTATTATATAGTGTATTTTCATAGACTAGGGTGATCTTGAATGTGTGTGACAAAAAGGTAGGTTGGAAAAAAAATTATATGAGTAAAAAATAAGAGGAAGTGTGCACATGAGTCAAATGCATACACACAATTCCAAGTATCTCAAGACGTATTAAAATTAATGTTTCCAAGTGTCTAATAACAAATTTATGTGACTAAAAATGCTACCCTTTTACTATAGTATTTAAAATTATAGATTAAAGGGATAAATTAAAGAAATTTTGTACATGTTATAAACACATTAGTGTTGAAAGATATTCCCCAAATATTTAGCTTGCTCCATGCATAACCTATAGGGAAACATGTTTAAATCAATGCCCACTCATGATTAAAAAATATAAAATAAAATAGGTCATTTCATTATTTTAAATTGATAATTCAAAGAATGAATACACTTTAAATTACAGGAAGATAGCTACCATTTTTTGAACTCAATTGGATAATTTCATGGGATTATTATGCCCCAAGTATATGTAACTACTAAAAACATTGGTTATGAAGTATAATTTATTCAAATATAATTGGAGATGAAAATGTGATAGAATTTGAGTGTTGTATAAACCTCAACCACACCAATCTAAATATAATCATAAATCTTTTGGTGGAAGCCCAAAATAGGTTTGTATGTAAAGGTGAAACTATGAAATAAGTTTATATTTAAATGTGGAACCTCAAAATAATTTGTATGTAAATTGAAATTATGAAAAAACCATTGCAGTGAAATTTTAGACCCAAAGTTATTATGTAATACCATCATTACCCATTAAAAAATATCATATAAATAAAAAAAAGTATATGCATGAAATATTCATGCCTCAAATCTGATTGATATGTACCTCAAAGTGATATAAAATGTTGTAATTTTTTTGTCAACCTACTCAATTTGATAAATGTAGCTAACTTTAATAAACCTAATTAATATAACACATATAATATATCTCACAATGCCTAAGATTTTACAAATATTTCTCAAAATCCTATAACATGTCTCACATGTCTCAATATGTCCCATTTCAATCACACAATCTGACTCAAAATATAAACCATTTGTCTATTATGTCTTAGATCTCTAAGACAGTACCAATATGTTCCCCCATTTTGAGGTGAGGGATGATGCCTATAAATGAATCATCTAAAAATAAAGAGTCATGTGCATCATGTGTTATAAATAAAATGTAATCATGTAAAGTTTATATAAAAACATGATAAGATATTTCATCATATAAAGATTTGATCATTCAACAATGTATGAAATGTTTACTATGAGATAATTGAAATATAAGTTTCATATCAAGAAAATATAAAAATTTGGCATGTAGTAATAAGAAACATAATATATTCATGATAGAAATAATTTAATCACACATAATAGAAGAATGCGTGAATAAATCATGAAACCATATTAGTAACAATAATATATCTATTCACACACATACACACATAATATCATGATCATGAATCATATAATCACTCAAGATATGATCGAATTTGACATGAATTTGAGCTAAAATGGATGTGACATGGCCATGACATGGACTAGAGGATATTCAAACATAACTAACACATGATGTGACAAAACAAAATAAATAAAATCATAGACATTTATAACATAAAACACATCAATTATCAAGCATATAATAAGTAATATCATCAAACATGCATATAATAATAAATTTTAGTTGGCTTAATCAATAAATGTCATGATCTAGTTTAGAAAATCATAACATACATAGGAAATAATACCAAAAATTATAGAAATGAGCAAGTCATGTATGAAAAATATAAGTAGATCAATATGATCAATGGAAATTCATATAAATATAGAACATGAAAAGCATACCAATATTACCAAAATGTGTAAATATAAAATTTGGGTGTAAATATTATATCCAATGAAAAGAAAAGAGAATCACTATAATAATTTTCAATGAAAAAGTATATGTACACATATATCAAGATAAAAGAATAGAAAGAACAATCAGTCAAACCTAGAGAAGGTGATGATGCAAACAATCAATAAGTATCTATATATAATAGATTAGGTTTCATATATCTAGTTATCCCATCAATGTCAGAGTCATATGCATGTTATATATAATTTATATCATAATCATTAATTGTATTACCATATTCATCCACTGATTTATAATTTTCATTCCAATTATCATTTATATTTATAGTAGGGTATGCATAACCAAATTAACCATATTTATCATTTGGTTTATTGTATTTTAAATAATATCAAATATATTCATTATCACTAATATCATACACCCCATATGTGGTCTAATGTGTTGAATAATTTGACATCATTTCTTGAGCACAAATTGGAAAAATGGTTTCCACTAATTCTATATCATTTGGAGATGTTCCATCTCTCCAAATGGAAATAGTCTTCCCTTATAAATCAAATGTAATGTGATCATGATTATTTTCAAGTGTTACATCAATTGATATTATCTATGATCTTCCTAGTATAACATTATATATAGTCAAATTAGGGTGTCAATGTGAAACATAATTTTGTTGGACGTGGAATAGGGCATAGTACAATTGTAAGGTATAATAGAAGGACACATGTGTGAAGTATATAATTATATATTTTGTATAATTTTTTTTTTGTATTCAGTCTTATAAGCCTAATAGGGTACAATAAAAATGTGAAGTGTATTTCATTTTGTACCTCAAAAGGTTGGAATGTGAAGTGACAACAGTTTGTAAAGGTTAAATATAATGATTTGCTATAATAGAATTGATTTCAATGTGTTGATAGAGATTAATATAATCATTCTGATATGATTTTCCTAATATTATTTTATATATGGTTAGTGCAAAGTAAATCCTCTAATTTGCTTTAATCTATTTATCATATGTTATGCCATTTATGTTTTGATTTTTGTTATAACTATGTTATTCTTACCCTGTATGTGTAACTTTGGTGATAATTGATAGATTGTAAATTTGTAATGTCATTTATGGTTTCTATTTACTCTCCACTATGCAAACTATCCTTATAATTAGCATGTTCTAGTGTATTTTTAAGATCCTCTATTAATAATGGTGTAGTGAACATGGAACCATTTAGATGAAATATGTTGAGATGGATACTAGGATAGAGAGATATAGAGAGATGGTTGGATGAGATAATTTAGAATTTTATGGAAGAAAAAGCAAGGAGAGTCAGTAAAACTATGAAGTATATTATCCAAGAGGACATCTATGGTAAAATATACAAAATATTATGGTATGAGTTTCTTGGATTGTTAGTTGCATGGTTATCTAGGTTGGAACACTATTTTTTTAGCCCAAGGAATATAGAGCTTATAGTTTGGACAAAATAAAAATTAGATATACTATAACACCTAGATAAAAGTTGGTCTTGAGTAGTATATTATTGGAAGAAGAGTAAAATTGATAGCTATATTATCAAGTTCATACTGTAAGTATACATAGCTTTTGAGACTGCACATGACCAACTCATTTAAGGAATTAGGGGAATTTTTTTACAATGATTACCTAAATTGATAAAAATGTTGGTTATGGAAAAGACCATGGTGACTAATCCAACCAAAATGGAGTAGTCACTTTGAGCACCATTGGGGTGCGTACAAGTTGAAGTGAATAATGAGGAGCTGAGTAAAAGAAACTTGAACCTAATCCCATAAATAGAAGGCAAAAATACTCTAAGTGAGAAGAAAATTTTGGGACTATAAAGGGAACTATGATAATAGAGAAGGTGGTATAAAGAAAGAAACCTAGAATTAACTATGGATAGGATTAGATGTATGGAAGAAAGTACTAGAGCTAGAAAGATGTAAGAAGAAGATTCTAGAGATGAGGAGATTGCTAGAAAATAATAATGATGTAAATATGGAGTTATAACAATTAGAGGAAGAACATATTCTAGGATTAGAATAGTATAAAGGTAGAGGTAGATCGTATATAATGAAAGGGTTTTTATATGGACCTGAGGAAGAAAATTCTAGGGAAGAAGTCAGATTCAAATGCAAAAATTTGGTAGGTTCAAGTTAAAAATTAGTATAATTTAAAAATAGAAGTCATTAACTTCAAAATTATGCATTTACCCATCTTAATTTATTATTTGATAGAAAAATAAGTGAAGACAAAGAGGTAGATACAAACTAGTTTGATTCCTTTATAGACAAGTTTAGAAATTCAAGTGCAAAAATAAAGAAGATAATAGATAAAAGAAAAATAGGAGTAGATTTACTATTTAAGACACCTAAAAAGTCTAGTGCATAGTTAATAATGAGTAGTCGATAGTGTGTAACCAACATTGTACCATCACATAAATTTGTAGTCACCACTATGTAGATACCTTCAATCATAATTGCTACTATTCAATAACCTATCATTGTAGACACCTAAAGTTGGCCACAACTAAATTTTGATTACCAATTACTACCAACCATTAAAAATTAAGCCTAAGAATCACTGAACATCCCAAATTTATTTGTGTATCATTCATAAAATTCCACAATCATGTTGAGACATCCTTAATTGGGGTATCCTATTATATGCAACAAAAACCTCTCATAGATTCATCCCTAATCACCTTACAACATCCCAAATATTAATTTAGCATATGGACCTACTAAGTGGGGCAATTTCACACTTAAATCCAATCTTGAAAGATCTAAAATGATAGTAAATCATTAACATGATAAACAAGATTAAATGCATAGTTGAATTATCCATTTGAAATTAATGAATATCTAAAAAAGGAAATTCAAAAATTCAAAATATCCTATCTTTTCATAATTGCCTTTATGATTTTTCAAGCTCTTTGAAAATATCCTAAAATATCTAATTTTGAGAGCCATGCCTAGTAATTGTAAATCATAATTACTTGACAACTATTAACTCAACTGAAGTTAGTTTTAATTCACCTAGGTTTAGTGAACCCATTCTAAGCCAAAACTCAACCTTGACTCACCTAGGGTGAGAGTTAATTCCTAAGGACATAAATATAAGGCCTTACCTATCAAACCATAAGCTATTTTGGTGAAAAGTTATTATGCACAAATGACTTAAAATAATAGATATTGTAGAGTTATTATGCATGATTTTCTCCTTGAGACTCATACCATAGTGTTATAATACCAAAATCTTAAGCCAATTAATATCAAAGCCAAGGTGCCAAGGAGACAAGCAAACTCCATTACCAAAGACTTCTTGATGTACAAGCCGAGTAAGCCACTCATAAGATCCATATGGATCTCCTAAGGAAGGTAAAAGATATATTATCTTTTATGTTTTTATTGTGCTTTAATTTAACATTTTGTTACTAAGCTCTCCCTTGTATTTAGGCTAGAAGTGTAAGTGTTAGTGTGTTTATTTGAGTGTTATTTCTTGAACTAAAACTATACTAACCTTCCTTCTTGGATTCCTATGATCACATAATGGCATGCTCGGTAAGAATCTAAGCATCCCATACAAGAAATGAGATTAATATGCAGCTTTTAGTTTTGTTAATGAATGCTTAAGAATATTTAAAATTTGTGTATTAACTTTGTTTTTCATGTAATTATATTTTTAAAAAACATATAAGTTACACAGAGACTAATGCCGATCTCCAAAGACTAACATTGATCCTACCAGAACCGATGTCAACCTTTGTGTGAAGAATAAAACATGATAAAAATGTGATTCACAAGGCTTTTTCTTGAGTTTTATGATTTTCATTCTATGTTTAAGATACTAATTATTATTTATTTGACCATTTTCCTATAGGATATTGTGATATTTTGTGGTTTTAAGATCATTTGGATAAAAATATTTTTATGAAAAACCATATTTTATGTTTTCTATGTTTTTATAGGAACTAACATTGATCTTTGTCGACTAATATTGACCCCTCTATTCTAACGGACATCAACCTCTATATACTAACATCCATCCCTATGTGGATCGACATCGATCACTCTGAGAAATAAAAAAGAAACCCAAGAGTAAAATCCAAAATCTTATTTTCTCACTCACTTTTGGGCTTCTAGGTAGGTAAACCCTCTAACAAATTATAGGTCATAAGGTGGAAAAATCAAAGCTTAAACATATTTAAATCTCACACACTTTGTCTTTGGTGTTTAAAATTAACTTAGTTATTTTTCATGCCTTAGTTATTTTTGACATTTTTTGTAAGCTTTTCAAACAACTAATGCTAAGGGGATCAAAATTTTACAACACATGAACTTTCACACTTAGTTACATGCTCTTAAGCATTTTTTGTTCTAAACTTGTTTATTGAAAGTTGTGTATGTTTAGAAAAAATGATTGATACACCTATGCTCTCCCCCCATCCCATTTAAGGAGCTTGGGTGATCAAAAGTGCTCATTATTTTCCTAGATCACATTAGTACAAAAGAATGAAAAAAATTTGTTAAGGCCCTCCTCAAATCCATATGGTTTGTGTGATCCAAAAATGACCCTAAAGTATTTTCATTTTTCTTTATTTTTCATGAATTTTGGCTTTTGAGTGAAAGTTCATCACCTCATTATGGTTTTTTAAGGGAAGCATTGACCCAAGAATTCATCTCATTGAATTGAGGGTGACCCACTAGGATTCTTGTTTGAGCATTTAAATAAGATATTTTAGTGGTAATCCACCTCAAACCATAGGGGAAACTCAAAAATCACATTAAAATAAGCAATTAATGGATGTAGTGGTTGTGAAAAGGACTAGACCTTTTCATAATAAGCTAGTTGATGTGGATCCAATTGACATGATTACATCTCTAGTGTTAGCCACACTTGGGACCATATAGAAACACATGAAAATTGATAGTTTAGAATAAACCCACTTATTGTGAACATACTATTGATGTAGGGTGAGTAGCCCAAAGTTCTATGTCATAGTACAAACTCTTGAGAAAAGAGGGGGCCTAAAAACCCTACTTTTCATACACTTTTAATTTTAGATTAATAATTTAAAATCCTTTGAAGAGAAAGTATATTAATGGAATTTGATAGTATTATGTAACCTTTTTAGTTTTAAGATTTAGAATTTTACAATTAGGTGTTTGTGTCATTTTATCCTTTCCTGTATCATTTTCAGTCAAACTATCTATTTTTGTCTATCTTACCATGTCCAAAATGATTCTTGTTTATACATCACTCCTTTGTTTGAGGAGGCATTATGCCACCCATTTGACACCATACCTTTTCCTTAGTTTTTTGATAAATCTTGTTTATGTGTGTCATTTGATTAAAAAGGGCATCGTTACAATGCCCAATTCATTTCAAATCTTATGCCTTTAAGTCTTGAAACAAACACTAAACATATCTTTAGAGAGTGATAACATCATTATGCTACTCAAATCATTTCAAAGACTTATTATCTTGTGTCCAAATTATAAATTTTGAAACCAAATCCACTTGTGACTTTTTGATATTTACCTAGTACTATAATACCATTTAGTTTTATCTAGCTAGTTATTTATTTATACAAGCCTAGTTTTTTACATTAAGTTTGAGGTTAGCCTTGATAAGTTTAAATATAAACATTGATTGATTTTTTCCTATGCCTTGTGTAGTTTTGGCGTAGACATCAATATTTCTCTTTTGGGTTGTGTAACTTAAGTGAATTATTTATTTAATTTGGAAACTACTATTTATGCTTAGATTTGAGGGAAATAGCCTATCTTCCATACGCCTTTTATTTCATGCCTTATACTCATTGACCAAGTTCATGTTTAAATATGAATGCCTAATTTCTGACAAAGTGTTTCATATTTTTTATATTAAGTATCATACCTTGTTTTGTTTAAAGTCTAGCTTTTGTGCCTTTTTCAAAAGACCTAACATATGCTTATTTTGAGCTTAGATTTTGTGCCTTATTTTGATAAAAGACCTAGAAAATTTTATTTTTATTAGATTAGACTTGTTTGTAACAATTTGAACCTAGTGTTCGGAATTCTAGTTTTAGTTTATTCACTTGACCTCTTTGTGTGAGACATTTGACATTAGACTATTTTTACCAAGTTTTAACATAGAACGTTTAGAGACACAAATCCACTTTTAAACCAAGCAAGAATAGTTTCAAACCATTTGTCCTTTGTACATTTTTAAAAGAGTTTATAGAAATATAAAGACTTTTATTGTGAAACATTCATCATCTATTTGAATATGTCTCACTATACTCGTAGTGGAACCATGTAAAATATGGGATATGATAATGTGGTCACATAAGACAACTTTGTTCAAAACCCCTATGGTGATGATGTAGTTTGTGAGACAAATCCTTATCCACCTTAAAAAACTCAATTAGAAGAATAAATCCAATAGCCTTTAGCTCACTATTTAGTTAACACACCTCCATACTTAGAGCAGGCCAAGAACAAAAAGCGTAGTACCTAGCTAGCATACCTTCATTTATGGAACAAGTAAAAAAAACATAATAAATTATGATGCCATTGACATATGACCCTTATTTTTTTGATAATTATTAGGAATAAAATAGAAATTAATGTGAAACAATTCCATAGAATCACAATAACAAGAGTTATGAATAGATATACATAAAGAATAAAAATTAAAGTGCACAACAAGAAGATATGATTTAACACGGTTCATCCAATGTGGGATACATCCACCAAGAATAACTTAATCATATATTATTACAAGATAATAAGAGTACAAATTACTCCCATGTTAGTATTTTCATAATTATAATGCATAAATATTATTTAGAGCTACACTCAATAGACTCTCCTAAATTCACACACTCTATTCACCTTCTCGAACTTAGATCTTTTGATGTATTACCTACTATACATCCATATATTACATCAATAGGTAACTAACATAATAGTTTTACAAAATAATGGGTACCAAAACCATGGGAAAAGTCAACCAATAATGGTTCCCCATTAATCATGGGTGATGACACTAGAAATATACTAGTATAGATAAACCATGTATCTATACTCATCGATAAGAATACATTAAGACTTTATAGTACATTTTAATGTAAAATATTAAAAATACATTATAATGTGGAAATAGGCTCCAAAACATAATAATCATCACCTGATTATAAATAAGGATGAATTTTTAATCAAATCCACAAAGGTAGGGGATAAGTTTCAAAAAAACTTCCCCCACAAAAAATTGCCAAGTCTAGTTAGGGTGACTTAAAACATGATTTATAGTGAAAAAATTAATCAGGGCTCTTCTAAAAATCCTACAGGTCTAGTGATGATGTCGTATCAGGACCCACATATGCTTGTCATTGGAAAATGTCTCATATAGGACCACTTTATATAAATGTAGACAACATACCAAACCTATTTGAAATTAGCGTGTAATTTAAATAACATGACCATGTCAAATGCTCCAGTTATCAAGCTAGCTAATTTAATAGGAGTCTTAATTGAATTGACAAGACAATATAACTTGGATATAGACCCATTCACATAAATAACTTTAGTTGGTGACATATTCAATGCCCCAACTATTGAAGAAGTGTCTACTACTACACAAATGAATATGCCAAGCATAATGGATAACATGTAAATGGCATCCAATCTAGGCCAAAATAGTGTAATTAGACAAATAAATAGTCCATATTAAGTGCCTTTAGTTAACACCATGATTGGTTTACAAAAATAGGGGGCAAGAACTTCTACCTCCCAACCATAAAAAGTTATCTCTAATCCTCAACCGACTGCTTCTTTAAACATGTAACCACAAGGGTTAAGTAGTCAAATGAAAATTAGTGCTATGCCTCAACAAAATGTGATGAATGTTATGCCACCATAATAGGTAAAAACTAACATTATAAAATAATAGGTACAATCAAATTTACCAATGTAATCAAGATCAAACATTAGGCAACCTCAATTGGGGGAAAACAATATTCCACCTTGTCAGGTAGTGACAAACATACGTCAATAGTTGCAAACCAACATAACTTCACAAATGTTTTCTAATAAACAACGTATGTCCATTGGTTAACAATTTTTTTTGAATATCCAACAAGTATATACTTCAAAATAAGTGTTCATGCAACAATAAGGTAGCACTATCCCATAAGTATCAATTAGGAAACAATTGCCTTTAATTCCAAACATGCCATAGATTTAATGACATGGCCTTATTTCACAAATTCCCCTTATTCAACCAGTTTTATCTAGTCGATAATAAGTACCTATTCAAATATAGTAGGAAAAATACTTCACACAAATCCATATCCTTCCATCTTAACCATAATTTACCCAAAATTAGGCCTACATACTAAATCCTAACTACAACATTGTACCATAATGTGTGCAATTTCAACAATAACCTCCCAATCTATGTATGCATATTCCTAGTCAATTCCCTATCCAAAATAACATTCTAGAAAAAACCATGCCTCCATTATACCCTAGTTAAAGTAATTTAATTTTGACTTCCCAACCTTCACCTCAAGCTAATGTTCCATCAAGTTTATTGGAACAAAAATTGTAACAAATGAAGGATGTAATTATCACCATCCAAGCCAAGAAATAGACAATTTTTTTTGAATTGGATGACATGTGTTCCTATCCATTCAACATGGAGTATTTATAGATACCATTTCCTCCAAGGTATGAACCCCAAAAGTTTAAAATAAAAAGGTAAATGAGACCCAAAGGCCCATTTGATATAATTTTTTGTTTCTTGTTAATCAGTGGCTTACAATGACATATACCTCCTATTATTTTTTCTATTGGTCAATTTTGGCCCATATTCAAAAACTTGCCTAGATGGGTCAGTTCTAGAAGTCCTAGAATGGTTTGATCAATATGAATAGAGTTCATGATGAAGTGGATGATCAAAAAATGACTTACACAAGCCTAGAGAGACTAGACCATCATGGCATGCCACGTAGAAATGGATTGATCAGCTTGATTATGTATTTAATAATTTCACTTAGGAGGCGTCTCAGAGCCAAAAGACCACATGGACATGAAGTTATTCATCCCTAGATCATCCTTTACAAATTTATTGTCTTGATGAGCTTGTTATTTCAAGATATAAGCCTTTAAATTTAGACTTACAAAGTGAAGCAGGCATAAGGACATTATGTTTAAGCCTCATAAAATAATTATTTAAATTTAAATGGTCCCAAGTTGAATGTGGATCTGACAAGTGTCAATATCTTGAGAGCTTAGGTAGCAGATCAACAATGAGCAATGTATGATAAGGCCAGTGGGCCCAAATAGATTTATGATATGCATTCAGTAATATGATCAAGATATAAAGGTTAGAATCAAGTCAAAAGGTCAAAGGATCTCAATATTGAGTGAGGAGCTAACAAGTGGAATGATCTCAGTGAATAAGTAGATCAACAATGCACATTTGATCAAGTAGAAGGATATTGATGGCATGCATTGAATTAGACCAAGGAGATCGATGGTACACATGAGGTCAAAATTAAATAAGCTCCAGTTGAATGTAAGGATACCATGTGGTGTAAGTGAAAAAGTAGATAGATTGACAATAGGATCATGAGGACAAATATGGAGCTGATAGTTGGCACAATATGAGAAGCTTAGATTAAGATCAATGGCTAAAATTAAAAGTTGAAGCTAAGAGTTTTCAAGTCAAGGTTAAAATATAATTTTAATTCAAACCAAGGTAGGTTTTAAAGGGAATATACCACATTTAGAGTTAATTCAAGTGCCATTAGAGAAGATAGTCATAAAATCAAGGTTGTCAATGATAAGGTTTCAATGGCATTAAATCTCAATATGAACCTCTGGTTTGAAGATTTAGAATATGCAAGGTCCATCTTTTGGGGTTACAGTATTATTCCATGACTATGATATTTTCTCTTTAAATAAGGATCTATGCATATAATGAGTTCTTGGCTTCCATAGGGTCCAGAGGTAGGATAAGTCCATTTAGACCTAGTAGAGATCATGAAGGAAGCTATGTGACCTGTAGGTTTTTTTATCAATACAATAGCTATAGGAAAACCAATAAAAGAGATTGGTTTTCAATCTATAGTATACCTATGTTTAGATATTGGAATGGAGAAGATATGTGATTAATGAAGGAGTGTCTCATATTTTAATATGGTCACAAATTTGACAACTAGGTACTTACCACTGCTCAAAGTAAACATGGCATGGCTTTGTCAAGCCCAAGGATATGAATACTTTGTCCTCATAATGAAAGAAAGTAAGAGATGGCGTAGAATATCAAATTAAAGGATTTGGGGATTAGAGAGAATAGTGGGAGCATTTAATGTTTTTTAGAAGCTTTGAGAATTTTTCCTTCTAACAAGGATCATGACTCATCATCTACAAAATAAACTATTGTCTTCTAGTGTATTTTTCTCAGCCAATGAGAAGAGTTTAAAGACTATTAGATCAAATGAAGAATAATTTGTCTATAATGGATTAGTATTGATTGAATAAAATATTGTGGGGTATTCATTGAAAGAAAGGTAGACCATTTAATGATCTTGGTGAATGTGTTCCCTCTCTCTCTCTTCTTCTTTTCTCTATATTACCCATTCTTTCTCATTTTGTGACAAAATTCTCATTCTCAGGAGAGCATGGGACTCTTTGAGATAATACAAGATATTCTCCTCTTAATTAGGATAAACCTTATCAAGTATTTATAAGAATTGCCTCTTTATTTAATGAAGACTTTTTTACCTATCTCTTGCCTTGGATCTATGTTTAGTGAGTTGTGCATGATGGCCTTGTGAAGGATAATATTCCTCATCCATTACCCTCCTTTTTGACTTTTTTTAGGGTGTTTTCAAGCTATCTATAGGTTTGGATTAGTGTTCTTTCTGCCATTGACTTAATCTCTTAGTGAGTCTTAGAACTCCTCTTTGTTTGCATTCATTACTTTCTGAACCTAGTCTATGAAACACTTATGCGATTAGGTTGATTTTAAGGTTGTGTGAGCTAGCATTGTATTGTACTGATCTAGTGTGGGTTCAATCTTATGGGAATTTCCAATTTTTATTTGATGCATCACCTAGTTAACTTTATTAGGAGTCCTTTCCCATTTCTAACCCTTTTCTTAGTATAATCATTAGTTTAGGTGATCCATAATGAGGAAGTTGGCCTTATCCATAGGTTCAACCCAAACATAGGTGACCCATAGATTGGGGTTGTCCTAATAGTGTAGCTCAATTGGAGAGAGCCTAAATAACCCTCTCTAAGGGTGAAAATTGATGATAAAATAATTTTTGTCATGCTCGATAGGACATTAATACATTCTACATCTCATTGAAAGGTTGTTGGTGTTGCCTTTTAGTACAATCAACTTTTGGAGGCACATTTGCAAACACCAATGATGACTCCACTATGAACATTAGCTGGTATAAGTAGTCTAAGTGCCTAATCACCATCATTTTATATGCTCATTACTTTTTAATCAAAATTCATGTTCTTCCATTCCTTGTCCTTAATATCAAGTTATCAATGTTCATGGCTTCACCCCAAGTGGCCCTCAAGATTCAATGTATGAACCTTGTTAGAATTTTCCTCTCTATAGTCAACAAAAAAAGAGGCTTATGGAGATATGGCTTGATATTGAAAAATAATTAAGAGAGGTTAGTACGGAATAAGAGTACTATAGGCAAAAAAATAATATTGAACACCAAGCTTATGTTTAGGAATAAGAATTAAGGTTTTAGGAAGAATATTTGGTTAGGTAAGACCAATCCAAAAGAGAAAATTACTATCAATTAATCTTGAGATATAGAGTAAATAATCCTATAAGCCAAATACCATATACCACTCCTATTTATGCTTAGACCCATAAACTTATCGTACCTTGTCAAAGCTCATCTCTATCAAGAGTCAGGCCAATCATTAAGGGCCATTCAGTTAAAGAATGTGAAGCCATTATATCTTGGATCTTCTCCTATGCCAATGACCCTGAATATGTCATACACTCTCTTGTGAAATCACCCTATCCCACACCCATTTAGGAAAAGGAGAAGGTGGTCAATCTTTACACATCCCCCTCATGGAAATCAATTAAGGAGGGCATAAAGAAGAGAGAGAGGAAGTGTTAGTTGAGGTTGTCTAGGAACTAGTTCAAGAAAAAGTGTTAGCTCATCTTAATGAGCTTTATATACCAAAGTTCTATGATTCTATCTCCATCCCCTAATAACCACCAAAGAGAACCTTCAAAGTCACTAGATGGAATAATACTCTCCTAAGCTATAAGCAAGGAAAACTTCTTCACCCTCCCACCATATCCCTCTTGGATAAAGAGCTTATTTTTCAAAGAATAAAGGAAGAGATTGTAAGCATAGGTGAACCTAAAGAAGACAACATAAGTGTCTATGATGAAGAAATCATGATAGAAATCCCACTCCATTTAGAGGAGGAAAAGTTAGGTTTAGACTAGCTATTGTGGCATGGCTTTGACACTAATGAATTAGAGACTAAAGGTAGTATTGATGCCTTCATATTTGAAGAAATGGATATTCAGGTTGAAACTAAGAGTAAAGGATATCTTTATTTATTCTAAGGGAATCCATTTGGTGGGGTTAAGGATGAAGATGAGAAAAATGCAAAAACTAATGTGGTTGTAGCAATCAACCAATCAACTGATCAGGTTAAGGATGAAGAAGAGAAATAAATGGAGGAGAAAAGAGATTAGAATGAATTATGGAAATAGATATACCATGACTTCATGGAGTAGTTAGAGGTTTTAAACTAGCCTATACCTCCTCTAGAGCATGAAAACAAACTTGTAGATCAAGCTATAGAAGCTAACTAGTCTTAAGATGAATTATATATTAAAGGTAAAAGTAATGTCTTAAAAAATGAATTAGAATGGTCAGATATAGAGCCATAATAACATGACATTTCAAACCTTGGATGGGTTCATGAACTACCATATAACTCCTTTTAAAGTAACTAGAGTAAGGATGTGTTGAAGTTGGTATTATATAAGATGACTATTGTCACTTGATTGCACCCAATGAGGATATGGGATAAGCTTATCCTCACTCGAGTGACATAATGGAACCAACCCAAGGCTATGGGTATCCCTATTAGGGGGTAGATCTTTAGATTAGGGGCTAGCTCCTGTTGATGCTTCATTTAATCTCATATTCCTACTACTAACAACTTAGGGGGAGTGAAAAGGGTTAGAACAATTGAAATTAAACCTATTATATTGGAGGTGATGCACCAAAATATTTTATCTACTCATACCTTTAACATACACTTGAAACTAAGGACAAATAACACATACATTTCATTCAACATCAATCTTCCCTCTCACATCAGTGTTTCAACATGGGGCCTTGGAGATGAATTAGGATAGGAGGAAATAAATAATAGTAATTTAAAGACACTCTATTGAGTATACTACTCACTTACACCTACATTCTCTTCAGACACTTCTTTTTGACCTGCAAGAAAGAAATCGCAATACACTAGGTACCAATGGAATCAACATGTGAAGGTAAAGGAAATTACACTTACACAAGATTAATACCAAGAATGTACACTTAATGAAATATTTTAATGAGTTAAAACAATTGTATTTATTTATTCAAGGTAAAATTTTGGTAGGGATTTGACTTACCTAGGTAGAGAGATCCAATACAATGCTAAAAGGCTAGAATTTATAGAAGAAATGGGAAGAGAGATAGAAGGCAAGTCCAAGAGTCACTTGGACATGTGTCACTTGCTCAAATAAGTTATAAATTCATGAGAGAGAGGGATGGGGTGAGATAATCCATGTCAAGAGTTACAAATATAATCTAGAATCATTCAAGATCTATAAATAATCAAGAAACTCCTTTTTTATGCATAAAAAATTACCCCTTATGATTGGTCTTAAAAAACTTACAAAAATAGGCACATGATAAATATTGAGGATGAATATAAGTAGGAGGGATTAATAATAATCCATCACATGCATTGGGGAGGATCCTAACCCTTCCTATCATCTTGGCCATGCAGGATCACACTTGACAGTCTCAAAATAGCTCTTTTCCCTTCACCCTTCACACTTGGCATCTTAAAACTATTAATATATAAAATATGATAAATAATAGAGGATAAATGAAAATTTTAAGGCGTGATCATACCATCAGTTACAAGAAATTTGCCTTAAAAGTCTCTCCAAACAAAGATTTTCCATTTTATCCAAGTCCTCACTAGTTGGCTCACTGGACTGGTTGAAAGTGAGGGCCTAGTTTGGGAAAATAAAGGTTTATTAAAGAGATGAATTTAATTTTTGGAGTTATATAAACTTTAAATATTCCTTACTTTTTTTTCATCTCCTAACTCCTCCTTTAGCCTGCACACGACTCAAAATGGTAAAAATAAGTCTTATTTTCCTCTGATCCATATAGTTTTGTACAAAAAAATCACATATATGTGATACTAATGGAGTTGGAAACAAATTATATGAATAAATTAGGTTAAAAATCCTCCATGGTGGTACTTTTAGGTTCATTTTCACCTCTAGGTCTCAAAAAGGGTTTTGGAGGGTTTTAGAGTGACAAACCTTCTTAGCTTTTGATCATAAAGATGGCTCATTGGAATTCATTAAAAATTCCAATTATTGATTGATAAGGACCACCTAAAACTTCCTTGAATATATACATGTCCCATGCAAAGGCTCATTAAAAATATGAGCATTCCAAGATGACCAATTATGTCATTTAGTGCATTTTGTGAGGGTTTGGGAGCCTCAAAGCCAATAATTAGTCATATGATGAATTTAATTGTAAAAAAATGGATAAAAAACATATATATGAACCCAAAAAACATGTTTCCATCATTATATTATCTCATCAAATGCTAAAAATGAAAACTTACCCTTGTTTGGCACTAGGCCTAGACCTTGCCAATAGGCTTGCTTGTCATTTGAGATCCAATCTGACACTTCAATGGATTTATTTGACTCTTGATGGATAAAAAACATATTTTATACCAATTAAAACATTTAAAAAAAAATTTTAATGCATGAAAAAGGCTAAAAATGTATATGATCCTCAGTTGGGCCTTTAGGCCTAAGGATTCCAATTAGGTATATATGCAAACCTCCTTGGTTGGAATAATACGCATGATTAAAGAATTTATAATAAGTTTTAATAGGTTTATTTATTTACCCTAAATATTATACAATCATATATTTTACATTTAAAGCCTTCTAGTTCAACATTTCATCACTATTCCCAAAATTGGCACCTCCATGCATGCCAAAACTGCTTCAACTTTGAGACAAAATAGTGAGTATTTTACATATTATATCATAAAACATTATTATTTTATAATGTTATATATTTAATAATTGTAATATTTACCAAATTTTAGTATCCAAATAATCCATTTGTTCTTCCAACTCTCCAAGTTTACAAGGTAGACTTTTGACTAGGTAGGGTTTGAGGCTAGGCAGGGTATAAGATTATGTTTGAAGGTCTTAGGTTTTGAATTGGTATTTTTCACAAAATTTATGGATTATTAATTATTAAAAAAAATAATTAAAACCAATTTATTTTCATATTTTCCTCTCAAACACCTTCCATGTCATAGGAACCTATAATTAGGCCTTGACTGCCCACAAGGAGAAATTTTATTTTAACTTGGTTGTAGGTTCTCATGAGCTTGTTTTGGATTTAAATACATAAAAAAACCTATTTTTCATGATCATAAGATAATTTATGTGTTTATTAAAATTTTTAAAGGTTAATCTCACTCCTTTTTCACCAAGTTTACCCTCAAACTCAAGACTAGGCCTCTACCCCTTAGGGACTGAGACAGTCCCTTTAAGCCATGTCTATAGGTGATGATTGAAGATTTTTTGGTGTTTTTAGTGATCCTGTTAGTTATAATTAGATAATATACTCATTTCATAATTTTTTTCATGTTATAAATCTTCAAATCACACATCAGTCATGTTTAGGTCTCTTACAAGTATACCCCTACCCTAACTGTGTTGTCACCATTCTTATCACTATTTAGTGAGTTTTTGGCCATTTGAAAGATTTTTCCATGATGTTTTTAGAATAATAAAAAGTTAATTTGAATAATTTACCCCTTATTTTCACTTATATCACTTTAATTACTCCAATGGATGTCTAAAACTCAAACATTCACCTCACTACCAGTTTGACTATGTTTCACCATTCTGCATGACTCTAGGTGCACAATTTACTTTGCTTGTAGGTGTCCAATGTGAGTTTTTAGTATAAAAATTAAATAAAAATATTTATGTTCCTCCATAAAATATTTTCACATCATTTTTACCAGTTATATTCTCCATTTGGGCTAAAAAATCACCCCACTCCAAACTGAGTTCACACTTTCACTTCCTCTGACTGTATATGCATGCTCACAGGCCTGTAGGTCAGCTTGATAAGTATCTATCCCCAAAAATGGGTATACAGCTTATAAATTATTCTATTATCATTATAATATCCTTAATCCACCATTTAAAATCCTCATGTCTATCCCAAAGGACCCTTTTCACCTTGAGTAGATATGTCTTCCACTGTCCTTGGCTGTAGGTGTCTATTTCTAGGTCTGTAGGACTTTGGAGCATTTGTATCATATTTCACATTGATAAGGTATTTTTTATATTTTATATATATTTTTATAACTCACACTTATACTTATCTTTCCTTTATGAGTCTTTTCACTATCCTTTTGTGCCAATCTTTGAAACACTATCCTCATTGCCTCTCTGCCCTGTATATGAACATGGGATGGCCTAAAAGGGTCATCTCATGAAATATCCTCTTTTTTCATCAACTAAGTGCTTAGAACTGATTTTTATATCCCTTATAAGTGTTTCCTATATTTGGAAAATTTTAGGATATCCTCATATGGTGAAAATTGACAACCTCCATCAATATCCTGTAGACATCACTATTTTAAATCAGTGATTTTTAGCTATTTTGGGAGGCTTCAAAATACATATTCTACTTATATTTTCAAGATAATAATTGGAAATTGTGTTTTTTTTAGATAGGGATATCCAATAAAACACAAAGGGTATTTAAATACTTTTTAAACCAACATACATCATCTCAAAAAATCCTCAAGACCTTTATTTGGCAAATTTAGGGACTATTAAACCAAAATACTCAAGCTCATCTTTTGAAGTGGAGAATTATTATTGGCATAGCATAATAGCTTCATTAGCATGAATTCCATGATATTTGGGAAATTTTAAGAACTCAAACATGAATTTCATCATGTGTCCACCATTAAAAGCTCTGTACAAACTCCTAGAGAGGGTGACTATCAACATTCTATAAAAAAGCTAGTGAGAAAGGAAAACTAAGGCAAAAAATAAATTAAATGAATTTTAAAAAATGATCCCAAACACATTGAAACCTCCATGGATCTCCTTTCCATGTTGTGAAACTCAAACTACACAACCATAGCTATAAACTTGGAAAATAAGCCCATTTTGGAATCCTCCCTCAAGGGCATGAAGAGAAAAGTGTTGGATGGTTGATAAATCATGGATATGACCTAATTAACACCTAAAACCACCTCAATAAACTCACATAGATCCAAGGACCTTTGAAAATTAGAAACATATGCATAAGTCTACCCTTTTGGATGTAATTCTATAAAAGGCTACCTAGATTGTTAACAATTGTTCATAAAGGACGAGGAACCAAAATAAAAAATTATATTATGAAAATGAAGTGTATTTAGATTAAAATCCACTTATATAATCACTCTTCCCAACTCTATCTATACCTCCCATACCAAGTGTTTGAAGTTGACCTTCCTTTGCATGCTAAGAGGAAAAGGAAGAAAAATGAGTTGCAGATGAATATTTTTATGAAATTTCTTCAATTAAAACATGGAAATGACATGTGGGGGGGGGGGTGAAGAGTCACACAAACACATTTTAAAACTATCATGCTTCCCAAGTCAATCGTACAAGTGTCCATTTCTCTCTCCTTGGCCAAGAAAACTACCTTTTTCCTAAACAACCTACAAATTTTAGTTAATGACACTTGATAAAGACCTAGTAAGACACATTTAACGTGATAAAACTCCTTGATACTTTCAAAATTCCCAATAAAATTGTACAAAGCATTAAATGTACCATTTAGACCCTTAAAATGACTACAAATGACATGATAGGCTAATGAAGGGAGTGAACAAAGTTAATATAACCTTGAGAGGCATGAAATGACCTATAAAAAACCTTATAACAACATATTACACCCCTTTAAATGCCTAAAAATTAATTTTTTTACTAGGGGTGCCCTATTTTGACCTAAAAGTCAAGATTGGTCAACAAATTGGTGACTCACAGGGGTAGTATGCCTGCTATACTAAATAGACCAGTAGCCTTATCAGTCCATTGGGGTTATGGAGTCATATAAGTAATGAGGTAAATGAGAGACCTTTACCATTGACTCAAACCTTGATCAACAAGACAACCTTGACTACCTCAAACACACAAAGGGAAGAGACACAGCAAAGACTAAAGAAAACACACATGTGCTACTTGGCACTTAGGGAAAATAAAATAAAACAAATAGGAAACAAATATGTACATTTATCTTGCTCATACCTCCCTTCTTGGATCAAAAGGGAAGTATCTTAGGTCTCCCTCCTCACTAGATGAGTGAGGGTGCTAGGCATGTTTCTTTTTAGATGGGGTATTAGATGACTCTTGCTTCATCTTTGCTCTTTATCTTTGTTCATCATCCAGTGGAGCCATCTCCCATGTATTTTAAAAGTATGAAAGGTCCTATTGAACCTAAAATCATGCCTCAAGCTACTACCCCTTCATCTTAACATGACAAATATGAAAATCCATGTATGGAGCAGCTTGTTATAATTTCATCTATCCTTGAAGGATCTAATCATCCTTTTCCATTCTCATAATCTCTTCAAAATATTCAACGAGCATTGTATCAGAACCACTTGAAGGTGTTTCTTGATTTCATTCTTCATGAATATTATTGGAGGTGGCTGCATAGGTGGATGTAGAGACAAGCTCCAAGTTACCTTCAAAAGGCCTAAAATCATCATAATTTACTCTATTATGAGCTAATATCTCTCCATGATGTTGCTATTCAACATGTATTTACTTTCCCTCATATTGAGAATGCTTGTCTAGGAGCTTGGTTTTTCCTCCTCCTCATACTCTTGGAACATTTGCATGTAAATCTACCACATGTCCTCCTTTTGAGCCATATTTTCTTGCTTACCATGACTAGTCAGCTCCAAGGGATTTGTAGGTTCTTTGAGAGCTTCAACTTCGTTACATATTCTCTCAAATATTTTCCATAGGTCATCATACTTTATTTTTCTTGGATCATGAAAAGGAGAGACAAAAAAGGCCATTTCTTCTTCTTCTTTAGATTCCAAGAGAACTTGTTCCAATGCATCTTTCCTAACACAAGGGGAATCTTCTTTCATGTCCTCACAACCTGAATTCTTCTCACCATCACTCAACCCTTCTTCATCCTCAATCCAATCTAATATTTCAATATCATCCTCCCTCTTAGTGACATAAACCTTAGGCACTTCAAAAATAAGGAGCTTGGCCAAAGGGGATTCCCAAGTAGCAAGACAATTTTCCACATTAGGAAGGTAACCTTGATCAGTTGGAGGGGGTGGAAGGATGGATTCAATGGTCTTTTGAAGAGGGGTGGGAGGGTGATGAATGGATATAAATTTATATTCCATAACAACTTATTTATTTAAATATGAATTGTTATTTTTCTCATGATCTACCATCACATATTTCCATCTAGGGAAGGTGGGTTCAAGGATAGCTTCATGGGATTGAGAGGCTGATGAAGGGGTGAAAGATATGTCTAGAAAACCTATAGTTTCCTTAGGATTGGAACTTTTATTGAAATTTGGAGAAGTGGATTTAGATATTTTACCTTCCTTTGCCATGATGGACTGCCTCAAGTCCTGATTGGCCAATTCAAACTCCCTTTCAAGGTAAGCTTCAAATTTCAATCTCTCCCTCTCAAAATCCTCTCCAAACAAATGAACCTACTCAGCCATGATGTTCTCCTACCTTGGGATGCTTTCTTTGAGGGATTTAAAAGAAGGGAAACTTGGGGAAGTACATGAGGGGTTTAGGGTATTAGGAAACATGGTTGGATAAACATTTTTAAGAGGTAAGGATAGCACACTTGAAGGTGAATGTGGGAAAATTTGAGGTTGCCAAGATGGGATTTTTTCATAAACTCTCAATATTTCCTCTAGATTAAAGATCAAACCACACAAATAAATAATTTCATAGGTAATATTTAGCCAATTATCCCCCTCTATAGGTATCCACTCCTTGATTTGTTCCAAGGCATTTCTTACACTCTCAATACAAACACTAAGTATGATTTCACCACAACCATGTCTAGTGTTAAGGTTTAGCATGTATTCTTGGTAGCCAAGGAGAGTTATTTTTAAACTAGTAATGTAATGGATTAGAGGAGAGATATATGGGATATATGGAGGAAAAAATTGATAGGTTTGGTCATTGGCAACATATTCTTGATGAGGATCATGATAAGGCTGGACAAGAACTTGCTCATAATCAAGAAGAAGAGGTAAAGCTAGACATAACTCCTCAACTTGTGTTAAAACAAGCTCAAAATCACAAATATCCATGAATAAATTCAAAAAAGAGTATGGAACAAGAAAAGAACTTCAATTGGTATACCTAAACTGCTCAACCAATAGATATGTATGTGGAGTTGCCATTGATGTTTATTAGAATTGCTTCCAAAGGTTGATGTCTTGAGGAGAACACCAAAACTCCTCAAGGAATGGACTCAATAGTCCCACTGAGTGTTCCAAAAACTATTTTCACTTGATTTCACCCAATGAGGAGATGGGAAAAGTTTATCCTCACTCAAGTGACACAATGGAACCACCCTAGGGTTGTGGGTATCCCTATTGGGGGGTGGATCTCTATATTAGGGGTTGGCTCCCCTTGATGCAAAATTTAAACTCATATTCTTATTACTAAAAACTTAAGGGTAATGAAAAGGGTTAGAAAAAATAAAATTAAACCTATTATACTAGAGGTGATGCACCAAAATATTTTCTCTACTTATACCTTTAATATACACTTGAAACTAAGGACAAATAACACATACACTTCATTCAACATCAATCTTCCCTCTAACATTAGTGTTTCAACATGGGGTCTTAAATATGACATAAGATAAGAAGAAATAAACAATAAGAATTATAAGAAATTATATTGGGTATTCTACTCACTTATACCTGCATTCTCTTCAGACACTTCTTGTTGACCTACAAGAAAAAAATCACAATACACTAGGTACCAATGGAATCAACATGTGAAGGTAAAGGAAATTACACTTACACAAGATTAATACCAAACATGTAAAATTAATGAAATATTTGAATGAGGTAAAATAATTTTAATTTATTTATTCAAGGTAAAATTTTGGTATGGATTTTCCATACCCAGGCAGAGAGATCCAATACAATGCTAAAAGGCTAGAATACATAGAAGAAATGGGAAGAGAGATAGAAAGGAAGCCCAAGATTCACTTGGACATGTGTAAATTTATAAAATCAGTTAAACATTAATGAGAGAGAGGGATGGGGTGATATAATACATATTAGGAGTTTTAAATATCATTTGGAATCATTTAGGATATGCAAATAATCAAGAAACTCCTTTTTTATGCATAGAAAACTTCCCCTTATGATTGGTCTTACAAAACTACCAAAAATCTACACCAAATAAATATTGAGGATTAATATGACTAGGAGAGGTTAATAATACACCCTAACATTAATTTGGGAGGATCCTGACCCCTCTTATCATCTTGGCCATGCAGGATCACACTTGGTAGTCTCAAAATAACTCTTTTCCCTTCACCCTTCACACTTGGCATCTAAAAACTCTTAATATATACAATATTATCCATAAAAGAGGAGAAATTAAATGTTTAAGGAGTGATAATACTATTAGTTACAATAAATTGGCCTTAAAAGGCTCTCCAAACAAATATTTGGCATTTTCTATAAGTCCTCACTAGCTGGCCCACAAGATTGGCTGAAAGGGAGGGCCTAGTTGGGAAACATATAGCTTAATTAATGAGATGAGGTGAATTTTTGTAGTTATCTCAAGTGTAAATATTCCTTCCAAAGTTTTTTTCATCTCCTAACTCCTCATATAGCCTAAAAACCACTCAAAATGGCAAAAAAAGCCTTATTTTCCTCTTATCTGTATAGTTTTGTACAAAAAAATCACATGGATGTGATCATAATGGATTTATAAAAAATGTATATTTATAAATTAGGTTCAAAATCCTCCATTTGGTGGCACTTTTAGGTTCATTTTCACCTCTAGGTCTCAACTAGGGTTTTAGAGTGATAAACCTTCTTAGCATTTGTTCATAAAGATGGCTCATTATAACTCATTCCAAATGAAAATTATGGATTTATAAGGGAAAAATATAACTTCATTTAATATATCCATGTACCATTAAAAGGATCATGAAAAATATGAACACTCCAAGATGACCATTCATGCCATTTAGTGTATTTTGTGAGGGTTTGGGAGCCTCAAAGCCAAGAATTAGTCTTTCAATGAATTTAATTGTAAAAAAATGGATCAAAAACCTATATATTAACCCAATTTTTTTTTTACCATAATTATATTATATCCTCAAATGCTAAAAATGATAACTTACCCTTGTTTGGCATTAGGCCTAGACCTTGCCAATAGGCATGCTTGTCATTTGAGACCCAATCTGACACTTCAATGGATTTATTTGAATCCTAATGGATCAAAAAAATCTGGTATATCCATAAAAACACGTTCCAACAAATTTTAAAGCATGTAAAATTACAAAAATTTACTTGACCCTTAGTTGGGCCTTTAGGCCTAAGGATTCCCACTAGGTATGCATGTAAACCTCCTTAGTTGGAATAAATTGTATTACTCAAAACCTTATAATAAGTTTTAATATGTTTATATAGGTCCCATAAAGTTTATAAAATCATATATTTTCCCTTTTATCCTTTTGGTTACACATTCATTACTTTTCCCAAAATTGACACCTCCATGCATGCCAAAACTGTCCCTACTCTGAGACAAAATAGTGAGTGTTTTCACTATTATCTCATAAAATATTATTATTTAATAATTTTATATATGTAATAAGGGTGATAATTACCAAATTTTTTCACCAAAATCCTCCATTTGGTCCTCCAACTCTCCAAGTTTGCAAGGTAGACTTTTGACTAGGTAGGGTTTGAGGCTAAGCAGGGTATAAGATTGTGTTTGAAGGTATTGGGTTTTGAATTGGGATTTTAAATGAAATTTATGTATTATTAATTCTTATAAAAACTAATTCCAACCAATTTCATGTCCTATTTTCCTCTCAAACACCTTCCATGTCTTAGGAACCTAGAATTAGGCCTTGATTGCTCATGAGGAGAAATTTTATTTTAACTTGGCTATAGGTTCTCATGAGTTTGTTTTGGATTTAAATAAATATAAAAAACATATTTTAAATTATAAAAATATAATTTATGTGGTTCTTACCATTTTTAAATGTTAATCTCACTCCTTTTTAACCAAGTTCACCCTCAAACTCAAGACTAGGCCTCTACCCCTTAAGGACTAAGATAGTCCCCTTAAGCGATGTCTGTAGGTGATGATTGAAGATTATTTGGTGTTTTTTGGTGATCATATTCATTTTAATTATATCATATAATCATTTCATACTTTTTTTCAAGTTATAAATCTTTAAATCACACATCAATCATGTTTAGGTCTCTTACAAGTATACCCCTGCCATGACTGTGTTGTCACCATTCCTATCACTATTTAGTGATGTTTTGGCCATTTTAAGGATTTATCCATGATTTTTTTAGAATAATAAAAATTTAATTTGACTCATTTCCACCTTATTTTCACTTATATCACTTTAATGACTCCCAAGGAGGTCTAAAACTCAAACATTCACCTCACTACCAGTTTGATTGTGTTTCACCTTTCTACATGACTATAGGTGCATAATTTGCTATGATTTTAGATGTCCAAGGTGATTTTTTAGTCTCAAAAATACATAAAAATATTTATTTACCTACATAACATCTCATAAAATCATTTAACCCACATACATGCTCCATTTGGGCTAAAAAATCACCCCACTCCAAACTGAGTTCACACTTTCACTTCCTCTAACTGTATATGCATGGTCATAGGCCTATAGGTTGAATTGATAGGTATATAGCCCAAAAAATGGGATATACAAATTCTAAGTTATGATCATATCATTATGATATCCTTACTTCACCATTTACAATCCTCATTTCTAGCACAAAGGACCCTTTCCACCTTGAGTAGATGTCTTCCACTATCCTTGGCTATAGGTGTCTATTTCTAGGCCTGTAGGACTTTAGAAAATTTGTATCATATTTCACCTTACTAAGAGATTTTTGAGCTTGAATTTATTTTTTTATAACTCACACTTAGACTTATATTTCCTTTAGGAATATTTACACTATCCTTTTGTACTAATATTTGAAACACTGTCCTCATTACCTCTCTACCTTGTGTATAGACAGGGGATGGCCTAAAAGGGTCATCTCATGAAATATCCTCTTTTTTCATCAAATAAGTTCTTATAACTGATTTTTCTAGCCCTTGGAATTGTTTCCTCTATTTGGACAAGTTTAGGACATCCTCATATGGTGCAAATTGACAACCTCCATCAATATCCTATAGACATCATTGTTGCAAATTAGTGATTTTTAGCCATTTTGGGAGGCTTCAAAATCCATCTTCTCCTTATATTTTCAAGATAAAAATTGGTAGAAATGTTATTTATAGATAGAAATATCTAATATAAAAATAAAAGGGCATTAAAATACTTTTTAAACCAACATACATCATCTCAAGAAATCCTCATGACCTTTATTTGGCAAATTTAGGGATTGTTAAACCAAAATAGTCAAGTTCATCTTTTTGAAGTGGAGAATTCTTAGCATAGCATGATAGATTCATTGGAATGAATTACATGATATTTGGGAAATTTTAATAACTCAAAAACGAATTTCATCATGTTTCCACCATTAAAATCTCTGTACAAACTCCTGGAGAGGGTGACTGTCAACATTTTGCAAATAAGGTAGTGAGCAAGGAAAACTAAGGCAAATTAGCTAGAAGGAGGGTTAATTGATAGCTCATAATGGAAAATAAATTAAATTAATTTTAAAAAATTATTCCAAATACATTGAAACCTCCATGGAGCTCTTTTCCACATTGTGAAACTTAGACTACACAATCATAGCTGCAAACTTGGAAAATATGCCCATTTTGGAATCCTCCCTAAAGGGAATGAAGAGATAAGTGTTGGATGGTTGAGACATCATGGATATTACCTAATTAACACATAAAACCACCTCAAAAAACTCACATATCTCTAAGGACCTCTAAAAATTAGAAACATATGCACAAGTATACCCCTCTTGGATGCAATTCTATAAAAGGCTACTTGGATTGTTAATGATTGTTCATAAAGGAGTAGGCAAAAAAAAATTATAGTTTGAAAATTAAGTGTATTAAAATTAAAATCCACTTGTAGAATCACTCCTCTCAACTTTATCTATACCTTCCATACCAAGTGCTTGAAGTTGACCTTCCTTTGCATGCCAAGAGGAAAAGGAAGAAAAATGAATTTTAAATGAATATTTTTATGAAATTTATTCAATTAAAACATGGGAATGACCTTTTTGTAGGTGAATATTCACACCACCATGTTTTCCAAGTGGCATGTTTCCCAAGGCAACTGTACAAGTGCCCATTTCTCTCTCCTTAGCCAAGAAAACTACCTTTTGCCTAAAAAACCTAAAATTTTTAGTTAATTATAGTTTATAAAGACCTCATATGACATATTTCATTTGATAAAACTCCTTGACACTTGCACAATTCCCAAGAAACCCGTACAAAGCATTAAATACACTATTTAGACCCTTGAAATGACCCCAAATGAAATGATAAGCTAATGAAATGAGTGACCAAAGTTAATATAACCTTGAGAGGTATGAAATGACATATAAAACACCTTATAACAACCTATTAAACCCATTTAAATGCCTAAAAGTGATTTTTTTAACTAGGGGTGCCCTATTTTGACCTAAAAGTCAAAATTCGTCAACAATGACCAAGAGTGATCTGTAATCATAATCAAACAAGTGTCATAGCAGTAGAAAACACACTTGTAATTGGATCAAAACCTTAATTCAATTATTTAATTAAAATAAACATTTTAATTGATTATAAAATTACAATTAGTTTATAAATATCTAAAATAAACATAATTTTAAGAGTGTAACAAAAACATAGATAATAATCGATAGAAAATACTACACGTGATTTGATAATATAGTTCAGATGTAAAGCCTATGTCTCTGGATTCACTCCAATGGGGGATATCTCCTTATTAATTGTTAGAAAATCACTTTATAATATTAATAAGTCTTCAAAAATCATCTTATGGCCTTCAAATCTATCTCAGGGAATCTCTCAAAACCATATTAATTCATTTGAGTCACAAAGTCCTCCGTTTCTCTCCACACTCTTTACATGCCTTGTAAACACTATTCACATCCAAAACATGACTTCAATTACAATTTTGAGCTCAATTTATAGTGTTTTCTCAAGCATCCCAATTGGTTGGGAGCTTATCCTTTTACCTTAAATAACAAGGTTTGAGTCCCTTCCAATGGTTTTGGTCTTATCCCAATGTTTTTGGTGGAAATGAAATCTAATATCCCACATTTGGGAAATGAAAAGGCAAGTTTGTTTTTAAAATGCCATGAAGTTGGAGGTTTATAATGCCAAGTATTTGGCATTACCTTTAATTTCATGGGAATGTGGTGGAGTGTGGAGAGTATGTGGGGTGACCATGGAAAAATACATGGATGTTTGTGTCATGAACATAAAGTCTTGTGGCATATATGTGGAAGAATGAGGGGTCATGAGGAAAGTTTGGAGTGTCTTGGAATTTCAAGGGACTTTAGAATAAAATTTAATTAATTACATAATATTCAAAATTGGACCATATTAAATTGGTGTTAAGCCTTGTGGTGGCTTGAGGACCCATCATGTGGTCAAATTTACATTCACCAGTTATTGGCATTCATCAATTGTTGACCTCTCATTACTTGTCAACAAAACCCATTTGTTTTCTCTCAAAATAATCTTCCAAGTGCCATAAATCATGCATACAGGCTCCATTTTGTAAACCAAAAAATCCATTGAAAAGTTCTCGATAAGCCCTTCACCATAGAATTGATAAACCTGTAATTTGAAGACTTTATTTTTGGAGTGAAATATAGATCCTCCTAGATCAATATTCCTCACTAGGAGCTTTTGGACCTCCAAAAGTCAATTAATTGGTAAAGAGGTGAGGGTATTATTCCCTCACTTTTTTGGCTTCCATCCATTTGGCCTTGTTTAGGTGCATCCCTTTGAGAACAACATGAAGATATTCAACATTTCCCCTTTGTGATGTCCGAATATTCCTATCAAGTATTATATGTTCCTATAGTTTTGTTAAATACTTAGGAGTACTATCATCAACATAAGGAATGGATACACTCTCATCATGATCTATGATCATCAGAGGCTCATACAATTTTAGATTTTCCACATTCACAACTAAATAAATCTACATATAAGATGGCAAATCCAACCAAAAAGTATTTTTACCAATCTTTTCCATAATCTGAAATTGACCATACTAGATTGGTCTCAACTTTTTACCTTCACCTATCAGTCTTTCCTTACTGATGTGAAGCCATACTAAATCACTTACAATAAACTAGTGATCAACACAGTGTTTTTCATGTCTTGCTTTATACTTTTCCTAACTTTTCTCTAATTGATCTCAAATAGTCTGATGTACTTATTATATCTTTTCAATGAACTTCTTGGCTTTAATAGCATCTTTACGTTCATCAATAGTTGAATCCTATCCATAATAAATATCTAGAGGATATCTAGGCAAATATCCATAACAAACTTAAAAAGGAGATTTCATAGTAGAAGAATGAAGTGTATGGTTGTAAGTATGTTGTATATAGCATAAATTCTCATCCCACAACTTGGGATGTTTACTACACTAACCCCTAAGTAAATGTACCACTATGCAGTTTACAACCTCTATTTGCCCATTATTCTATGGATGAAATGCAATGCTCTTATTCAACTTAATGTACATCAATTCTCATAGTTTTGACCAAAATTCCCTAAGAAATTGAGAATCCTAATAAAAAATAATAGAAGTGGGAAAACCAAAATGAACCCATACATGTTGAAAGAATAAGTGTGTTGTACCTTCCCCTATAATCTGTTTAGTGAAAGGAATAAAAATACACATCTTTCTAAATCTATACACTCCCACATACAAGTAATCATGTTTTCTCTATGACATAGGCAAACACCCTGCAAAGTCCATGGAAATAATTTCCCAGGGATGAGTAGGAATAGTTAAGGGAGTGTAAAGTCCCAATTTTCTGTTACTAGGTTTGATTGTGGCACAAAGAACACACCCCTTGATATATTTGGAAACATTTTCCTACATACAAGGCCAATAACAATACATTCTTAAATGTGAAACCATTTTACCAATTCCAAAATGACCAAAAATAAGAGAAGTATGTGCTTCCTTAATCGTGTGCACCCTTTCATTTTGAGGAATGCAAAGTTTACCCAAATGATACAAAAGCCCATTATGCACATGATAGTCTGATTCTTATATCTATTTTACACTCATCAAGTCTTTATACACATCCTTAAAATCAGCATCATCAACATATTGTTCTTTATAACTTTCATGAGTCAATGAACTATGCTGTAAAATAATAGATGCAACTACTATAGGAGGCCTAGAAAGCATGTCAACAACTTTATTCTAAATAACTTTCTTATACACGATCACAAGATGAAACTAATGTATGAAACCCATCCAATTAAAATGCCTATAATATTGTATCTTGGCCTGTGACTAAAGATATTTGAGGGGCTGATGATCAATATGTATCACTATCTCCTTACCCATCAATTAATGTTTCTATTTCTTAACACTCTAAACTAATGCATACAATTCCTTATCATAAATCAGATAGTTTCTTACTGCACTTGTGAAGGTCTCAAAATGATAGCATACTAGTTTCTTTCCCTGCATCAGAACTACTCCCATAGCATAATCACTTGCATCTATCTCAATCTCAAATGGCCATTACAAATCAAGAAGTGCCAAGATAGGAGTACTAATCTTTGTCTTCAAAGTATTGAAAGATTTTGTTAAGATTCAATATATGTAGAAATACCCTTAAGGTAGGGAAACACCATATAATACTCCTTTAGGAAGGAATAACTCCACAATGTCTCTTCGAGGGGACAACCTCCAATATCCTCTTACAATAGAAGACTTAATGCTTTCTTCATATCTTTACCATGTTAATCATCTCCTATATATATACATCTATCTAACCCATGGATGGGTAACCTCCTAATCCCAATGTAGGCTGACCATTACCCAATGTACTACTTCCACAAGTTACTTTATTATCCTAATATATTGTACCCATATAACTAACTAAGGGGATGTGTGCCACATGTTGGCATCTCCATCAACCCATATATAATAATATATCATATCCCTAGGCACATAGCATTACTTCACTCTTTGACATGTTTCATCCTCAAAACATAGGAAGAAACCAAATAATGAGTGTGCTTCAAATCATTGCACACTTGTCTCCAATCTCAATCATCTAACCATCCATATGTGATCTTGGCAAGTGATATCTCTCCAATCTTGTGTCCAAAATCCATTGTGATCCTCTAATTTCATTCATGATCATAATTATACTGCTTTGGTGTCCCAACATAATTACTCCTCTTTTTATTCCATGTACCATATTCCACTGCGCTTCTCTGATTCCAACCATGACCATAGTAGGTATTCTTCCATGCATAGTCATAATGATTTCCCCATTCATTCCATGTGCCATAGTATTTTTTCTTTGAATTCCATACATATCCATAATGATTAGAAAATTTATTTCTTGTATAGACAAAATGATTGTTATTATGACACTTCCTCACTTGGTTCCATGATTGTTTCCTCTCATGATGATGTGGGTGTCTATATACCTTAACCTTTTCCAATACTTTGACCTTATACACCTTTGCTTCTACCTCTTCCACCTTTTCTTTCTTTGTCTCTTGAGTAGATGAAGTGCTCATTTGTAGTGTCTTTATCTATATCATCTGAATCTTCATCATGTTCTTTATCACATGTTTCCATCTCATCCTCATGATCTACTTGGATTGTTAGTGGTACCTTTTTCACTATGATATCTTGTAAAGCGATCTTTTTCCTATACCAAAACTTCATGAACTTTTTCTGAATATTAATATTCATTGATCTCAAAGTCTCTAACCATGGATATCCAAGAACTATATCCATATCATCCATATCCAAAGCATAAAAATATGAATGCAAAACATATTTTTCCATAATGAGCTTCAGATCTTAAAACATTGAAATATTCTTACCATCTACTTGAACCTCTTTGATATTCTTTGCTTGAACATGTAGATGCTTGGACACATTCATGTTGATGAAGTTATACTTACTGGTAGGGTTTATGGACACAATAACCCTTTTCTTTTAAATGCATCCATGAAATTGAAAAATTGACTCAAATTTATTTGGAGCCAAATAATTTGAACCTTTATCATCCAATTCTTCTTCTTTTTCTTCATCTACTTCTTCTATTACTTCTTCTACTACTTCTTCTTATTCTTCTATTGATTCTTCTATTTCTTCTTCTTCTTTTTCTGCTTCTTCTTCTTCTTCTTCTACTTCTTCTTTTTATACTTCTTTGTTTATAGCCCAACAATCTAAAAATATTTGTTCCATTTCTTTCCATGAAGACAACCTTTCTGTATAGCTCAATTAATCAAACCAATATAGTGCAGGCCTAGACAAAAAAGGAAGTAATAGTCTTTGCCCAAAAGTTTTTGTAAAATGATTCTCCAAAATAAGCAACCATTCTTTAGCATCAATACCATATTCCCCTAAAAATGTTTGCAACTCCATGATCCTTAAAAAAATTAGGGTTCATGAAACCCTAAAATGTAAATAACTCATCCATAAAATCACAAAAAATCACTCCAAACAACTCAAAAAATTCTAAATTTTTTACTATGCTTCTCTTATATCTTCTTAAATCTCCAGTAAAAATTTAGAATAAAAATTCTTTATATTTTGAAAAATATAGTGAAATTATTATAAACCCTAAAATAGCAATAAATCCCTCAAAACAAATAAAAAAATATCGATTTTTTAACTGTGACTTATTTGAATTATTATCCATATCCAATAAAAAAATTGTATAAAAATTTGCAACCAATCAAAAGTTATTTCTGATTCAAAAAATTAGGGTTTCTCTCCACACAAATTACCCAAATCAAAGCTCTGATACCATTGTTAAGATTCAATATATGTAGAATACCCTTAAGGTAGGGAAACACCATATAATAATCCTTTAGGAATGAATAACTCCATAATGTCTCTTTGAGGGGACAACCTTCAATATCCTCTTACAATAGAAGACTCAATGCTTACTTGATATCTTTACCATGATAATCATATCCTATATATATACATCTATCTAACCCATGGATGGATAACCTCCTAATCCCAATGTAGGCTGACCATTACCCAATGTACTACTTCCACAAGTTACTCTATTATCCTAATATATTGTACCCATATAAATAACTAAGGGGATGTGTGCCACATGTTGGCCTCTCCATCAACCCATATACATCAATATATCATATCCCTAGGTACATAGCAAATTTTTGTTGCTATCCTCCCCACTAAAAGACCTATTTGTATTAGTCAAAGAATGAAAGGATGATGCAATAAGTGAGAAATTAGTAGTGAATTTTCTCTAATATTTTACTACACCAAGAAATCTTCTAACCTCAATTACATTATTGGGTTTAGGCCATTTAACTGTAACCTCCACCTTTGCAAGATAAAATTTTAATTCACCATGTCCTACAATATAACCCAAGTAAATCAAACAGGTCTTGCTGAATTCACATTTAGACAATTTCAAATAAAGTTTCTCCCTTATTAATGCATCCATGACTTTCCTAATATGATTCACATGATCTTCCCAAGACTGACTAAAGATCAAAATATCATCTAAGTAGACTACAAAAAATTCATCAAGGAATGGCCTAAAAACATCATTCATCAATCACATGAATGTAGCCAGTGCATTACACAATCCAAAAGGCATGATAAGCCACTCAAATAATCCCTATTTTTTCTTAAAAGTAGTTTTCCAAATGTCACCATCATTAATCCTAACTTGAAGATAATCACTTTTCAAGTCTAACTTAGTGAAATAGATAGAATTTCTTAGCCGATCTAGCAAATCATCAATATGAGGAAGAGGGTAATGATTCTTAACAGTAATTTTGTTTAAAGCATGAAAATCAACATACATTTACCATGTGCCATCTTTCTTAGGCACCAAAATGATAGGTTAACCAATAAGAGATGTACTAGGATGAATAACACCTTTTCTAAAAGTTCCATTACTTCTTGATTTCATCATTTTCCACCACTAATAACCTATACATGCCAATGTTAGGGATAGGAAAATCCTATAACAACTGAATTTCATATTGAACTCCCCTTTTAAGGGGTAACCTTTGGGATCGTGAAACACATCTTCATAACTAGAAATGATTTCAACTAATTCTTTCTTATGTTTATGATCATAATTTTCTATTTCCTAGGAATATTCTTTTTCCTTAGACTTAATCAACATGAGATATAAATTCTTACTTCAATTGACTAGTCTTTTCATTTACCCTATTGTAACCAAAGAAAGACTTATCTTAACATGATGTGCTCTGACTATATATTTAATTCCATCCTTAACAAGCAAGTACTTATTCTCTTCCCTATAAAATATTGCTTTTCTATCATAAAGATAAGGGCTTCCTAAAAAATCTCGTATATGTCCAGGGGACTACATCTAGATCAACTTCATCCACAAATTTAGATGTGATGACAAATTTAAATCTATAAGTTAACATATTATGCTAATTCTCCTTCACCTTGACTAGATCTCAACCTTGTTAACATACACTAGCAATCCACATGGTTAAATATGAATTCTGCCCTGATACCAAAAATTTGATTCATAATCGTAATCAAACAGTGTCGTAGTAGTAGAAAACACACTTATAATTAGATCAAAACCTTAATTCAATGATTTACTTAAAATCAACATTTTAATTGATTAAAAAATTAAAATTAGTTTATAAATATCTATAATAGACATAATTTTAAGAGTACAATAAAATAAGAGATAATAATCAATAGAAAATACCACATGTGATTTGATACTAGAGTTTGGTTGTAAACCCTATGTCTCTAGATCTACTCCAATAAGAGATAGCTCCTTATTAATTGTAGCAAAATCATTTTACAATATTAATAAGTCTTCAAAAATCATCTTATAACTTTCAAATCTATCTCATAGAATCTCTTGAAACCATATTAATTCGTTCAAGTCACAAAGTCCTTCTCCATTCTCTCCACACTCTTTACATGCCTTGGAAACACTATTCACATCCAAAAATCAACTTCAATTACAATTTTAAGCTTAATTTATAGTGTTTTCTCAAGCATCCCAATTAGTTTAGAGCTTATCCTTTTAATTTAAATAATAAGGTTTGAGTCCCTTCCAATGGTTTTTGTCTTATCCCAATGTTTTTGGTGGCAATGAAATCTAATATCCAACATTTGGGAAATGAAAAGATAAGTTTGTTTTTAAAATGCCATGAAGTTGGAGGTTTATAATTCCAAGTATTTGGCATTACCTTTAATTTCATGGGAATGTGGTGGAGTGTGGAGAGTATGCGGGGGGACCATGGAAAATTACATGGATTTTTGTGGTATTAACATAGAGTCTTGTGGTATATACGTGGAAGAATGAGGGGTCACATGGAAAGTTTGGAGGGTCTTGGAATTTTGAGGGGCTTTGGAATGAAATTTAATTAATTACATAATATTCAAAATTGGACCATATTAAATTGGTTTCAATCCATGTGGTCGATTGAGGACTCATCATGTGGTCAAATTTCCATTTTCCACTTGTTGACATTCATCGATTGTTGACCTCTCATTGCTTGTCAACAAAACCTAATTTTTTTTATTTTCTCAAAGCAATCTTATAAATGTCATAACTCATGCATATGAGCTCTATTTTACAAAATAAAAAATGTGTCAAAAAGGTCTCAATGAGCCCTTCACCATGGCATTAGTAAACCTTCAATTTAAAGACTTTATTTTTGGAGCAAAATATAGATCCTCCTGGATCAAAGAGGAAACTAACTTTTGAGATGAATTAGAGGTTTTTTGCCTAAGCCTAGAGGATCTTTGAGTTAGAGGTTGTAGGTGCTCCTATAGCCCATTTTGGAGCAAGCCTTGAATAAATGGACTAGTATGTCTACATTAGAGACATGTTTTTACCATTTCATCCATTTAAGAACATGGTAAAAGAGTCAAAAATCATGCATCTTAGCTCACCAATCAGGTGCTCTTAAAATAAAGGTGTTTTTTTAATACTATTTCTCTATAAGTGAGTGATGCTAAATATTTTCCATTTGATATAGGAGGAAGATACTTTTAAATTGAAACCTTGTATATATTAGAGTAGATTTTATACTTTTCTCTAAGTGTCTATGCACACATTTGTTTATTAGGATAGTTTCCTTTGCTTTCTTTAGGGTAGTTTCTTTTTTTGTTGCATGTTTCCTTTTCCAAAGTACCTTGGGCACTTTATTTATTTTGTTTCTTATTGTTACTATTACTTTAAGAGGAATTTGTCTAGAGGGGTAGCCTTATATTAATTCAAATTATTTGAGAGCAAAGACTTATGAACCCATGCCTAATAGAATAGCTGAGATAAATGATCTAGGTTATCAAGCATAATAAGCATGCTTCCCTATGAGTTGCCAAAGATGTTGGCCAATTTTGGCCCACATTAAAAAACTCACTTAGATGGGTTAGTTCTAGAAGTCCTAGCATGGTTTGATCAAGAAGAACTCTAGTTTTTGATGAAGTGGATGATTAACAAATGACTTGTACAAGCCTAGAAAGACTAGATCATCATGGTACATCACACAAAAATAGACTAGTTAGCTTGATTGTGTATATAATAATTTCATTTAAGAGGCCTATCAGAGCCAAAATACCACATGAGCATGAAGTTCTTTATCCATAGATCATCCTCTATAAATTTGGTATCTTGATGAGCTTGTTATCTCAATATATAAGCCTTTAAATTTATACTTGTAGAGTGAAATAGGCATGGGGATGTTAGGTTTAAGCCTCATAATTTATCTGTTTAATTTCAAATGTTCTCACGTTAAATGTGGATCTAATAAGTGTCAAGATATTAAGATCTAGGTAGCATATCAATGGTGAGAGACAACTGACAAGGCCAATGGGCCCAAATAGATCTATAATATGCCTTTAATCATATGATCAAGATCCAATGGTGAGCATCAAGTCAAAAGGTCCAAGTATTTCAAGATTGAGTGAGGAGTTAAAAAGTGGCATGATCTTGATGAATAAGTAGATCAATAGTGCATGTTTGATCAAGCAAAAGGAGATTGATGGTATGCATTCAATCAGACCAAGGAAATTGATGGTGTGCATGGGGTCAAAACTCAACAAACTTAGATCAAATGCAAGGCTACCACATGGCCCAAGAATGAAAGCAGATAGACTGATAAAAAGATCCTCAAGACAAATATGGAGCTGATAGTTAACACAATATGAGAATCCTAGATTAAGATCAATGGCCAAAATTAAAAGTTGAAGCTAGGATTTTCTAAGTAAAAGTCAAAATATAGTTTCAAGTCAAACTAGGGTAGGTTTTCAAAGGGAATATACCACCATTAGAGTTTAGTTGAGTGCTATTAGAGTAGACATTCATACTATATGCAATTAGAAATACATCATGACCATAAATCAATCCTAGATTGGATGAGATAGAGCACACCTACACTTTTGATTAGGAAACATATAATTGTTAAGCAGGGGCATGACCAATGTGAGGATCTGCTAGACCTAATTAGGGTATCACTTATCAAAACACATCGTGTGAGGTAGGGTTCAAAAGCCTATAGTCTAGCATAATCATAAAACAACCCTAAGAGAGTCCTATGATTTAATATTTCACTAATCTAATATTAAGAAAAGTAAATCTAATCTAGTACACACCAAAACTTGTGGCACAAAGGGGGGGTTAAAAAAAACAAATAAACAAATAAAATAAACATTTATATAAGACATATACTCATGTCAATGTATGTAGAACCCTAATACATAGAAGAGAAAAATATAAATTCACTATCTATCTATCTTACAAAGGAGGAATAAAGTTAGGAATACTTACCTTTGAAGATGAACCTATCGAGCCTCAATCTCCCCCTTAGCCAATGTGATTCATAAGAGATTGTCATGGTATGTAAGGATAACTAAGATAAATTATATCTAGGCTACACAACCTATCCAAGCATCAAAAAGACTTATCCACAAGATGAGATCAGAGCTCTAAATAAAGTTTTAAACCCTAAATCTTTATTCCCCAAGTAGAATAGTCAATAGGTAGATGTTCATTCACACTTCTTTACTTAATTACTCACTGTTATGAAATGGTGGTAAATGAACTTGTATATATATTATAAACTTACCTTAACATCAATTAGGAATGTCAAATATGCTAGGTCAACCCAGTCAACCTATCACATTTTCTTGGCTAACTCTCTAGGTTTGTGCTAGGTTGGTCATGAGGCCAACAAACCAAAAGAGAGAAAAAATACCTAAAATATAATATTGACATACATAATAAATATGTAAAAAGGGTTCTAAGTTAATGAATGAAGGATAAAACATGGCAAGTGATAATAATAGGTAGAACTAAGAAGAATAAGCTTAGGTTTAATGGTTTTAAGAGGCTAGTGTGTGGATGGTAAGTGGAAAAAAGAACACCAATATTATGAAGCACCAATCGTTTTCCCACCCCTTTTTTGGTGCACCCCTTAAGACATGCACTCAAAGAGATTAAGACTCAATAGGTCCTATAAGATATGAAATGTTAGTAATCAATTAAATTTTGAAAACATTATGTGTATACATATGCTCCAATCCAAAATCATCACATGTCATGTAAGTGCAACATGGGATGGTGCTTCAAAAGAAAAAATTCACAATGATGATGCTAAGTATGGTGTAATAAGTGAAAAATAAGATAAATGAAAGATCTATATTAAAAAACACATACCTTTAACTTACCTTAGTGCCATAGGTAAATAAGTAGACTATAAGAAATGAAGGTGTCTAATGATAAGGAAAAGAAAATTGTATATGGAATGTAAAATGATAACATAAGCTAACTATAGTAAAAAAAAAGAGAAACATGATATAAGAAAAGAAATAATTTGACACAATGTCAAATTATATAATCAAATAGATAAAAAATATGAGTGGAGCATATGTCCACTCCAAATATAAATGTGAAATTACCATGTATGTACTCATAAATATTGGAAAATCTATCCACACACATTATCCAATACATCAGATAAGTATATATGAAGCTAAATGCGTACTGTAGCTAAGGTCTCATCAATATTTAGTGAATATTGGGCAAATACTTATTTTTTAATCTCCTCAACTAAAAAAGTAGGGATGCTCAACAAATCATGTTGAGGAGGAAAATTAGGCAAAGGTTGCTTAGGAGAATGCATAGAAATAAGATCTATGAGAGAAGAAGGATTCACAAGTGGAGAAGGATCCATAAGTGAGGGAATGTCCATAGGTGAAGGAATAATTGGTAGAGGCACAAAATATGGTGAAGGGACCATAAGAGGTGATGGGACCACTGGAGGTGGAGCCATGGGAGAAGAAGGAGGAGCTTTCTTGTAAGAATAACCTATGGGAGGAATGGTGTAAGGTCAAAGGATGGTTACAAGGTGATGTTTAAGATGTTGTTGAAGAATGCAATAGTGATTGCTGTGATACATGCCACATAAGTTCCATAGAAAATATACCTCACCATACTTAGGTAAATATTTAGGAAGTACCTTTAAAGGAGGTATGGCTTTGTCTAATGATAGGGAAGAAAGTTGCAAGCTATCAAGGTATTGTTACACATTATGAAAATGGGTATAAGAGTGGTTATCTATCTCATGGAAACATCATATACACTTTTGAGTGGTTTTAAGAGCACTCATAGAAGGACGTGAAATAGGGGTGGAAGAAGCTGAAGAGGACTCATTAACCCATTTGGTGGGAAAAGGAGCCATATTAGGTAGTGAAAGTAAACCATTATCAAGAGAGGGTGATGATGAGGAAGGAGTGGAACTAGGCTCAATAGGAGGAGCACTAGGATGAGAAGTAGGAAGAGGCTCAGTAATAGTAGGAGAGGAAATATGTTTAACTATAGTGGAAAAAGGAACATGTTTAGCTATAGTTGTCCCTACTAAAAGAGGGGAAATATTTGTATAATGTCTAAGGAGGACTACCCTAGGTGTGGTAAAGTAATAAGGTTTAGTCATATCATGATCTAAGAGTATGGTCCTAAGTGGCTCCTCAAAAATTAGAGGTATCAATGCCATCTTTACCTTATGATAAAGAAGAAAAATGCAAGAATCAAGAATTATAAATGAAAGAGAATGATGAGATGCACACAAAGACTCAAGTAAAGAAGAGTTGTAATAAATAATCTTGGCATTATGGGCTTAGACAAGGTCACCTAAAAGAGGATCATCTAAAGAATAGCCATCATCATAATCTAGATTATGAAGATTGATGACAAAAGTTGAGATGACCTTGTCATTAAAGGAAGCTTGTTGAATAAAGTGCCTAGTCTTGGTTAAGACTACGAGAATGTCATCATAAGGAGGCTTGTGAGAATGAGGTTGTAAGGAATTAGGGAGCTGCAAGATGAGATGAGCCAAGAGATCATAAGTTTTTATCTTTAAGTTAATCTCATCAAGCTCATAATCATTGGAGTCTAAAAGGTTGGGATGAATGTTACCAATGAGCTCATGATGCACAAAATAACCTTTGGTTGAGTTGATGATAAATTTAAGGTGTTACGACTCATGGAATGGAACACTAGGCAAAGGTTCAAGAGTATGAATCTTGAAAACACCATGATCTTAGAATTATTCAAAACTACAAGGGCTAGTGTCTCCTTGAATCGTATAAATGGATCCATTGTGAGGAAATTTTATGCATTGGCAAGTAAAAGATGTGACAGATCACATACGATTATTCCATAACCTACCAAGAAAGATGTTATATGAAAGGGGAAAGTTGAAGATCATCACCTTCACATGAATTTTGATAGGTGGGATGGTAATGGGAATCCACACACACCCTAGGAGAGGCATTTGAATTCTATTGTATCCTTGGTATGTGCTATGTGTAGACTTGAGATTACATTCAAAATACCTAAGAGTGTTAATGAAATCAAGGGAAGTGACATAGGTGTCAAAACATCAATCAAGGCTCACGTAACTTGGATATCACTGATTTGGATGCTAATAAATAATGGAAGATTATCTGCATGAAATAAATCTTGTCTAGAATCATAGATGCGATAAGAAATCATAAAGAAAGAGAAGTGTCTATAGTTTCAACAACACTAATGGACATATATTCACATTATTTTAAGATACTATCCTCAGATCTAGATAAAGTAGCCTTCCATCTTTTTAGAGAAGGCCAAGGGATATTCATCTCAGATAAGAGTTGCATCAGTCAATTTCTATGATGTGGAGATGTCCTCATGAGTTCAAGGAAAGGTATCTAAGATAGAAGATTATTAAGTTCTACAATGGGATCCCACTCATCATAACCCATAATGATATTGTTAGATATAGGTGTGTAATGACAAAGAAGATCTTTGGAAGGTGGATCTAAAGAGCAATGAAATTTATGTTGATAAAAATGAGAAGGTTAATAAAAATATTGTAAATCATTTGGTGATGAAGAAGTAGTTGGTTTAGATTGATCTTGAAATTTAGAAGAAGAAGTGTTAGTAGAAATTGGATTATCATTAGTATTAAAATATGATGGGAGAGAAGTAGAGATAGCATGGGATGTGTCATCTAAGAGAAAAGCACAAATTAGATCCTTAAAATAAATAATATCTTCTTGCCCCAACTCATTCAAATGAGTTAGAGAAGAATATTAGATAACATGATATGTCTTATGGGAAGGATGAGTGTAGATAGGTTGTGAATCCATGAAAGCCACCACTCTTCACATATTGGTCATGATAACCAAATTATCTTTGGAATTTGTTTCAACAAGACTTTTTATGTTATTTGTGGAAGAAGTGGGCTTAGCATGACCTTTTTAGATTGGTTGATGATTAGGCAAGGGGTCTTTATAGATAACTAAATGAGAATTTACTTGATTTAAGGATTTATTTTTATCATGTGATTTATAGTCTTTGAAAGTAATCTCATAGGTTCATTGATGCTTATAGATAGTAGAATCATGAATAAAATTTGGGCCAAGAAGAAAGTCCATGGATAAATTGTGGAGCTGTCTACAAGTCTCATGATAGTGACCCCAACTAGCATGAAACCAACAAAACTTATTAGGATCATACCATGATATCATAGGTTGAGTAGGTTAAATATCTTAAGGAATAGGCCTAGGTAGATGTTTAATCAATTTAGTTAAATATAAAGGATTATGGACATTAATTTTATTTGTTGAGAAATGAGGATTAGTGTATTCTTGAGAAGGAGCTAGTTCTGAAGAAGGGGTAGGAATGATAGCTTAAACATTGTGAATGGTGTCATATGAATTGATGACACCATCATAGGTAATTTTATGGTTTTTATTCTTTATAAAAAGGTGAGGGCCCATAGAAGGTTGGTACGACTCGAATTGATGCATGAGGAAATCTTGTCTTTTATCTTGATTGATAGCTTCCTTCAAGGTACATGGAGAAAGGGTACAAATTATATATTGTAATTTAGTAAATAAATCATTTTTAAAGATATGAAAGAGATTATCATATATTATGTTATGTTCATATTTATTTGACAAAGTCTTCCATCACTTAACAAAGGCTTAGGCAGTTTCATTTTTTTTTGTTTGAAATTGATGAAATGGGCCAAAGTGTTCTCAGGAAGATCACTAGTTTGAAATTATTACACTAAAGCATTTACTAAGTCCTCCAAACTAGTGATAAGGTGTGTTCTAATTTGATTATATCAATCTAAGGCATCACCTGTGAGGGTTTTGGCTAAGAGTTTGGCAGCGGCAAAAGTATTTAACTTGACCTAATCCTTGTAAATATTTACAAATGTCTTAAGGTGAAGGGTAGGATCAGTTGATCCATTGTAAGAAATTATAGGTGTTATCCTCCAATGTCAATTTTATAAATTTGGGTGATAAGAGGTTTATTTTTTAAATGCTTGATGACTTTGTTAACCAATGAAGGTTGAGGAATGAGATTACCTTGATAATATGAAAAAGGAGGAGGAGGAACACTTTGGTTATGTGTGCCCCAAGTCATTGGTTGAGGATTAGATTGAATATTAATAAGGTGGTTTTTCATTCTTATCATTTGATTCATATTATGAGATTGGAATGTGTTCATTTTATTGAGATTTTGAAACAATAGTTGATGATTTTGATTAATGTTATTAGAAGAATTAGTATTGGTGTTTTTGTTGGTGTTAGTGGCTTAGGTACCAATATTAGTGTTGATATAATCTTGAGAAGAGCTATGAGAATTTGAGGTAAAAGATGGACTAGTAAATGGTTGAGAGGAAGAAGCACTACATGCATGAGTTCCTTGGGTATAAAATGAAGCACTAGTGGAAGGATTAAGGATAATGGATCTTATGAGAGGCCTACTAAGTGTAGAACCTACCATGTTAGTTGAGATATGAGGCATGAAGGTGGAATAAGTTAAATAAGAAGATGTCATAACATAAGAAAGAGTCAAGATTGAAGGAAGAGGTTGATAAGGAAAAAAATCAATAACCCAAATCTAGTTGAGAAAGTGGGATTAGGAGAATGAGGTTCTTCAACTTAATAGCTAATCATGAGGTTAGATGGTGGAAGGATCCTTCCCTCTATGTTGAGGGAATTATATAATAAAGAAGAGCATTTCAGGAGTATACTCTAATTCAATTTTATCCTCTAAGAGAATAAGAGGGTTTTTTTGCAAAGGGGTATGAGGAGGGGTCCCATAATTAATCATGCAAGTTCCAATATTAACATTTCTAGAATTCATGAAAGGAGCCCTACTTTGTGTATGGGAGGTCTTATTAGGATTGGTGAATTCTATCATGTCTATTGATTGAAATTTAGTGTTGTCACAAAAAATAAAGTCTATGATGAAATAAAAAGAGACAAGATGAGAAAGCAAAGAATCAAAAAGTGAATGAAATAGTACTAGGTTGACCTGGTCAACCTAATGCAAAAATAGGGGTTGTGAAACTATACAGGGTTCATAAGGTCAACCCAATTTAGTGAATAGTGACTGGCAGAAAGAGGTAAGGATGTTATAGATAGTACTAGGTCAACGAGGTTGACCTAGCACAATGTATATAGGCTAAAAATGGTATAGGGTCAACAAGGTCAACGTAGTATAGTAGATAGGGAAGAAAAGAAAGCTGATAATAAGGTATGAATTAAAGCAACATAAATGCAAGTAATGTAAGAAAATAGTAAGTACTAAAATGGAAACAAATAGTTAATTGAATTAATGCTAGCCAATCTAATTAATGTACTCAAAGCAAAATATTTCACTAATGCTCTATAATGCAAGATTTGGCACACATAATTGATCCAAGAGCAAGCAAATAACTTGAAAGCAAAACTAGCTACTTGGTTAACCTAGAATGTTGATTAGATTATTAATAATGATTTTAAGTGTAAAAAGGAGATTGGCTATAAGTAAGGTACTAGATATCAATCTATGGATAGTTTTAGGTAAGTTTAGGCTAAAAGGGACTATAGTGGTAATGATATAGGATTCATATTAGGGACTACCCCCTCACTTAACACACTATAGAAATAAGGGTAACTAGTGATTAGCAAAAATATACCATTAACCATGCTTTATACTTGACTAGAACATCAAGTCAGCTTCCCCCTTGGTGATGAAATCCAAGTAGGTAGACCTAGGTAGTCAAATGTTTATTGATGTTTATGTGGTTTGGTTGTGTGTGATAAAAAATAGAAATAGTGTAACTAAGTGATTAATTATAAACCCCTTAATTAGACTATGTGAACTATCTTAAGCATGTAAACAATTTAAAAGAAAGATGTGGTTAACATATATGGTTCATTCTAACTTTGAAACAAGGCATAGTTGAGAAACTATATGGATAATCATATAGAACAAGGTTGATAGGGTCAAACCTATACTACAGAAGTAAAGTATAAAAGTAAACTAGGTTAGTCAAGTTGACTTAGTTATTTTAAAAAACACAGAACATGGAACTAGGTCCATAGGGTCGACCTAGTTGACTGTGCAAAAGTAGTTTTGAAGATTGCAATCTTGAAAGGAAAGTATAGAAAAAGAAAGATATAAAGGAAATAGAAAATGACCTGAATGGTTTAGAGATGAAAAGGAGAAGATTATTGATCTGAGACCTTGGAAAAAATAGTAGTAACCTACAAAATAGGTCAAGTTGGTCGAACAAGCTATACAAGAATCTATTGAAAAAGTGTTGAAAATTCACTAGGTCAACTTGGTCAACCTAGTAGGTTGAACAAGAAGTCTATAAACCTAAAAAACTTATACTAGGTCAAGTTGGTTGATCTAGTTGTCTAAACAAAAATTTATAAGTTTTGGAAACCTGTACTAGGTTGAGCTGGTCAATTTAGTTGAATATTCTTATAAACCCATGCACAGAGATAAATAACTGGGTCAACAAGGTTGATCCAACATAGTAAAGATATGATAAAAATAATGATGAATATAAATGAAATAAGTGAAATAAATCTTGTAATGTTTTAATTTCATGTTGGGTTCACCATAATGTATGCAATAAAAAATGCATCATGTCCATAAATCAATCCTAGATTAGATGGGATAGAGCACACCTACACTAGTAATTAGGGAACATATAATTATTAAGAGAGAGCATGACCAATGTGAGGATAAATTATACTTGATTAGGGGATCACTTTTCACAACACACCATGTGAGGTAGGGTTGCAAATCTCACAGTCTAATATAATCTCACAACAACCCTAAATAAGTCCTATGATTTAATATTTCACTAATCTAATATCAAGAAAAGTAAATCTAATCTATTGCAAATCAAAGCTTGTGGCACAAAGTGGGGGTTAAAAATAAACAAATAAATAACTAAAATAAATATGTATATAAGACATATACTCATGCCAATGCATACAAAATCCTAATACATGGAAGAGAATAATACAAGTGCACTATCTATCTAATCTTATAAAGGAGGAATAAAGTTAGGAATACTTACCTTTGAAGATGAACCTATCGAGCCTCAATATCCCCCTTGGCCAAGGTGATTCATAATATATTATCATGGTATGTAATGATAACTAATATAAATGAGTTATGGGCTACACAACCTATCCAAGCATCCAAAAGACTTATCCACAAGACGAGATGGAAGCACCAAATAAAGTATTGAACCCTAAAGATTTATTCCCTAAATAGAATGGTCAATAGGCAGATGTTTATTTGCACTTAACTTAATTATTCACTCTTATGAAATGGTGGTAAATGAAATTTTATATATCGTATAAACTTACCATAAAATCATTCGAGAACATTGGTTGTGCTAGGTTGACCTAGCAAGTTTTTGGGGCTAACTCTCTAGGTTTGTGTTAGGTTAGCCAAGAGGCCAACAAACCAAAAGAGAGAAAAGGTCCCTAAATTGTATTAGGTCAACCTAATAAACCTAGCACAAATGATAGGTCAAAATGGTGCTAAGGAAAGAAATAAAGGATAAAACATAGAAAGTGATTAGAATAGGTAGAATTAAGAAGAATAAGTTTGGGTTCAATGGTTTCAGGGGGCTAGTGTGTGGATGGAAAGTGGCAAAAGGAACAACAATATTATGAAGTGTTGATGGTCTACCCACCCCTTTCTTAGTGCACCCCTTAAGGCATGTACTTAGAGATATTGAGACTTGATAAGTTCTTGCAAGATACTAAGTGTCAGTAATCAACCCAGCTGAAGCTCATCATGTGTCACATAAATGCAACATAGGATGATGCTTCAGAAGAAAACATGATAACACACAACACTGATGCTAAGTATGGTTAATTAAGTAGAAAATAAGATAATTGAAAGAAATTTATTGAAAAATACATACCTTTAACTTACCTTAGTACCATAGGTAAAGAAGTAGATTATAATAAATGGTGTCCAATAAAGGGTACACTATGCAAACCTATAGAAGTTAGTGCAAAAAAAAGCCAAAAACCAATTTTTTTAGAAGATAGACATATGATAGTGTAAAATAATCTCTACTTCATCATGATTCTAACACATTTTATGATTTTCAAAATAGATGAGCAGAAATAAAGATAGAGGCAAAACAAGGAATTTGTCTAAAAATAAATGAAAGAATTGAGTTACTAAAAAGTGTTTTTAGATAGGGAAAAAGAAAATTCATTTGGAATTTTTAATTGTGAAAGAGAGGAAAGAGAGATTTAAGAACAAACAAGGATAGGATGCTAAGGGAATGACATGCTAGATGAGGAGGACAGCCAGAGGTGGCAACAAGTGCACTATAGGTATGCAACTACGGATCTTAAACCATTTTTTGAAATTTATTTTGAATTAAGTGAATTTTTGATAAAATTTGATTTTAAGCATTTATATCTGTCAAAATTGAGCAAACTTAGATTCTAAGGGTAGAAAATAGGAAGACAAGAAATGGGTTGGAAGGTTTTAGGAAGAAAATGAGTAAAATGCATATTTTGTGAAAAATGTACTAGGTCAACACACATAATGCACTAGGTTGACCTAGTAGGATAAAATGGGGCAAAATTTATATGGTCGACCTAGTAGGTATGGCTTGACCTAGTGTAAGATATAGGCTACAAAGATAGAATAAAGTGAGCAACTAGTCCATAAGGGCCAAAATGAAATCTCAGTACTAGGGAGGGTAAAATAAGAGGGTTGACTTAAAATTTGAAGTCAACTATGACCAAAATAAGGAAATTTTGGTGAAATTAGGTTGACCAAGGAACCATAATAAGAAAAAAAAAGTGTACAAAAATTCAAAAGAGGGAAAGAGGGACTAAGGTAAAAATAGGACAAAATAAATAAGGTAATAACAATTAGGCTTATTTTTAATTAAAATTGTAAAAATGATGTATAAAGAATGTATTGTGATTATACATGACATGGAGGAACTAATACATCATTTGTTATTTCTTGGTTGCAAAGATGATTGAGATTTTAGAGGTTGGTAGGCATGTCTTGGTTACTAGATTTGTTAGATAGATTATTAGATGGAGATCAAGATAGAATAGTAGCCATGGGTCTAGGAGGTATAGCTGAGATGTGCAAGATTCCCCTCAACACTAACCTATTAGTCATGTTCTTGGGATGCTATAAATTATTGACTAACACTTTCAAATGAGAGGTGGATGGGGATGTGATAGAGGTGGGTATCACACTAGAGGATGTCCATGCAATGCTTGGGATACCCATAGCACTAATACCAATGACCATAGGGATACTGAATAACTTAGTGGAAAAGAGAGCCTTATCCATGAGGGCTATATCCTTAGAGATGATATTGAGAGGATGGAGAGTTAGTATGGATGACATGTATATATCATAGATTCCAAACCTTTAGAAGGTGGTAATAGGCCTTGTGACATAGTGGGTGATCTATCACAAGTTAGATGGTAAGTTACCACTATATATGGTAGCCTTGAGCAAGATGATATTGGAGGAGGGAATATTATATGATCTAGGATCTATTATCTAAGTCCAAATTACACATGATCTATTTGAAATGCTAGTTAGAAGGTAGAGGACTATAAGATTGATCATACTGCTAACAACATGGATATATGAGAGATTTCCCATGTATTGAATAAATGGGTTACCCCATTCGGTCAATAAAGGGTTACCTTGAATGCAAAGATGGAGAGAGGACTAGATATCATGAGCCATGACCCACATTCTAGTGTTATAGTCAGTGAGATATGTAGACATCATGTGGTAGCTGTATGGGTTATAATAACTACATGGGTGAGCTAACAAATAGTTTCACCAACACTAGAGAGGAGAGAGGTGGTTGGACACTATACATGGTGTAAAGATCCACATTCAATGGCACAAATGTAAGGATAAATGGGCCTACCTCATTCAGTGATATTTATATTAATACTTGACTAGTGGGCTTGACATGTGAGGGATCTATAAGGGAAGAGGGGACTTAGACCACTAATGGTGAGGCTAAAACTAAAGCCATAGTGGGAGAGACCTTGGACTAGTTGAGCATGAAAAGTGGTAGAGGAAGAGGTGAAGGAGGTAGAGATATTAGATGTACCACTACTAACCCCATAATGAGATGAACAATGACCATTGAGGATACAATAATGATGGGGATAGGAGAGAATGAAGACTATAAACATCTCAAATGATCCCTTAGATGATCCAAAAGAGATGATAAAGATACCACTCAGATAGAGGTTGAGATAGACACAAGACATAAATGTTAGGTTCAAGTTGAGGAGGTGACCTACTGAGGAGCTATTAGGAGGCCATGTAGATGGGGAGACTATGTTAGGTGATTGTGTGGATGATGATATCATTAGAGTTGAGACATAGATAGGTATGAATATGGTTGAATTATTTCTTATGTTTTTAATTAGTATTAGAGAGATATAAATAGATATTATGAGATATGATAGTGATTTAATATCCATCTAGTGTGATTTTGTAGGTGTACTTAAGGATGAAGAATAGAGACGGGGGTCCCTTATGAGGGGAGCACTCCATGAAATTCTAGATAGTACTACATAGTCATATGACCCCATGACACTGGAAGATCTAAGTGTACCATCTTCCCCAGCTTAGATGAGCTAGTTTAGATTAGCTTGTGAGGCAATGATGCATATTTAGGTGCAGAGAGAGAGAAGATGTAGCCACCGATAGAGATGGGTGTAGGTGAGAGATAGGCTTGGTAGGCCTAGAAAATGAGAGAGCTACACATCTAGATATAGTGACATAAATGACATAGGCATATATAGTGATGCAGACTCAAATGACATAGGCACATATAATAACCCAAGTTGAGTTGGTGTAGGCATAGGTACAAATAACATAGCTATAGGGATAGGTATAGGGATTGAGATCTTGGAATACCTTGTTATAATGTACCATTTGGAAGATTCAAATTAAGGCCTCATCAGGGAACATGGCTAGGTCATGAGACATATATGATAGATCCCAACCCTAGTGTTGGGGCTTTGTATATGGTTGTATATGTTGTATCAAACTCATGGTGTGTGTGTGTGTGTGTGTGTGTGTGTGTGTGTGTGTGTGTGTGTGTGTGTGTGTGATGTATCATTTTGGCTTATTAGTGTTGGTTGTGTATGTTGTCTTTATGATGGTTGTATTTGTGGATGCATTTAGATATATTTCTATCTAGCACATGTATTTATCTTTTTTTTTTTTGTGTGTGTGTGTGTGTGTATATATATATATATAATTTTAGCTTACTAGTGTTGGTTGTGTATGTTGTCTTTATGATGGTTGTGTTTGTGGATGCATTTAGATATATTTCTATCTAGAACATGCATTTATCTTTGTTGTGTATGCTATAGGAAATATATGTGGTGTGGTTTATTTTCTATCATTATGCAGTATGCATGCATGGTTAAAAAGAAATAGGTGAAAAAGGTCTTTGAAAAATATAATCAATCAAAGAAATGTACGACACACTAGTTCAAGTTGGGAAATGTGTATTAACAAAAAATGACTAAGTATAAAGATTTAATAAAATGGAAAACAAGATGGTAAAAGGGGATTTGTTTATAAATCAATTTAAAATGTTTTTGCACCAAATTAAAACAAGTAAAACCATACTAAATATCACATTGGGAAGTATGACAAACATTGTAATAAAAATGGAAGGTATGTAAAAGGGCACAAATGGTAATAAAAACAAATCAAAATTAAGTTAATCAATTATACTATATCATGATGGGAAGTACAAAAGAAAAACAATATTTTCAAAAATTTGATCTTGAATTTATCATACTAATGCAAGCTGGGAAGTATGAGAAATTCAAGAAATGGTTGTAATATTACATGCATTCAGAAAATAAGAAAAAAAAGGTGAAATAAAAATGAAGTAAGCATAAAACATACTAAATATAAATATGGGAAGCATGTCAATGACATATAACCTCATAATCAATCTAACCTTATCTCATATTTGACACTTGTAATTTTGGATGGTGACTTGATTATTGGAATTTTTTTTGAGGAGGGTCAGGTCCTATCCATAGTCTTACACTATAAATCACAAAATAAAAACCCAAGGGGTACCAAATCAAAATTGGTAAGAAGAAAAATAAGGAATGGTAAATCAAAGATGTGGGTTAATAGGATGGAAAATATGGAAATATTTGAGGGATGCTAGGTCATATCCATGGTCTTATACAACAACTCATAAATGATATCCCATGGGGAGTGATTAGTAAGCAAAAACATATTTCCCAAGAGGAAATATGAAGGAAAAAGAATGAAAAAAGGAGTGTAAGAAACAAGACTTAGGTGTCTTATGAGAAGACCTTATGAGGTAATAGGAATACTAAGGACATGAAAAGACACTAAGTGACTAGTGGTCATCTATGTACAAAGAAAACCCCCTTGCTATAAACACAAAGATTTGTAGGAAAATAGGTGTGCTAATAAGATCAAATCATGATGGTAGATTAATATAAGGAAAATTAAAATAGACCTGCCTTCCCACAACATGTTCCTTTCTTCTTAGGACCCCTTATAAAACCATTGATCTTCTATAAAGATTGGGTGCTTACATGAGAAAGTAGGTAACACTAAAATATTTTTTTATTCTCCTCTTCTAATATATTGGCCTGTCTCACCCCAAAGGACCTTGACTCTATTGTGAGGCCAAATATGGAGTTTGAGCTTCTACTAGAAGAAGGAGATGTGATTTAAATCATGTCTTTTAGTGTGATTAGAATTTTAAGAATTTTTCATATTTTTGCCTTTTGATATCATTGACTTTCATTTTAAAAATAATTTGGTTTTTAACTTTATTTTTAAGGATTTATTAAGATTCCTCCTCCATATAGATTTGGAATAACCAATCATAAGATAGATAGTGATACACATGAATGATTTATAGGCTAAGGCTAAAGGAATCTAAGTAACCTAAAATAAAAGACTGAATAGAACACTTAGGCTTGAAAATTAATTGAGCATGTGATCTCAAGTCTCAACCATGTATATGATTAGTTTATGGAAAAAGGAAGAAGGGATAAAGGAGATCCAAAGGAGGATCAGTGAAAATAAATAGTAATGAGAAATATTGCTTGTTAACTGATCACATGGTAATATCAGATAGTAACAAAAGGGAAGAGGGTAAATATAACCAAGTCACCATGATAACTATCTATGAAAAATAAATTTAAAAAAAAAATCATGAAGATACAAGGAAAGAGTTTTGATAAAAACTCTAAAGGAAAAGAAAGAAATGATAAGGAAAAGACAGGTATATATGGAATGTAAAATGATAAAATAAGCTAACTATAGTAGAACAAGAAGGAGAAACATGATATAGGATAAGAAATAATTTAACATAGTTCAAATGATATAATCAAATAGATAAAAAATATGAGTGGAACATATGTCCACTCCAAATATAAATGTGAAAGCACCATGTATGTGATCATAAATAATGGTAAATCTATCTAAACACATTATCCAATACATTGGATAATTCTCTATGGAGCTAAATTCATACTATAACTAAGGTCTCATCAATATTTAGTGAATACTAGGCAAATACTTCTTTTCTAATCTCCTCAACTGAAAAAGTAGGGATGATCAAAGAATCATTCTTAGTAGGAAAATTAGGCAAAGGCTAGTCAAGAGAATGCATAAAAATAGGATCTAAAAGAGAAGAAGGATTCATAGGTAGATAAAGATCTATGGGTGAAGGAATACTTAGTGGAAAACTCATGGGTGGAGAAGGATACATAGGTGAGGGAATGCTCATAGGTGAAGGAGTCATAGGTGGAGTCATAGAAGGTGGTGAAGGGACCATAGGAGGTGATGTAACCACTAGAGGTGGAGCCATGGGAAAAGAAGGAGGAGATTTATTATGAGAATGACCTATGAGAGGAATGGTAGAAGGTTTAGGGATGGATACAAGTTAATATTTAAGATGTTTTTAAAGAATGTGGTGATGATCGATGTGATGCATGCCACATAGGTGCCATAGATAATATACCTCAATATACTTAGGTAAATATTTAGGAAGTACCTTTGGGGGAGGGATGGATTTATTTTATGATAATGAAGAAGGATGCAAGTTATCAAGGTATTGTAATAACTTATGAAAATGGGAAGAAGAGTGGCTATCTACCCCATGGAAGCAATAGATACACTTGTGAGTAGTTTTAGGAGAACTCACAAAAGGAGGTGAAATAGGGGTAGAAGAAGTTAAAGAGGACCCATCAGCCCATTTGGTGGGAAAAGGAGCCATATTAGGTAGAAAAATCAAACCATCATCAAGGGAGGGTGATGATGAGGAAGGAGTGGAACTAGGCTCAATAAGAGGAACACTAGGATGAGAAGTAAGAAGAGGCTTAGCAATAGTAGGGGAGGAAATAGGTTCATCTATAGTGGAAAAAGGAATAGGATTAACTATATAGATGGCCTTACTAAAGGAGGGGAAATATTTATCAAAGGTCTAAGGAGGACTACCCTTGGTGTGGCAAAGTGATAAGGTCAGGTCATAGCATGATCCAAGAGCATGGTCCTAAGTGGCTCCTAAAAAACTAGAGGTTTTAACACCAATCTACCCTACAATAAAGAGGAAAAATGCAAGAATAAGGAACTATAAATGAAAGAGAATGATGAGATGCATTAAAAGACTAAAGTAAAGAAGAGTGGTAATGAACAATATTATTATCATGGGCCTAGACAAGGCTACCTAAAAAAAGATCATCTAAAGAATAGATATAATCATAATCTAGAGTATGAAGATTGATGACACAGGTCAAGATGACCTTGTCATCGAAGGAAGCTTGGTGAATAGAGTGCCTAATCTTGGTTAAGACTACAATAATTTCATCACAAAGAGTCTTGGAAGAATGAGGCTACAAGGAAGCATGGAGATGTGAGATGAGATGAGACAAGAGATTGGAAGTTTTTATCTTTAAGTTAATCTCATCAGGATCATCATCATCAGAGTCTAAAAGGTTGGGAGGAATGTTACCAATGAGCTCATGATGCCCATTGTAACCTTTGGTTGAGTTGAAAGGAAAGTTGAGATGCTATGAATCATGGAGAACACTAGGCAAAGTTTCAAGGGTAGTAATCTTTAAGACATCATGATCTTGGAATTGTTTGAAATTTTAAGGTTTAGTGTCTCTTTGAATCTTGTAAATGGATCCATTATGAGGAAATTTTATGCATTTACAAGTAGAAGATAAGATAGCTTTCATACGATGATTACACAATCTACCAAGCATAATGTTATACAAAAATGGAAATTTCAAGATCATCACCTTTATTTGAGCAACATTTTGGGCAACAATTTGGGTGACGATTCCACCCCAATTGGTGGTAGAACTTCTAAGAGCCATAACTTTTGCACCATAGCTCCGTTTAACTCCCAATTTGAACCATTGGAAAGCTAAAAATGAGGATAACATGATGAGATGGCATGAAAATATTATTGATGGTTTTTCCCCAAAAATCCTAATAGATGTGTCCTAAATTTAAATTTTAATAGTGCAGTCTAAAAATAGTAAGTTTCTAAAAATAGTAATTTCTTGAATTTTGTAATGTTGTAAATCATGGAAGTCAAACCAATTCATCTCCATAGATATTGGTGAACTTACACATCCTCATCATACTTTAAAAGTATGTATAAAAATAGATGTATCCTAAAAAGGCAATCAAACATCTCTTCTTAGAGATAGGCATATGTTTAGATCTGCAAATTTGATCAATAAAACATCTCTTCTCAGAGATAGCATTATTAAAATTATGTTATTATTGTTTCTTGAATTATGTTTTAACCAAATATCTTGATTTTTTTATCACACCTTCACATGAATGGTGATAGGTGGGATGGTAATGGAAAACTACACACACCCTAAAGGAGGTATTTGCCTTCTATTGTATATTTGGCATGTGCTACATGTAGACTTGAGATTACATTTGGAATACCTAAGAATCTTAATGAAATCAAGGGAAGTGACATAGGTGTTAGAAAGGATCTCTTAACTTGGATATCACTAATTTGGATGATAATAAATAATGTAGGATCATCTACATGAAGTATAATCTCCACTAGAATCATAGATGTGATAGGAAATCATAAAGAAAGATATGTGTCTATAGTTTCATAAATGTTAATGGACATCTCTTCACATTTATATAATATACTATCCTTAGATCTAGATAAAGTATCCTCCCATCCTACTATAAGAGGGAAAGGGATATTCATCTTAAATAAGAGTTACATGAGGTAGTTTATATGATGTGGAGATGTCCTCATGAGTTCAAGGAAAGGTATAAACTGGAATATTAGTAAGTTTTTCAATGGGATCACAATCATCATAACCCATAAGGATATTTTTAGATATAGGTGTGTAATTATTAAAAATATATTCTAAAGGTGGATCTAAAGAGCATTAAAATTTATGTTGATAAGAATGAGAAAGTTGAGAAAAATATTGTAAATCATTTGGTGATGAAGAACTAGTTGGTTTAGATTAATCTTGAAATTTAGAAGAAGTGTTAGTAGAAATTAGATTATCATTAGTATTAGAAGATTATGGGAGAGAAGTAGAGATAACATGGGATGTGTCATCCAAGGGAGATTAATAAATTAGATTTTTAAAAGAAATAAGATCTTCTTTCCCTAACTCATTTAAATGAGTTGGAGTATAATCTTGGATAACATTATATGTCTTATGGGAAGGAGGAGTGTAGATAGGTTGTGAATCAATGAAATCCACCAATCTTCACATATTGGTCATGATAACAACATTTTCTTTGGAATTTGGTTAAACAAGAATTTTTACATTATTGGTGGAAGAAGTGGGCTTATCTTGACCTTCTTAGATTGGTTGATGATTAGGCAAGGGGTCTTTATAAATATCTAAATGATTATTTACTTTATTTAAGGCTTGATTTTTATCATGTGATTTATATTATTTGAAAGCATTATCATAATCTTTTTGACACTTATGGATAATAGAATCATGATTGAAATTTGGGCTAAGAAGAAATTCCATGGCTAAATTATGGATCTATCTACAAGTCTTGTGAGAGTGACCCTGACTAGAATGAAATGAACAAAAATTATTTGGATCATACCATGATTTGATAGGTCAAGTAGGGTTAAGATCTTGAGGAAGAGGCCTAGGTATAAATTTAATAAATTTAATTGAGGATAAAGTCTTATGGACATTAATGTTGTTTATTGAGAAATGAGGATTAGTGTATTGTTGCGAAAGAGCTAGTTCTGAAGAAGGCATAGAAATGACAGCTTAAACATTATGAATGGTGTCATATGAATTGGTGACACCATATTTGGTAATATTTTGGTTTTTATTCTATGCTAAAAGGTGGGGGCCCATGGAAGGTTGATGTGGCTTGAATTGACACATGAAGAAATCTTGTCTTTTAGCTTGATCAATAGCTTCATCTAAGGTACATGGAGAAAGCATATAGACTCAATATTATAATTTAGGAGATAAAGCATTTGTAAAGAGATGAAAGAGATTGTCATCTAACATGTTATGTTCACATTTATTTGACAAAGTCTTTGATCACTTAACAAAGGCTTGGGCAGTTTCATTTTCATTTTGTTTACAATTGATGAAATGGGCCAAAGTCTCTTAGGAAGATCACTAGTTTGAAAATATTTCACTAAATCATTTACTAAGTCCTCCAAACTAGTGAGAGAGTGTGTTCTAAGTTGATTATAACAATCCAAAGCATCACCCGTGAGGGTTTTGGCTAAGATTTTGTTAGAGACAAAAGTATTTAACTTGACCCAATCCTTGTAAAGATTTCCACATGTCTTGAGATGAGGGGTTAATCCATTTAAGAAATTTTAGGTGTTATACCTCTAATGTTAATTTTATCAATTTGGGTGGTAAGAGGTTCATTTTGTAATCTCTTGATGAATTTTTTGACCAATGGAGGTTGAGGAATGAGATTACCTTAAGAATCTCAAAGAGGAGGAGGAGGAATACTTTGGTTATGTGTGCCCCAAGTCATTAATTTGGGATTGGATTGAAGATTAAGAAGGTGGTTTGGCATTCTTATCATTTGATTCATATTATGAGCTTGGAATGTGTTCATTTGATTTAGAGTTTACAATAATAGTTGATGAGTTTGATTAGTGTTATTAGAAGAAGTAGTATTGGTGTTTGTGTTGGTATTAGTGGCTTGGGTACCATTATTAGTGTTGATATGAGCTTGAAAAGAGCTATGAAAATTTGAGGTAGTAGTGGAATTTTTTTCTTATGAAGCAAAAGATGGACTAGTAAATAGTTGAGAGGAAGAAGCACTAGAGGCATGGGTGCCTTGGGTAGAAAATGAAGCACTAGTTGAAGGATTAAGGATAGTGGATCTTATGAGAGGCCCACTAGATTTAAAACCTACCATGTTAGTTAAGAAACTAGGCACATAGTTGGAAGAAGTTAAAGAATAATATATCTTGACATAATAAGGAGTTTAAATTGAAGGAAGAGGTTGAGAAGCAAATAAATTAGTACACCCAAATCTAGTTGAGAAAGTGGGAGTAGGAGAATGAGGTTCTTCAACTTAATGGCTAATCATGAGGTTATAGATGGTGGAAGGATCATTCCCTCTATGTTGTGGGAATTATATGATAAAGAAGAGAATTTTAGGAGTATACTCTAACCCAAGTTGATCCTTTAAGATAAGATGAGGGTTTTTATATAAAGGTGTATGAGGAGAGGTCCCATAGTTCATCATGTAGGTTGCAATATGAACATTACTAGCATTTATGAAAGGAGCCCTTCTTTGTGTATGGGAGACCTTATTAGGATTGGTGAATTAAATCATGTATATTGACTAAAATTTAGTGTTGTCACCAAATATAAAATCCATGATGAAATAAAAAGAGACAAGATGAGAAATCAAAGAATTAGAAAATGACTAAAATAGTACTAGGTTGACTTGGTCAACCTAGTGTAAAAAGGGGCTATAAAACTATATAAAGTTTATAAGGTCAACCCAATTTAGTGAACAGTGATTGGTAGAAAGAGGTAAGGATGTTTTAAATAGTACTAGGTCAACTAGGTTGACCTAGCACAAAGTATAGGGGTTAAAAATGTATAGCATTGACAAGGTTGACCTAGTACAATAGACAGGGAAGAAAAGAAAGCTAATAATAAGCTATGAATTAAAGAAAGATAATTACAAGTAATGTAAGAAAGTAATAAATAATAAAAGGGAAATAAATAATCAATTTAATTGATGCTAGGTAATCCAATTGATGCACATACACAACATTAGCTAATGTAATCTTTGACACACACAATTGATCAAAGAACAAGTATACAACTTAAAAGTAAATCTAGCTAGTTGGTCAACCTAAAATGTTGATTAGATTATTAAGAATAATTTTAAGTGTAAAAGGGAGATTGGCTATAAGTAATGTATTATATAGTAATGTATGGAAAATTTTAGGTGAGTTTAGGTAGAAAGGGATTGTAGTGACAATGATATAAGCTTGGTATTTGGGCCTACCCCCTCTATTCACACACCACAATAATAAGGGTAATGGGTGCTTGGCCAAAATATACCATTAACCATGCTTTATACTTGACCAAAGCATTAACTTCCCCCTTGGTGATGAAATCCAAGTAGGTAGACCTGGGTAGTCAAATTTTTAAATGCTTGTTGATATTTATGTTTGGTCATGTGTACAAAATAATATAAATACTTTAACTAAGCAATTAATTATAAATCCCCTAATTAAACTATGTGAACTATCCTAAGCATGCAAACAACTTAAAATAAAGATGCGATTAACATATATGTCTCATTATAACTTTGAAACAAGGTATAGTTGAGAAACTATATGGATAATCATATAGAATAGGGTCAACAAGGTTGAACCTATACTATAGAAGCAAAGTCTGAAAATGAACTAGGTTAGTCAGGTTGACCTAGTTATTTTAGAAAACATCGAACATAGAACTAGGTCCATAGGATCAACCTAGTTGACTATGCAGAGGTAGTTTTGAAGACTAAAAACTTTAAAGGAAAGTACAAATAAATAAAGCTACAAAGGAAACAAAAACTGACCTAAATAGTTTAGAGATGAAAAGGAGAAGATTACTAATTTGAGACCTCAAAAAAATTGGTAGTAACCTACAAACTGGGTCAAGTTGATCAAATAAGCTATACAAGAATATGCTAAAAATGTGATAAGAATGCACTAGGTTTACCTAGTCAACCTAGTAGGTTGAATAAGAAGTTTGAAAACTTAAAAAACTTATACTAGGTCAAGTTGGTTGATCCAATTATTTGAATAGAAATCTAAAAGTTTTTGAAACTTTTACTAGGTCAAGCTTGTCAATCCAGTTGCCTATGCCTGTAAACCTATGCATAGATATAAATAATTGGGTTAATAGGGTCAATATAGCATATTAAAGATATGATAAAAATAATGACAAATAGAAATGAAATAAGTGAAAGAAATCCTACAAGGGTTTGATTTCACATCGAGTTCACTAGAATGTATGAAATCAAAAATGCATCATGTCCATAAATCAATCCTAGATTGGATGAGATAGAGTAAACCTACATATTTGATTGGGGAGAATACAATTTTTAAGAATGATCATGACCAATTTGAGGATATGTTAGACCCAATTAGGGGATCACTTGTCATAACACACCATGTGCGGTAAGGTTCCAAAGCCTACAGTCTAACACAATCACACAAAAAATGTAAAAGATTCCTATGATTTAATATTTCACTAATCTAATAAAAACAAAATTAAATCTAATCTAGTGCATATCAAAGCTTGTGGTATAAAGTGGGGGCTAGAAATTAAAAAAAATAAACAACTAAAATAAACATGTATAGAGACATATACTCATGTCAATGTATATAGAATCCCAATACATGGAAGAGAAGAATGCAAATGCACTATCTATTTACTCTTACAAAGGAAGAATAAATTTAGGAATAATTACTTTTGAAGATGAACCTGTCAAGCCTCAATCTACCCCTTGGCCGATGTGATTTGCAAAAGATTGTCATGGTATGTAAGGATAACTAAGATAAATTAGCTCTAGGATACAAAACCTATCCAAGCATCCAAAAGACTTATTTGCAAGATGAGATCAGAGGTCAAAAGAAAGAATTGAAGCCTAAAGCTTTATTCCCCAAGTAGAATGGTCAATAAGAAGATGTTCATTCACACTTCTTTTCTTAATTATTCACTCTTATGAAATGAAGGTAAATAACCTTGTATATATAGTATAAACTTACCCTAAAATCATTCAAGAACATCAATCGTACTAGGTTGACCTAGTTGACCTAACACATTTTTGGGGCTAACTCTCTAGGTTTGTGCTAGGTCGATCGAGAGGGCAATAAACCAAAAGAGAGAAAAAGTCCCTAAACTATACTAGGTCAACCTAGCACAATCAACATGTCAAAAGGGTGTTAAGGTAAGAAATGAAGGATAAAACTTAGCAAGTGATAGGAATAGGTAGAACTAAGAAGAATAAGCTTGGGTTCAATGGTTTCAGGAGGATAGTATGTGGATGGCAAGTGGTAAAAAGAATAACAATCTTATGAAGCATCGATGGTCTACCTGCCCCTTTCTTAGTGCACCCCTTAAGGCATGCACTCAGAGAGTTTGAGAATTGATAGGTTCTTACAAGATACTAAGTCTCAATAATCATATAAAGTTTGAAAATATTATGTGTATACATATACCCCAACTATAGCTCATCATGTGTCACATAAGTGCAATACGGGATGGTGCTTCTGAAGAAAACATGATAACAAACAATGTTGATGCTAGGTATGGTGCAGTAAGTAGAAAATAAGATAAATGAAAGAACTATATTAAAAAACACATACCTTTAACTTACCTTAGTGCTGTAGGTAAAGAAGTAGACTGTAAGAAATGAAGGTGTCCAATGTAGAGTATACTAAACAAACTTTTAGAAGTTAGTGCAAAAAATAACCAAAAAACAATTTTTTTGGAAGATAGACATATGATATTATAAAATAATCTCTACATCATCATGATTCTAATGCATTTTATGGTTTGTAAAATGGATGAGCAAAAATGAAAATAGAGGCAAAATAAGGAATCTATCTAAAAATAAATGAAAGAATTGAGTTGCTAAAAAGTATTTTTAAATAGGGAAAAAGAGAATTCATTTAGCATTTTGAATTATTAAAGAGATGAAAGAGAGACTTGAGACCAAACAAGTCTAGGATTGTGAGCGAATGACATGCTAGATGAGGAGGACACCTAGAGGTGGAAACAGGTGCACTAAAGTATGCAACTATAGATCTAAAACTAGTTTTTGAAATTTATATTAAATTAAGTGAATTTTTGATAAAATTTCATTTTAAGAATTTATATATGTCAAAATTGATCAAGATTAGATTCTAACAGTAGAAAATAGGAAGACAGGAAATGGGTTGGAAGGTTTTAGGAAGAAAATGAGTAAAATGCACATTTTGTGAAAAATATACTAGGTCAGCACACAATGCACTAGGTCAACCAAGTCGACCTAGTAGGATAAAATGTGGTAGAATACATATGGTTGATGTAGTAGGTATGGGTTGACCTAGTGTAATATGTAGGCTAAAAATCTAGAATGGAGTGAGCAACTAGTATGTAAGGGCCTAAATGAAAAAGCAATACTAGAGAGGGTAATATAAGAGGGTTGGCTTGGAATTTAAAGTTGACTATGACAAAAATAGGGAAATTTTGGTCAAACCAAGTTGACTAGGGAATCAAAATAAGCTTGAAAAAGCATGTAGAAAGATAAAAGAGGGCTATAATGGCCTAAAATGACCAAAGGAGGGCAAGAGGGACCAAATAAGATAGAAATAAGATAAAATGAGTAAAATTAATAAGGTAATAGTAATTAGGCTTGTTTTTTATTAAAATTATAAAAATGATGTATAAATAATGTATTGTGATTATACATGACATGGAAGAACTAATACATCTTTTGTTATTTCTTGGTTTTAGAGATGATTGAGATTCTGGAGGTTGGTGGACATGTCTTTATTGCTAGATCTATTAGATAGATTTTTAGATAGAGATCAAGCTAGACTAGTAGCCGTGGGTCTAGGAGGTATAGATGACATGTGAAAGATACCCCTCAATATTGACATGTTAGTCATATTCCTAAGATGTTAGGAACAATTGACTAACACATTCAAATGGGAGGTAGATGAAGATGTGATAGAGGTGGGTATCACATTATAAGATGTCCATGCCATCTTCAGGTTGCCCATTGTAGGAGCACTGATGACCATAGGGATACCATATAGCTTTGAGGATAGGAGAGCCTTAGCCATGTGGGCTACAAGATTAGAGATGATATTGAGAGGATGGAGAGTCAATATGGATGAAATGTATATATCATTGATTATAAACCTTTAAAAGGTGGTGTTAGGCCTTGTGACATAACAGGTGCTTTATCACAAGTCAAATGGTATTGCATCACTATTCATGGTATCCTTGAGTAGGATGATGCTAGAGGAGAGAGTATTATATAATATAGGCTCTATCATCTAGGTCCAACTTGTACATTATTTATTTAAGATGTTGGTCAAAGGGTATAAGACTATGGGATCAATCATACTAATACTAGCATGGATATATGAGATATTTCCCATGTATTAAAGGGTTGGGTTTCCCCATGTGGTTAATGATATGTTACCTCAAGTGTAGATATGGAGAGAGGACTAGGTATTATGGTCCATGCCCCATATGCCAGTGCTATAATTGATGAGATGTGAAGACATTATATAATACCTGTATGGGCACATGATAACTACATGGGTGAGTTGGCACATAGTTATACGAGTACTAGAGAGGAGAGTGGTGGTTAGACACTATATGTGGTGGAGAGAGCCACATCTAGTGGCATGAGTACTAGGATAGATGGGCCTACCTAATTTGATGACACTGATACTAATGCCTGAATAGTGGCCTTAGCATGTGAGGGAGTCATGAGGGAAGAGGGGACTTGGACCATTAATAATGAGGTCAATATTGAGGCCATGATGGGAGAGACCATGGACTATTTGGGTATGATTAGTGGAAGAGGAGGAGGTTAAGGAGGCAAAGATACCAAATGCACCACTATTATCCCTATAGTGAGATGAGCAATGGCCATTGAGGACATGATAATGATAAATAAAGGAGGGAGTGGAGACTATAGACATACCAGATAATCTCATAGATGAGCTAGAGGAGATGATAGAGAGACCACTCAGATGGAGGTTGAGATAGATTTGAGCCATGACAACTAAGTTTGAGCTAAGGAGGTTACCTATAAAAGAGGTATTAGGAAGCCACAAAGATGTAGAGACTATGTTAATTAATCATGCAGATGACAATATCATGGGATTTGAGACACATATAGGTATGAGGATGGTTAAATTATTTATTAAGTTTTTATTTGGTAATAAAGAGAAATAAATAGATATTATGAGATATAAAAGTGATCTAATATCCATCTAGTGTGATTTTATAGGAATACTTGAGGATGAAGAGGAGAGATGGGGGTCCCTAGTGAGGGGATCCCTCCATGACATCCTAGATGAGACTCCATAGCCATATGACCCCATGACACTAGAGGATCTGAGTGTACCACCTACCCTAGCTTAGGTGAGTTGGTTTAGATTAGTTGGTGAGGTAGATATAGGTGTAGATAGAGAGGATGCAACCACTAGTAGAGATGGGTGCAAGTGAGAGACAGTCCTAGGAGGCCTTTGTAGATGAGAGAGCTATGCATCTAGATATAGTGACATAGATGATGCAAGCATATATAATGATGTATACTTAGCTAACACATTCACATATAATAACCCAAGCTAAATTGGTGTAGGCATAGGTGCATATAAGATGCTTACAAGGATAGGTAGAGGGATTGGGATCTTGGATTACCTTGTTATAGCATACCATTTAGAGGAGTTAGATCGAGGCCTCAATAGGCAACATGGCTAGGCCATGATATAGACAAGATGGAGCCCAACCCTAGTGTTGAGGATTTGTATATGGTTGTATATGTTGTATCAAATTCATGGTATATATATATGATGTATCATTTGGGCTTATTGGAGTTGGTTGTGTATGTTATCTTTATGATGGTTGTGTTTGTGGATGCATTTAGATATATTTCTATCCATCACATGAATTTAGATTTATTTTATATGCTATAGTAAATATATGTGGTGTGGTTTATTTTATAGCATTATGGAGTACACATGCATGGTTAAAAATAAACATGCGAAAAAAGTCTTGGAAAAATATAATCAATCAAAGAAATGTAATACACACTAGTTCAATTTAGGAAATGTGTAACAACAAAAAGTGACTGAGTATAAAGATCCAATAAAATGGAAAATAAGATGGTAAAATGGGATTTGTTTTTAAACCAATGTAAAATATTTTTTCACCAAATTAAAATTAGTAAAATCATACTAAATATCATGTTGGGAAGTATGATAAATAATGTAATAAAATGGAAGGTATGTAAAAGGGCACAAATGGTAATAAAAACAAATCAAAATTAAGTCAATCAATTATACTATATCATGATGGGAGGTACAAAAGAAAAATAAAAATTTCAAAAATTTGGTCTTAAATTTATCATACTAATTCAAGCTGGGAAGTATGAGAAATTCAAGAAATGGTTGTAATCTTACATGCACTCAAAAAATAAGAAAATAAAAGGTGAAATAAAAATGAAATAAGCATAAAACATACTAAATATCAAGATGGGAAACATGTCAATGATGTGTAACCTCATAATCAATTGAATCTTATCTCATATTTGACACATATAATTTTGGATGGTGACTTGATTATTGGAAAATTTTGTGAGGAGGGTTGGGTCCTATCCATGGTCTTACACTGCAACTCACAAAAGAAAAACCCAAGGGATACCAAATCAAAATTGGTAAGTAGAAGGAAAAGGAATGGTAAAATCAAGGATATGGGTTAATAAGATGGAAAAGATTATAATTTATGAGGGATGTCACGTATATCTATGGTCTTATAAATTAACTCATAAATGATATCCCATGGGGAGTGATTAGTAAGCAAAACAATATTTCCCTGGAGGAAATAAGAAGGAAAAGGATTGAAAAAGGGAGTGTAAGAATCAAGTCTTAGGCATTGTATGAGAAGACCTTAGGAGGCAAGAGGCATACTAAGGACATGAAAAGACACTAAGTGACTAGTGGTCATCTATGTACAAAGAAAACCCACTTTCTATAAACATAAATATTTATAGGCAAATAAGTGTACTACTAAGATCAACTCATGATGGTAGATTGGTACAAAGAAAATTAAAATGGACCTACCTTCCCACAAAATTTTCCCCACTCCTCAAGACCCCTTATAGAGCCATCGATCTACTATGAAGATTGGGTACTTACGTGAGAAAGTAGCTAGAACTAACATATTTCTTTATTCTCCTCTTATAATCTACTAGCCTACATCACCACAAAGGACCTCAACTCTATCGTGAGGCAAACTATGGAGTTTTAGCTTCAAATAGAAGAAGGTGATGTTAGGTTGTGTAGCTAAATGCTTCACTGATGCAAACATGGAGGAGGTTGCTGAGTATCATAGTAATCGACATTAGTTAGACCAACTGATGTCAGTCAAGAGTAGACAAGAAGCTGCTGACATCGGTCAGGTATCAGCTGATGTCAGTCATCTCCAAATAGACAGGGATGACATTAGTCACTTGTGCATTCTAAAACTATTAGTTACACAAATAGTTAGTTTGTTGAATGGTCAGTTTACATGTAAAGACTAATTTTAGTCTTGAGTCTGCATTTATAATTATTGTAATTAGAAAGTCTAATTATTGTTTGTATGGAATCTATTTAAGAGACCCATGGGGCTATATTGTAATTTGGAGAATCATAAGGACTTAGAAAGGTAAGGACAAGGGTTCTTCCCAATTGTAAGATCAGGTTGATCTGTAGGTTATTACAAGATCAGGGGAGATCTACATGGTAAGTAAGATCAATTGATTTGTAGGTTGTTACAAGATCAGGGAGATATACTTGGAGTACTTTGAGTACTTGGTACTGGCAGTATTGTTATTGACTGGTGGAGGGTACAACTCTATTTTTGAGTTGTGTTTGTAATTGGTTGAGTGAGAGAACTCTTTAGGGAGAATTACTGGTACACCCAAGAGGTGTGGGAAGAGTGTGATTTCTTCATTGTATTTCCTTTTGGAAGAGTATTAATACAAGATTGTATTGTCTCTCATATTCTGTGTTGTTTTTGAATTCTAGTTACATTTTAATTCTAGTTAAATTTTGTGTTTAGTTGCTTATACAAAGGTAATCAAGTGTACTCTTAAGGAGTAGGGATCATAACAATTGGTATCAGAGCTAGGATCACCAAGTGATACCACTGACAAATGGGATTAGAGCTTGGTTAGGTACACTAACAGGTGGTCAGAGTGTGTTAAGTGTTTGTTGATTACAGGTCACTCTCAGGGGTTTCTGATTGAGTGGGAGTAAAGCAATGGCAGAAGAAAGTAAGCTAAGAATGGAGAAACTCAATGGCAAGAATGATCAATTATGGAATTATGGAAAGAAAGAGCAGGTAAAGAAAGATTGTTGGTTGGTAGAAGATCAGCATGAAGGAAATGAAGAAGCAGATGTTGTAGGATTGTTGCACAGCATGCTCTTGTATGTTCCTTGGATAAAGTAGAATCTTGGGTTTTAGATTTTGTTGCCTCTTTCCATGTAAGCTAAAATAGAGTATTTTACATGATTATGTCCATGGAGACTTTGGAAATATTTATTTAGGGGTTGGTGAGCCTTGTCAAATTGATGGCAAAGGGGAAGTGTGTCTGAAATTGTAGATAGGCAACACATGGGTGTTGAAGGATGTCATGCATGTCCCAGTCCTGAAGAGGAGTCTAATTTTTATAAGAAAGTTAGGTGATGAGGGTTTCATAGTTAATCTCACAGTGGAATCTTGGAAAGTTTCCAAGGGTGCACTTGAATTAGCATGTGGTAAGAAAGTAGGTCCTCTTTATCTATCTACTTGTATTACTGATTCTCCTTCTGGTTTATCTACTTCAGATGTAGATGTGAAGATGTGGCTCTGTAGGCTTGGTCACATGAATAAGAAGGAGATGCATGTTCTCAAGAGGAAGTTTGATGTCTTTGAAAAACTTAAGAACTGGAAAGCCTTGGTTTTCATGGAGAAGATGGATAGAGATCAGCTCAAGAAGCTGAATAATTCTGAGTAGGGCAATGTTGATTTGGATGAGGTGATGATCCAAAATGAGCTCATGGGGAAGAATTTTCACACACAGGTAAACACAGACACCAATGTTAGTTAGGTAGGAACTGATGTTGATCAAGAAGGAACTGATGTCAGTCAAATAATAACTAACATCGGTTAAGAAGGAACTGATGTCGATCAAGTGAAACTGACATTGATCAGGTACAGACCAAGAGATGACTAGGATCAGTCACTGATAGAGAATTTGGGTGGACAACAAGTAATGAATGAGTCTTACATGCCCATGAGGATGTCAAAAAGGGTACGTAAACCTATAATTTATTATTCCCATTCATTATTCTACTTATTGCTCACTGATGGTGGAGAACCGAAAAGTTTTGATGAGGCAATGCAAGTAGAATCCCAAAAATAGTGGGAGCTTGGCATGAATGAAGAAATTGATTCCTTGAAAGAGAACCAAATGTGGGATTTGGTTGAGTTGCCAGTCAAAAAGAAAACACTAAAAAATAAATGGGTTTACAGATTAAAGGAAGGTGAGAATGGACAAATGAGACATAAGGCTAGGTTGGTAGTAAAGGGATTTACACAAAAACTAGGTATTGATTTTGGTGAAATTTTTTCTCCTGTAGTAAAGATGACTTCTATTCAGACTGTATTGTCTTTAGTTGCTATTAAGGATTTGCATCTTGAGCAGCTTGATGTTAAGACAATGTTTCTTCATGGAGATTTGGATGAAGAAATATATATGGATTAGCCAGAAGGTTTTGAGGTCAAAGGTAAGGAGAAACTTGTGTGCAGGTTGAAGAAAAGCTTATATGGTCTTAAGCAGGCTCCAAGACAATGGTATTTGAGGTTTGATGGGTTTATGACAGAGCATGGCTTTAGTAGATGTCAATCTAACCATTGTGTTTATTTTAAGAGATTGGATAATGGTAGTTATATTATCCTGTTACTGTATGTAGATGATATGCTTGTTGCAGGTTCATACATGCAGGGAATTGCTGAGCTAAGGGTAAAATTAGTTCAGAGGTGTGCCAGGAAGGATTTAGGAGTGAAAATCCTTGGCATGAGTATTTCTAGAGATAGAGAAAGTCACAAATTGATGTTGTCTCAGGATGATTGTGTGAATAAGGTAGTGGAGAGGTTCAATATGCAGGATGCAGAATCGGTTAGCACACCTATGGATGAACAGTTCATAGAATAGTGTCCCAAATCACTTGATGAGGTTGAGTACATGTGTACTAGACCTGATATTACCCAAGCAGTGGGAGTTGTCAGCAAGTTGGTGGCCAATTTGAGAAAGAAGCACTGGAAAGTAGTTCAGTGGACTCTCAGGTATCTGAGAGAGACTAGCAGTAGGGATTCATGCTATGCAGAGTCAGGTACTTCTCTACATGGGTATGTAGATTCGGATATGGTAGGTTACTTGGATGATAGGAGAAACACCATAAGATATGTGGTGGTTGGTCTTCAAGATTGAACTTGAAGAGGGATACAAGCCAAGAAATAAAATTAGATGATGTACAGGTATAGGTACAGGTGCAGCTATTTATCTCCAAGTGGGAGATTGTTAGGTTGTGGAGCTAAAAGCTTCACTGATGCAAACATGGAGGAGGTTGCTGAGTGTCATAGTAACCAACATTGGTCAGGCCAACTGACATCAGTCAGGAGTAGATAAGAAGCTACTAACATTAGTTAGGTATTAGCCAACATTGGTCATCTCCAGATAGACAGGGACCAATGTCGGTCACCTGTGCATTCCAGAACTGTTAGTTACACAAAAAATTAGTTTGTTGAATGATCAGTTTGCATGTAAAGACTAATTTTAGTCTTGATTCTACATTTCTAATTATTGTAATTAGAAAGTCTAATTATTTTTTGTGTGAGATCTATTTAAGAGACCCATGGGGCTGTATTGTAATTTGGAGAATCATAAGGACTTGGAAAGGTAAGGACAAGGGTTCTTCCCAATTGTAAGATCAGGTTGATCTGTAGGTTGTTGCAAGATCAGGGGAGATCTACATGGTAAGTAAGATCAATTGATTTTTAGATTGTTACAAGATCAGGGAGATCTACTTGGAGTACTTTGAGTACTTGGTATTGGCATTATTGTTACTGACTGGTGGAGGGTACAACTCTGTGTTTGAGTTGTGTTTGTAATTGGTTGAGTGAGAGAACTCTTGAGAGAGAATTACTAGTACACCCAAGAGGTGTGGGAAGAGTGTGATTTCTTCATTGTATTTCCTTCTGGAAGAGTGTTAATACAAGATTGTATTGTCTCTCGTATTCTATGCTGTTTCTAAATTCTAGTTACATTTTACTTCTGGTTAAATTTTGTGTTTAGTTGCTTATACAAAGGTAATCAAGTGTACTCTTAAGGAGTAGGGATCCTGATAGGTGATGTGATTTGAATGATGTCTTTTAGTATTATTAGACTTTTAGGAATATTTAATATTTTTTCCTTTTGATATCATTTCCTTTTGTTTTAAAAATGATTTGGCCTTTAACTTTATTTTGAAGGCTTTTTTAAGATTCCTCCTCGATAAATATTTGGAATAACCAATCATGAGAGAGATAGTGATACACATGAATGAGAATTAGGCTAAGGCTAAAGGAATATAAGTAAACCAAGACAAAATACTGACCAGAACACTTAGGCTTGAGAATGAACTGATCATGTGATCTCAAGTCTCAACCATGTATATGCTTAGTTTACAGAAAAAGGAAGAAGGGAAAAAAGGAGATCCAAAGGAGGACCAATGAAAAGAAATAGTAATGAGTAATTTTTTTTGCTAATTGATCACATGGTAATATGAGATAATAACCAAAGGGAAGAGGGTGTATATAACCAAGTCACCATGACAACTATATATGAAAAAGAAAGATCAAAAAGTAATAATCATGAACATACAAGGGAAGAGTTTTGAGAAAAACTCTAAAGGAAAAGAAAGAAATGATAAGGGAAAAAAATAATGATAAGGAAAAGACAAGTATATATGGAATGTAAAATGATAACATAAGCTAAATATAGTATAAAAAGAAGGAAAAACATGATATAAGATAAAAGAGAATTTGACATAGTGTCATATGATATAATCAAATAGATAAAAAATACAAATGGACTATATGTCCACTCCAAATATAAATGTGAAAGCACCATGCATGTGATCATGAATAATTGTAAATCTATCCACACACATTATCTAATACACTAGATAATTCTCTATGAAGCTTAATGTGCACTATAGCTAAGATCTCATCAATATTTAGTGACTATTGGGAAAATAATTTTTTTATGATATCCTCAATTGAAAACTTAGGGATGCTCAAAGGATCATGCTAAGGAGTAAAATTAGTCAAAGGTTAGTTAGGAGAATGAATGGAAATAAGAACTATGGGAGAAGGATTAATAGGTAGAGAAGGATCCATGGGTGAAGGACTCACAAGTGGAGAACTCAACGGTGGAAAAAGATCCATAGGTGAGGGAATGCCCACAGGTGAAGGAATCTTAGGTGGAGGCATAGAAGGTGGTGAAGGGACCATAGGAGGTGATGAAACCACTAGAGGTGGAGCCATGGGAGAAGAATGAGGAGCCTTATTACAAGAATGACCTATGGAAAGAATGGTAGAAGGTCCAAAGATGGCTATAAGGTGATCTTTAAGATGTTGAAGAATGTGGTAATGATCAATGTGATGCATGCCACATAGGTGCCATAGAAAATATACCTCACCATATTTAATTAAATATTAAGGAAGTACCATACTTAGATAAATATTTAGGAAGTATCAAGGATCATGACTCATCATGTACAAAACAAACTATTGTCTTCTAGTGCATTTTTCTTAGCCAATGAGAAGAGCTTGAAGACTATTGGAGCAAGTGAAGGTTAGTTTGTCTATGATGGATTAGTCTTGATTGAATAAAATATTTTGGGGAATTAATTGAAATAAATGAAACTCATTTAATGATCTTAGTGAGTGTGTTCCCTCTCTCTCTTCTCCTTTTCTCTATATTACCCATTCTCTCTCATTTTGTGAAAAAATGCTCATTTTTGGGAAAACAAGAGACTCTTTTAGATATTGTAAGATATTCTCGACTTGATTAGGCTAAACCCTATCAAGCATTTTTAAAAAATACCACTTGATGAAATAAAGAATTTAGTTACCTATCTCTTGCCTTAGATCTATGTTTAACAAGTTGTGCATGACAACCTTGTGAAGGAGAATCTTAATTATCCATTGTCCTCCTTTATGACCTCTTTTAGGGTGTTTTCAATATGTCTATAGGTATGGATTAGTGTTATTTTTTCCATTAATTTAAGATATTAGTGAGTCTTATAGCTCCTCTTTATTTACATTTATTGCTTCTTGAACCTAGTCTATGAAACACTTATGTAATTAGCTTGATTTTGAGGTTGTGTGAGATAACATTATCTTGTGTTGATATAGTGTGGGTTAATGATTATGGGAGTTTACCATTTTTATTTGGTGCATCACCTAGTTAAATCTATTAGGAGCACTTTCCCCTTTCTAATCCTTTTCTTAATATAAACATTAGTATAGGTGATCCATCAAGAGGAAGTTAGCCTTCTCTAGAGGTTGAACTCTACCATAAGATACCCCCATCCTAGGGTTATTCCCATAGTGTAGCTTAATTGGAGAGAGACTAAAAAATCCTCTTAAAGGGTAAAAATTTATGATACAATAGTTTCCTTAAAGTCTAGTAGGATAAGCTTTGGATGGGTTCTTGAAATTGCCAAAGAACTCAGTATTTGATTTTGATGACCTTTCAGACAAGTTTGTGTATCATGTCTCCTACAATCTTGAACATGAGATATCATTGGTACATTTGAATCAATCCAAACCAAAGGCTAGTGAAAGTTTTTCAAGTTATCTACAATGATGGAGAGTAATTTCTAGTCACTTCATCCATAGTTTACTAGATAAGCAATTAGTTGTGGTATTTACCAAAAATTTGCATTGTGAGATGTCTTACCATATAGAACTATATTGTGCAAAAAATTTCAAGGAGATCATAAGTAAAGGTTTGGTAATAAGAAATGCCCTTATTAACAAATGGATTATCAAGCTTAACTCATCCAATCAAAACCAAAACCATAACCAAGGAAATGGCCAAAATTAAAACAATAACTAAGTCCAAGCATAAACATCATAATCAACCCAGGCCAATAATTATGAAATGTCCAGGTAGTTTAATCATAACAATAATGTTATTAGAAATGGAGTAACCAATTTATGACATGTCCAAATGGTGAAAACACCATATGCTTAGCCAATGTTGCAAATACAAATTACTCCTCACCAAAAACCTATTCAATAAGCACAACCTTTTCAGTAGCCTAGACCAACTGAACAAATACAATAATAATTGCCTTTGTAAACCCATCCTCCAAGGAAAAATGGGCCTACTCATCAAGTTTTTAGTGACCTTAGAGAGCCTATCAAAGCCATGTTTTGTAAAGTAGCCAACACTAATCTGATTAGTTAGCCCATTTTGAAGCACTATCCTAAGGGAATTCCTTATCTAGATTGGTATAGATAAAATAAATTCTATGAATACTATCTAGTTAATGGACATAACCTACATTGTTGTGTGTAAATCAAATATTTCATTCAAAATATGTTGGAAAATGGGGAGATAACATTAGATAATGGAGCTTCTACATACAATCAAAACCTTGGTATTTATCAAAACCCCTTTTTTTAACATAATATTAACCAATAATAATAACATAGGTCAGACTAGTAGTAATAATAATATCAACAACCGAGACAATAATAACCATACTAGCAATAATAACAACATCAACTAAATAGATGGAGCTAAAGCTAGAATGATGCCAATACTCAATGAACTTACCACATAGTTGTACATGACTACAACAAGGTTGTAGGTCATATTACGGGAGGTCATGTTTCCACCATCTCCATCAATCCAAGACTAAGTGCCAACCAAATAGGACCATTGCTAACCACTTCCAACCAACCCACCTATGTCAGTGATACTTCCTTAACCTGGGACCACATACAAGTATACTAATAATTAGGGATTACTAATTTTAAACCTTATACTGATAACTTTCCATTTCCCTATGACCATAAACAAGTACATTAGCAATCAAGACTTATCCTACCTATCCCCCCTCTACCATCATTTCCTAGTAATAATGGTCATGTCTCTAATCTTGATTATAAAACCACAACTCAATAATTAAATATTACCATTCTAGGCCTACATCCATTTACCACTACACCCATATAACCCACCGTTATTGGTAGGAATAACCCATATACCACTATAAAATAAATAATGTTTGATATTATGGAATAACTTCAAAAAATGCCCACACAAATTTCCATTTTAGATTTGTTACATATGACTACTATCCATAAGAACACTTTGATAGTGTTCCTTGGCCAATAAAAACTTCCTAATGACATATCCCAAGAGAAATTCCAAGATTTGGTTGGACATATAACCCCAAGATAACAATTAACCTTCAACCAAAGTGATATGTTATTTCTTAGCCCTCTTCATAATAATCCATTATACATCAAAGTTGTCATCATTCTATTGACCATTTTGACTACAAGTCAAAATGGGTCAAACCCCCTATATTAAAAACTTATATATGGGTATAATATTTTGTCATAAGGTTTGTTATAGTCTATTTAATGTAATCTAATGCCACTTTAGCCTTGATCATGGTCTAATTAGTTTATGTGTCATTTTGAGTCACTTAGTAGCCATTTAGGGGTCATATATGCAAGTGGCATAGTTTTAAAGGTGTTCAATTGTCCTATTTGTTAAGGTGTGGAGCCTAAAAGCTTCACCAAGGAGCTCATTTGATAGTTTGCAAGTTTACACAGTCACCGGTGTTGGTCAAGTGTCCTATTTGTTAAGGTGTGGAGCCTAAAAGCTTCATTAAGGAGTGCATTTGATAGTTTGCAAGTTTACACAGTCACCGGCGTCGGTCAGGAATGACCGACATCGGTCAGGTGTAGTTTAAGAGACGCTGGTGTTGGTAGGGATCGGCCAACCTCGGTCACAGGCAAGCAGGTAGGAACTAGCGTCGATTACCTGTGCATCTAAAGAGCTATTTTTGAGGACAAAATCGAGTGTTTGCATGATGAGATTAAGTCATAGTCTTAAGTCCGTGTCTCTATTATTAGTAAGACTATTTTTAGAGCCCTTGTTCAAGAGGCTTAACTGTTGGTTGTAAATGCATGCTCAAGTCTCCTAATTCTATATGTAGAATTAGATCTTCTTAGCTTATTGTATTGGTATGTTGAGAGAATAATACATAATTGTATAGGTGAATCAATCTAAGATGTTGGAGTTGATTTTACTTGAGAGAGAGAACCCTTGAGGGAAAGAGATCTAGAGAGAGATCTGTACATCTGAGAGAGGTGTGGAAGAAAGAAGTTTCTTCAATTGTATTCCTTTTGTAAAGAGTTTAATACAAGTTTTCAAGGTGGTTTCTTGTATCTCTTGTTCTTGCTATTATCATTCTAGTTACTTATCTATCTAATTTAATTCCATGATTTATTGCTTTCATAAGTGTAATCAAATTGTTGGTTGATCCCCAACAAGTGGTATCAGAGCCTTAGTTGTAGGTTTAGAGCTTGATATCCAACAAGTGGTATCAGAGCTCAGGTTCACTAACAGGTGGTTCAGATCTGTGTAGTGTGTATTGATTACAGGTTACTCACAGGAGTTTCTACAGGGATTTCTGTTTGAGTGGGAGAAGCAATGGCAGAAGAAAGTAAATTGAGAATGGAGAATTTTAATGGAAAAAATTATCAACATTAGAGAATACAGATAGAGGATTATTTGTATCAGAAAGATCTATACTTATCGTTAGGTGGGATTGCAAAGAAGCCCACAGACATGGATGATGAAGAATGGGAAGTTCTTGATAGAAAGGCTCTAGGGTCTATAAGACTGAGTCTAGCATCTACTGTGATATCTAATTTATCACAGGCAAAGTCTACGGTAGAGTTAATGACTACTTTAGAAAATTTGTATGAAAAACCCTCAGCTTCTAATAAGGTATATCTTATGAAGTAGTTATTTAATTTGCGTATGCAGGAAGGTGGATCTATATCTAATCACCTGAATGATTTCCATGGAATTGTAAATCAATTAAGTTCAGTCAATATAGTGTTTGATGGTGAAATTATAGCTCTTTTAATATTATGTTCTTTCCCTGAAAGCTGGCATAGCTTAGTAATGGCAGTTAGTAATACTGCATCTGCTTCAAATATTTTAAAAGTAGAGGATGTTGTTAGTGTTATCTTGAATGAGAAAATTCATAGGAAAAGCACAGAGGAAACATCAGGGAACGCTTTAAGTTTTGAGAGTAGGGGAAGGAAAAAAGAGAAGAGCAAGAAAGGGAGATCAAGATCTAAGTCTAAGGTGAGAGGTAGATCCAAATCCAGAAATGGCAGGAAGCCACAATGCTGGAATTATGAAAAGATGGGGCACATAAGCAGAGATTGCTGGTCAAAGCCTAAGGAGGACAATCAACATGAAGGAAAAGAAGAAGCAAAGGTTGTAGGTATTGCACAAGATGCTTTAATATTCTGTTTGCATAATAATATAGAATCTTGGGTTTTAGATTCTGGTGCATCTTTTCATGCTACCCCTAATAGAGAATATTTTAGTGACTATGTCCATGGAGATTTTGGAATAGTGTATTTAGGGGATGATGAGCCTTGGAAAATTATTGGCAAAGGTAAAGTGCAGCTGAAAATGTAGAATGGCAACACATGTGTGTTGAGAGATGTTATGCATGTTCCTAGCTTGAAAAGGAATTTGATTTCTGTAGGAAAGTTAGGGGATGAGGGTTGTACAATAACTCTCACAGCTGAATCTTGAAAGGTGACCAAGGGTGCACTTGTTATGGCCAGAGGTAAGAGAGTAGGTACTCTCTATTTATGTAATTGTGTTACTAACAATTCTCCTTTTGTATTATCTACTTCAGATGTGGATGCAAAATTGTGGCACTCAAGGCTTGGCCACATGAGTGAGAAGGGAATGTCAATTCTTAAGTCTAAAGGTAAGCTTTTAGATTTGAAAAGCATAGATCTGGATTTTTGTGAGCACTGTGTTTTTTGGAAATAGAAGAGAGTGAGTTTTCTCAAGACTGAGTCAACAAAGAAGAAGCATAAGTTGCAGCTTGTTCACACAGACATGTGGGGACCGGCTCAGGTTGCTCATATTGGAAGATCACAATACTATGTTTCATTCATAGATGATGCTACAAGAAAGGTATGGATCTATTATATTAAGAAGAAATCTGATGTATTTGAGACTTTCAAGATTTGGAAAGCTATGGTTGAGAATGAAACAGACAGAAGATTGAAGTGCCTAAGATCTGACAATGGTGGTGAGTTTTGTAGCTATAAGTTCAACTGGTATTGTTATATGCATGGAATCCATAGGCAAAGGATGGTTCCAAGGACACCTCAGCAAAATGGAATTGCTGAAAGGATGAATAGAATAATTATGGAGTGTGCAAGATGTATGAGATTGCATGCTAGTTTGCCCTTAGAGTTTTGGGTAGAAGCTATTGACACTGTAGTGTACCTAATTAATAGAGGACCCTCTACGGCTCTGGATGGTGGAATTCCAAAAGAGGCATGGATAGGTAAAAAGGTAGATCTCTCTTTTCTCAAAGTTTTTGGTTGTGAATCCTTAATGCATGTTGATAAGGAAAATAGAAAGAAGCTGGATGCTAAGTCTATGAGGTGCACATTTATTGGCTATGGCTTTGATGATTTTGGTTTCAGATTTTAAAATCTAGGAACTAATAAGATAATTAGGATCCATGATGTTGTTTTCAATGAAAAAGTGATGTATAGTGATCAGCTGAAGAAGCTAAATCGATCTAGGCAGAGTAATGGAGAATTGGACGAGGTGACGGTCCAAAATGAGCTCATGGGAAAAGGAAATAATCACTTGTAGGAAAACATGGAGACCAACATCGGTAAGGTAAGAACCGACGTTGATAGAATAAAAATTGATGTCAGTCATACAGGGACTGATGTTGGTAGGACAGGCACCAACGTCGGTTAAGAAGAATCGACGTTGGCTAGTTATAGGCCTGGAAGTGACCGAGGTCAGTCACTGTCAGAGAATTTGGGTGGACAGCGTGTTGTGAATGAGTCTCAGACACCCATCAAGAGGTCAAAAAGGGTAAGTAAGCCTCCAATTCAATATTCCCCTTCATTATTCTATTTATTGCTAACTGATGGTGGAGAACCATAGAGTTTTCAAGAAGCAATACAGGTGGAGTCCAAGAGTCAGTGGGAGCGTGGCATGGTTGAGGAAATGGAGTCCTTGAAAGAGAACCAAACATGGGATTTGGTTGAGTTTCCAGTTGGAAAGAGAACACTGAAGAACAGATGGACCTACAGATTGAAAGAAGGTGAGAATGGACAGATGAGATATAAGGCCAGGTTGGTAGTGAAAGGATTTGCACAAAAGCCAGGTATTGATTTTGGTGAGATTTTTTCTCCTATTGTTAAAATGACTTCTATACAGACTGTATTATCTTTAGTTGCTATTGAGGATTTGCATCTTGAGCAGCTTGATGTTAAGGCAACATTTCTTCATGGAGATTTGGATGAGGAAATATACATGGAACAGCCAAAAGGATTTGAGGTCAAAGGTAAGGAGAAGTTAGTGTGCAGATTGAAGAAAAGCTTGTATGGCCTCAAGCAAGCTCCTAGACAGTGGTATTTGAGATTTGACAGGTTTATGACTGAGCATGGCTATAGTAGGTGTCAATCTAACCATTGTGTGTATTTTAAGAGATTGGATAATGGTAGATATATTATTCTATTATTGTATGTAGATGATATGCTGGTTACAGGATCACACATGCAGGATATCTCTGAACTTAAGGTGAAATTAGCTCAAACATTTGCCATGAAGGATTTGGGAGCAGCAAATAAAATCCTTGGCATGAGCATTAAGAGAGACAGGAAAAATCATAGGTTGATTTTGTCTCAAGAGGATTATGTGAACAAGGTGTTGAAACAGTTCAATATGCAGGATGCTAAACCGGTAAGCACACCTTTGGCTGGACATTTTAAGTTGAGTAAAGAACAATGTCCTAATTGACATGATGAGGTAGAGTACATGAGTAGAGTTCCATATTCTTACATAGTTGGGAGTTTAATGTATGCAATGGTTTGTACTAGACCAGATATTGCCCAAGTAGTGGGAGTTGTAAGTAAGTATATGGCCAATCCAGGGAAGGAACATTGGAAAGCAGTTTAGTGGATCCTTAGATATCTGAGAGGAACCAACAGTAGGCATTTGTGCTATGGAGGTTCATATACTTCTCTACATGGTTATGTAGATTCAGATATGGTAGGTGATTTGGATGGCAAGAGGAGCACCACAGGTTATGTTTTCACTATTGGTGGAATGACGGTTAGCTGGATATCAAAGTTGCAGAAGGTTGTTGCCTTGTCAACTACAGAAGTAGAGTATATTGCAGTCACAGAGGCTAGTAAAGAGATGATATGGATGACACGGTTCATGGAAGATCTTGGAAAGGAGTGAGAGAGTTGTAGATTATACAGTGATAGTTAGAGTGCAATTCATTTGGCTAAGAATTTAGCCTTTCATTCAATAACAAAGCACATATAGCTTAGGTACCACTTCATAAGAAAGGTATTGGAGGATGGTGAGTTGAAGCTGGAGAAGACCCATACAGATAAGAATCCTACTGATATGTTAACCAAGCTGGTTACAAAGGAGAAGTTGAATCTTCATTCAACTTTTGTTGGTCTTCATGATTGAGTTGAAGATGGAGGAGCTAGAAGATGTTGTTGTACAGGTACTGGCGCAGCTGTTTATCTCCAAGTGGGAGATTGTTAAGGTGTGGAGCCTAAAAGCTTCACCAATGAGTGCATTTGATAGTTTGCAGGTTTACACAGTCATCAGTGTCAGTCAGGAGTGACCGACATCAGTCAGGTGCAGTTTAAGAGACGCCGGTGTCGGCTAACGTTGGTCATAGGTAAGCAGGCAGGAACTGACATCGGTTACCTGTGCGTCCAGAGAGCTATTTTGAGGATAGAACTGAGTGTTTACATGATGAGATTAAGTCATAGTCTTAAGTTCGCGTCTCTATTATTAGTAAGACTATTTTTAGAGCCCTTATTCAAGAGGCTTAACTATTGGTTATAAATGCATGCTCAAGTCTCCTAATTCTATATGTAGAATTAGATCTTCTTAGCTTATTGTATTGGTATGTTGAGAGAACAGTATAGAATTATATAGGTGAATCAATCCAGGTTGTTGGAGTTGATTGTACTTGAGAGAGAGAGCTCTTGAGGGAAAGAGATCTAGAGAGAGATCCATACATCTGAGAGAGGTGTGGAAGAAAGAAGTTTCTTCAATTGTATTCCTTTTGTAAAGAGTTTAATACAAGTTTTCAGGGTGGTTTCTTGTATCTCTTATTCTTGTTATTTATCATTCTAGTTACTTATCTATCTGATTTAATTCTATGGTTTATTGCTTTCATAAGTGTAATCAAATTTTTGATTGATCCCCAACACTATTTTTCCCTAAAACTTCAAATAGGTCAGATTCACTATAAGGAATGTCAGTTCCATCTGAAACTTGCAAGTTATCTAATTAAAAATTAGGAAATCAACTAAAAAAGGAAGAGATTGACACTTATACGACCCATAAGAGAGTGTGACATGTAAGGGAATGTTTTTAGATGAATATTAATATTAATTAGACTAATATTATAAATTTACATTCTTTATAAGTGCTAAAAAAGTTCCAAAACCATTCTTCTCCTTCTTCACCCTTTTAGACACACATAACTAGTCAATAGGTTTGTGCTTGGTGTGACTAGTTAGAGAAGCTTCAAACCAAAAAAAATTGAGGGGTGATATTAAACTTATAGATATTAATTTTCATAACAATATTTAAAATATTGGTCAAATATGCTTTATGAATCATCTCTAACAAGTTGACTATGTTTTTCTGCTCACTATTTCCTATACCCTATAGGTTTTGCTCTTGTTTTGATAGGTCCATACAATCTAGTTAGTAATATTTATTATAGATGATGTTTTATCTCTCATATAATTATTTAAATTATTATTTTCATGTTCATGGGCTAATTATTTTAGTTTGCAAGTTGATGTTCCAGGATAAATGTTAATTAAGTTCACTACTTGTAGAAAGTTAGATTTTTTTACAAGAGATTCATGTGAATGTAACATGATGTTTTAAATATTTAAATTAAATAATTATCACATCCCTCCATGTTTTATCTCACAACACCATGATTTTATCAAACATTCAATCTTGTCACACTCACAATGAGCTCTTTACCCTCTTTCACTTGTAGTCATGGTGAATCACATGTATGGAACTTATATAGCATGCTCATGGAGGTAAGGTATTTATATGTTGAAAATGTATTTATAAGTAGGAACAAACAATTTTTATACTCAAAAGAGTGTATAAAGGGACCATGGTAGTCAAATACAACATATACACATAATCTACCATGAACATGCACCTACAAGTGCCATGGAGAGAGAGTATAATATTGAACTTGTTCTAAATATTCAAAAGTTTAAGAAGATAAATTTTAACATTTTAATAAGATAAAATTATTTTTTAAGGATCATACACCTTGAGTATGGTTCATGTTTTTGCTCATCATCTTGTCTATAGCTCCATTAACACCTATAGGAGGGTAAGAATACTAAAATGGAGTTTTGGACCTTGATTCAGGTCTTTCATGATGAAAGAGTTGTGTTTGGAAATTTTTACAATGTATAGGAATCAATTAAAGGAATATATCCCATTCTCATTGCCTAAACTCATATATACTACTTGTACATGCAAAGGTTCATCTACAAGTGGCACCACAGGGGGATGAGAACTCTAAATGGAGGAGTTGGAAAAATTAGAACCTTTCCTAAAGTATAGTATGTTTTAAATATAATAACATACCTATGTGGGATTATATATTTCTAGTCAAGGTGGAAGGTCACTCCCAAAGGCAATTATTGTATTTAGGGATCAAGTCCCTAAAACATGTAAAACAAAGTACCTAGCCCTTTTAGAGATGTCTTATGATAATGACATGTTGAGTTTTGATGACTACTAGTGAAACAATCCTATAACAGTATCATATGATCCCATTTTGTTAAAGGAAGAAATTGGTTTAGTCATTTGGTTTTCTTGATATAGAAGCCCAAAGTTGTACTTTTATGCACTAAACTCAGACAGTATCATCTATAGGTTTTTTGATCTCAAAGGGACTCTACTTCCTAAGGTGGCAATGCCAAGTATATTTTCATGCTTGAAGAGTCCTACCAATTGTGAAAAGTCACATTAATAACTTGGAATATGCCTAAAGTGCAATTTTATGGTCAGATATTCATTTATAAGTGTATAGTATCTTAGAAAAGGCTACCTATAGCCTGCCTGTAGGTGCTCATAGAGATCGTAAAATGAACATGGGGGATAATAAGCCTATAAAAATGAACATATTTATATGAAATGTTTAATAAAGGTTTCCAAAGGTTATCCAAAGACATATGACACAATTTTTAAGGGAAACCAACACCTATAGGACCTATGTTGCCATAACACAGTCAATTGTAGCTAACTATGACACAATAATGAGATAAGAAGCTACATTATAAAGGTTTACATGATAAAAAATGGTGTGTATGAGTTCAAATATATATTTAATGACCCTATGAAAATATTATAAGGTCCTAGGGAATTTTTCTCAAGCTTATCCATGTAGAACTACCTATAGGTATCCATCCTACACAAAAACATAGGTAAAAGTTGCATTCAAGCTTGACCAATCAAGGTGTGGAAAGAGGTATATAAGAGTTAAAATGATGAAGAGACATGGATAACCTTCATCATGACCATGATGGTCTCTATAGGCTATTAAAAATCGAAAATAATGTAGATAAGGGGCTCGAAACAAGCAATACATAATCCATACCTTATACCCTATAGACAATCAATTACACCACAAGTTTATTTTAAGTTTTAATGCATTTGAGGGGTCTATATATCTGATAAAGAGTTGAAACTTGGAATAGATAGTCTAAATCACTTTTATAATCCTCTCAAACATTAAATTTATCTATGATAATAAGGGAAGTAGCCTCTATTTTGTCACAGATAGAGGGCACTCCCCTAGAGCATAAACTGGCAAGTTTTGAAGAAAGAAGGTGATAAGAGGAGTTAGGGGATAAATAAAATTTTTAGAGAGGTATAAGAAGCTGAATTAAACCTAAGACAACATGGAAAGCCAATAATAGAGGGAGGAATCTCAACAGGGTGGTCTAGGCCTTTAGGGTTACAATCAGGCCTATTAGGCATGTTTAGGCCTAAAGACTAAATGGGAGGTCAATGTTACTTGTAGCCTTAGGTAAGAATTATAACATATTGGATCATGATTATTTGGGTATTAAATATGTTTCTAAGATTATAAATGCTATATAAATCACAAGAAATCCATTTTTGGGCTTAAGTCTATATTAGGCTTGTGCAACATGAGGAACCAAGCCCGATAGAGTATCTTTATATGCTCACATATTCTCTAAGGTTGTGTATGGAGATATAAGGAGTTTGGGGAGGTTGATATGGGTAATTAAAATTTATATAGTTTAATTTTTTTGTAGTTATAATGTTCCATATTCATGAATAAAACTTTAGAGAAAAAAAGACCTAAAACCCTCATAAACCTTGGTTCTAGACGTGATGAAGGAAATGAAGTTGGAGAGATATCCAAAAGAATAAGATGGTTTTGGAAATTATTTGAGCCTATATATGACTCTCTAGATACCATTCCCATTCAATTAAAGCATTCCCTATCTATATGGATAGGGTACAAAATTGCTTTCTTTCACTATTTTATGTATTATGTAGGTTTTAGGACATTTCAAGAGATGAAACTAACTTTAGGAGATGGATTGGGAAATGGGATAAACCCTCATTTAAATTTATTACTTAAAAATATCCTAAGTGTTCTTAAAAGTAGCTCCATCTCAGCTACTCAAAATAGGCAAAGTGAGCAAGATGGTGAGAAGTGTGAAAACTTCAAATGGGAGCTTATTTAAGGTATACTTATGTATTCTAAGTCCATGGAGGGTATTTTCAAGTGTCATCCACTCCATTACATGAATTTTCATGTAAAACTAAAGTTAATTTTGAGTCCAAGTTTAAAGGGTGTTTGAAAAGTGAGTTTCTTTGACTACAGGTAGTGATGGCTCACTTTCAAAGGAATCTATGTGATTAGGAATGTAGCCAATGCATGGAAAATCATGTCCATAACCCCTAAATCTCAGTTCAATCATTAGATCTATCCTTATTCAATTTTGGGATGTTCCAAAAAGAGGAATGATGAAGATAGTTTTCTTGTGTAGAATAAAGAGTTTTATGCCACATTTCATGAGTTGCATAATTTGGAGAGTGATTTATCCTATCAAACCTTTCATTTTATATCTCCTACATTTTCATACACATGTAATCCATACTCTAATAATGACAAGTGTCCAAGTGATCTTTGGACTTCTCTTTTCTCACTTCTCTCTCAAATTATATAAGTAGCTACCATTTTGGCCTTTGTAATCTAATACCACACCATGTATGGCAAAGCCTTGTTGGTTTTGACATTGTACTCTACCTTAGAAAATAAATTTAATCTAGTTGTAGTTCATGTATTATCTTGTCAAATTATGTGAAGATATGTATACAGAATGGTTAAGAGATATTCATCTATTCTTACTTTCTCTCAATCCTTCCATGTTTGATGCAAGTGATTCCACCCTAAAATGTCATATGAAGTGTTGTTAAGTGTATGGATGTGTTATTAAGTGTACAAGGAAGCCTTAGTATCCACAATTGATCTATGGTTTCACTTACCTTGGATAGTCTTCATGCATGTCATCTTCATATTGAAATACTAATGTTAGTGCATTATAAGACTCTTAGATTAGTGTTGTATGAATTGTCTCTTTGTGATAGAGTATGATAGTCTTGTGGTAAAAATATTGGTGCATCACCCCTAGAATAGGTTTCATTTTATGCAAAATATAACCCTTTTCTGCCATAAACAACTAGTTAGTATAGATGAAAGCATTCAAGACACATTCAAGGAGCTAGCCCTTAAATCTAGAGATTCATCTCACCTATTGATTACCCATAAATTTTGAGATGTTTATAATGTGCCACTTGGATGAGGAGAGCTAAGATATCTCCTCAAGGGTTAAAAATCCAAGTGATAATACTTTTTGGCATGCTTGGTGGGACAAAGGTCCAAGAGAGTGGGAATATTATTGGCATGTCTTTCCTCTATCAGCTTTTGGAAGCAAGCAAGCTACCACCATTGGTGACTCCGAATGATAACTTATGGTTATAATCAGCCCAAGTATATATCATTAAATATTTTGATCAATTTTTGTCTCTCATATAACATATGAGGTTGATATGAATGACTATGGCCAATACCCCTATCATGAACCTTCCTATCAACCCTACTATGAACCACATTTTACTCTTCAACAGTCCTATCAAAATGGATATCAATAATATGAGCCATGGCATACCTATAGTCCTCAGTTTACCCCTATATAGACACCATGTTATTGGAAAACCCTATGAGGAAGGATGCAAAGATACCTATCAATAAATTTCTTCTTACTAATCCCAATATGAGTTCTGCTAGCCATATCATGATGCCTATAAAATTAAAGAGTACTATTATGAGTCTTGTCATGAGGAATAAGATGTTTATCTATATTTTAGATTAAGATATCAGGATGAAAGGGTTATATTATTAGAGATTCAAATGCAACAAGTTGAATTTAGTCTTGATCCCAATCATTACCCTCCTCCTCCTTAATTTTGTCCATCTTATATCAAGTCCTTGTTGGCATCCATACCACAATTACTACTTAGTGAAGAGAATATGAGAACATGGAATGATGAGTATGATGTGCTCCCTAGTCATCTCATGGAATGGTTTAGAGGTGATACCCAAGGTCATATGCATACTTTGAAGATGTTTGAAGAGTTAGAAGGAACTCAATGGGAGTTCAAAGAACAAATGGACTTGGAAAAGAAGTGCCTTAAATTCTTAATAGAAAGGCTAAATATGTGGGAGGATAAAGAGATAAAAAATGAACATGCTATGGTTGGATAATTTCAATAAAATTATTGGAAAGATGTAGCTCCTACTTATATAGATGTGTATCCTTCTAATAATCCTAATAAGTCACTTCCATATGACCTTATTAGTGCTTTCCTCTTTCCTAAATTCACTCCCAAGTCATCTCCTTCACCTTCCACTACATATCATATTCCAAATCCTTCACCTCAAACCCATGAACCCATACATTAACCTCCCACCTCATCCTTTCTTGAGGAAGAGCCCATATAGAGAGAAGCAAGTGGAAATGAGCAAACTCAAAGCATGGCTGATCAAGAAGATGTCATGAGTGACTATGAGGAAGAAATCACCATAGGGACTCCCTTTGGTGAACAAAAGGGCAATCCTAACTTTTTGAATGAGGAGAAACATATTGAAGAATATTTTGTAGCTATCCATGTGGAATGTGGTCAATACTTTAAGAGAGAGGTATTTGAAGAAGAATCCATGTCTGATCATGAAGTTATGGATGACCATCTCAATCATGAAGTGGAGTGTACTATAAAGGATAAAGGTCAGGTCACTCCTCAAGAAGTGGAATTCCTAAAAGAGTTTCATAAGACCAAGGTAAAAGACATAGTTATTGGAGATGACTCAATACCCTCATCTAATTTTGAATCACCTTAATCTACATTGGAGCATGAAGAACACTAACTTGATGACCACATATATCAAGGAGAGAAGGTTGAAGAGGTGGTGGTTCTAAATGACAAGGAGGACAAAGATGATTGGTAGCTGTAAATGAAACTCTTTTAAGAGATTGAAGATCCTTACCAAGTTGAGGGTCAAGTACATGAAAAGGTTGAGAAAGAGTCTTCCATGAAGGATAATGATAGAGATTAGGTAGAATATTTAGATCTCCTTGATGAGCTAAAAGAACTTGTAGCTGAGAAGAAACCCAATCTTATTGAGAACACTTTCAAAATCAAGAAGGTACACCTTATTAAACTACCATTAGAGGTTGTATTTGAGGATCCATATGAAAAATTTGAGGCTGTTTGGATGAAATAAGAGTTCATTTCCATATCAAAACTATTTGGATCCGCTTGGTTCTCATTGAACATCATGCCAATAAAGTTGTCAAACACCGTGAAGAAGATGGAGGCATCAATGCTAAAGGTTAAAAGGCTATATGTCTCACTAAATCCTTCATTTCATGAATCAAATAAGGTTTATAAGTTACCATTTTATCTAGGAGGGAGTTTTCATCTTAGTTTTTGAGTTAGTTTGTTTAGTTTGATGTGTGTTTCCATATGTGCTCATGAAGCACAGGTGTGTTTTTACTTAGTTTCTTATCTTATGTGTCATTCCTTGTTATTTTTATTATGTTTTATGTGATTTCAAAGGAAATTTGTGTGTTAAACCTAATTTACATGTGACTCCATATCCTAATGGATAGGATTAGGCAATTGGTCATGGCATAACAAGCATGCCACCCTTGGGAAATTGCTAATGATGTTGACCATTTTGACCACAAGTCAAAATGGGTCAAGCCCCCATAGTAAAAAATGTTATAGGGGTATAATTTTTTTTCATAAGGTGTGTTATAGTCTATTTAATGTGATCTAATTCCAATTTATCCTTGATTACGGTCTAATTAGTTTATGTGTTATTTTGAGTCACTTAGTAGCCGTTTCAAGGTCATATTTTAAAGTGGCACACTTTTCAAGGTGTTAAAGTGTTATTGTTTTATTTAAAAAATCAAATATATTATATTACCTATTATGAATTTTAATTCCATCTAAAACTTGTAGGTTATCTAATTGAAAATTAGAAAATCAACTGAAAAAGGAAGAGTTTGGCACTTGTACAGAGCATAAGAGAGTGTGATACATGGGGGAAGGTTTTGAGATGAATATTAATATTTTTTAGAATCATATTATAAATTTAAATTCTTTGTAAGTGATAAAAAGTTCCCAAAACCTTTCTACTCCTTCTTCACCCTTATAGACACACAAAACCAATCAATAGGTTTGTGCTTAGTATGGATAGTTAGAGAAGCTTCAGACCTAAAAAATTTGGGGGGTGATATTAAAATTACATAGCTTAATTTTAATAACAATATTTAAAATATTGGTCAACTATTATTTATGAATCATCTCTAACAAGTTGACTATGTTTTTCTGCTCACTGTTTCCCATACCCTATAGGTTTTACTCTTGTTTGGATAGGTCTATACAATAAAATTGGTAATATTGATTATATATGATTTTGGATCTCTCATATAATTATTTAAATTCTTATTTTCATGTTTATAAAATATGTCATTGGCTAATTAGTTTAATTTGTAAGTTGATATTCCAAGTAGAATGTAAGTCAAGTTCACTACTTTCAAAAAGTTGGATTCTATGAAATAGCTTCATGTGAATGTAAAATTATTTTTTAGATATTTAAATTCCATAATTATCACTTACCTCCATTTTTGATCTCACAACACAATGCTTTAATCAAACATTCAGTCTTGTCATACTCAAAGTCAGCTCTTTACCCATTTTCACTTGTAGTCATGGTGAATCACATGTATGGAGCCTATTTATCATGATCATGGAGGTGAGTGAAGGTATAAATATGTTTAACATGTATTCATAAGTAATAAAAAATAATTTGGATCCTCCCAAGAGTGTGTAAAGGGACTGTGGTAGTCAAATATAACACATACACACAGTTTGCCATGAACGTGCACCTATAGGTGCCATAAAGAGAGTATCACATTGAAATAAAGATATTTTTACTTGTTATAAATATTATAAAGTTTAATGGGATAAATTTTAACATTTTAAGAAGATACAATGATTTTGGAAGGCTCATACACCTTGAGTATGGTTCATGTTTCTGCTCACCATCTTGTCTATAGCTCCATTAGCACTTACAAGAGGGTAAGACTAATAAAATGGAGTTTTGGACCTTGATTAATTTATTTAATGATTAAAGAGTTGTTTTTTTAATATTTTACAAGGTCTAAGAATAAATTTAAGGACTATATCCCATGCTTACTACCTAAACTCATATATACCACCTACACATGTAAAGGTTCATCTATAGGTGCCACCACAGGGAGTTGATAACTTGAAATAGAGGAGTTAGACAAGTTAGAACCTTTCCTAAAGTCTATTATGTTTTAAATATAAAATAAAAACTATGTGGAATGCTATATTACTAGGCAAGGTGGAAGGTCACTCTAAAAGGCAATGACTATATTTAGGGATTAAGTCCCTAAAACCTTCAAAATAGAGCACCTAGCCCTTTTGGAGATGTCTTATGACAATGTCATGTTGAGTTTTGATAAATAATATTTAAATAATACTATATAACTATCATAGGATCCCAAATTTAAAAAGGAAGAGATTGGTTTAGTCATTTGGTTTTCTTGTTGGAGAAGCCCAAAGTTGCACTTTTATGCACTAAACTCAGACAATATTATCTACAGGTTTTTGGACCTCAAAGGGACTCTACTTACCAAGGTGGAAATAAAAATTATATTTTCATGCTTTAATATTCCTACCAAGTGTGAAAATTCACATTAATTACTTGGATGAGGCCTAAAGTTTAATGTTATGGTCAAATATTAATCTATTGGTGTATAGTTTCCTAGAAAATGCTACCTAGAACCTTCCTATAGGTGCTCATAGAGCTCATAAAATGAACATGGGGGATAATAAGACTATATACATGAAAATATTGATATAAAAGGATTAATAAAGGTTTAAAAATGTTATATAAAGACATATGAAAAATTTAAAGGGCAACCAACACCTATAGGACCCATGTTGCCATAACACAGTCAACTGTAGCTGACTGTGACATAACAGTGAGATAAGAAGCTACATTATAAAGGGTGACATGAAAAAAAATGGTGTATATGAGTTAAAATGGAAATTTAATGACCCTATTAAACTTTTGAGAAGGTCTTGGGTCATTTTTCTCAAGCTTATCCATGCAGAACTACCTACATGTATCCCTCCTAAACAAAAACACAGTCATAGGTTACATTCAGACTTGACCAGTTAAGGTGTGAGAAGAGGTATGTAGGGAGTTGAAATTATTAAAATACCTAGAGAAAATTTATAATGACCATGATGGTATATATATAGGATCTTAAAAATTGAAAATAATGCAGATAAGGAGCTTTAAACAAGTAATATACATTCCATACCTTAAACCCTGCAGACAATCAATTACCCCACAAGTATGTTTTAAGTTTTAATGAATTTGAGGGGTATATATATCTGATAAATAGTTAAATTTTTGAATATATCATCTCAATAAATTGGATAATACTATCAAACATTTAGTTTGTCTAGGAGAATAGGTGAAGTACCCTTTATTTTATCTCAGACAGAGGGCACTCCCCTAGAGCACAAACTAGCAAGTTTTGAAGAAAGAAAGTGATAAGAGTAGATAAGGGATAATAAGACATTGAAAATATGTGTGGGAAGATTAATTACACATAAAAAAAAATGTAAAGTGAATCATATAATGAGGAATCTCAACAGTGTGGTATATACCTTCAAGGTTACAATTAGGCCTATTAGGCATGTTTAGGCCTAAAGACCAAATGGGAGGTCAATGTTACTTATAGAATTAGGGAGTAATTATAATATATTATATAATGATTATTGGGGTATTATATATGTTTATAAGATTGTACCTTATAGATAAATCACAAGAAATCCATTTTTCAGCTTAAGGCTACATTAGTCTTGTGTAACATGAGGAACCAAGCTCAATAGGGTAACTTTAGTTGCTCACATATTATTTGAGGTTGTGCATGGAGATATAAGTAGTTTTGGGAGGTTTAAAAGGGTCATTAAAATTTATCTATTAGATTTTTTTTACAATTATAATGTCCCATCTTCATGAATAAAACTTAAGAGCAAAAAGGACCTAAAACCTTCACAAACCTTGATTCTAGACTAGATGAAGGAAATTAAGGTGGAGATCTATCAAAATAGACCAATATGGATTTGTAAATTCTTTTATAATACATAATACTATCCAAATACCCTTCCCATCTAATTTAGGCATTCCCTATCTATATGAATAGGGTACAAAATTACTTTATTTGATTATTTTGTGCATTGTGCAGGTTCTAGGAGGTTTCAAGAGATGAAACTAAATTTAGGATATGGATTGGGAGTTGGGATAACCCATAATTTCCATTTATTTCTTAAAAAATATCTATCTTAATTATTCCTACAAGTAGCTCCATCTTAGTCAGTCAAAACTAGCAAAGTAAGAAAGATGGTGTGAAGTGTGAAAACTTCAAGTGGGAGGCTATTTAAGGTATACCTAATCAATATAAGTATGTGGATGGTATTTTAAAGTGTCATACACTCCATTTAATGGATTTTCATGGAAAATATAAGTTTATTTTAAGGCCAAGTGTGAAGGGTGTCTAAAAAGGGAGTTTCTTTGATTGTAAGTAGTGATGGCTCACTTTTAGAGGAATCCAGGTGATCAAGAATGTAGTAAATGCATGGAAAAGCATGTCCATAACCACTCCATCTTATTTAAATCATTATATCTATCCATAGTAAATTTTGGGATGTTACAAAAAGGGGTGATGATGAAGACAATTTTCTTGTGTAGAATAAGGAGTTTCATGCCACTTTTCATGAGTTGCATATTTTTGAGAGCCATTATTCATATTATACCTTGCATGGTATATATCCTACTTCATTTTTTTTCACATTTAACTCCTCCTCTAAGCATGAAAAGTATCTAAGTGACCTTTGGACTTCTCTTTTCTCACTTCTCTCTCAAATTCTATAAGTAGCTACCATTTTGGCCTTTGTAATCTAATACCACACCATGTATGGAAAAGCCTTGTTGGTTTTGACATTGTACTCTATGTTAGACAATAAATTTAATATAGTTTTAGTTCATGTATTATCTTGTCAAAGTATGTGAAGATATGTATAGTGAATGGTTAAGAGATATTCATCTATTCTTACTTTCTCTCAATCCTTCCATGTTTGTTGCAAGTGATTCTACCCAAGAAGGTCATATGAAGTGTTGTTAAGTGTATGGATTTGTTATTAAGTGTACAAGGAAGCCTTATTATCTATAACTGATCTATGGTTTCACTTACCTTGGATAGTCTTCATGCATGTCACCTTCATATTGTAATACTAATGTTAGTGTATTTAGGACTCTTAGAATAGTGTTGTATGCCTTTTCTCTTTGTGATATATTATGATAGGCTTGTGGTAGACATATTGGTGCATCACCCCCTATAATAGGTTTCATTTCATTTAAAATCTAACCCTTTCCCCCCATAAACAATTAGTTAGTATAGGTGAAAGCATTTCAAGACACATTCAGGAACTAGCCCTTAAATCTAGAGATTCATCTCATGTATTAGTTACCCAAATCTTGTGAGGTGTTTCAATTGTGCCACTTGGATGAGGAGAGCTGAGACATCTCCTTAAGGGGTGTAAATCCTAGTGACAACACATTTAACACAAAGTGAAGCATTTCCTCATAGATAATGGATCAATCTTATATATTGTCTCTAAAACTCATTAAGCATATAGAATACATAATAGCCATTCTCCAACCAAAAAAGATAACAATCAAGGCCTCTACCAATGAAGATCAAGAATCACAAAGAACTATCATCTTGCCATTTATCATTGGGCCCTTGACCCATGATACAATATACCATGTTAGACCTAGATTTTTCATATACTTTGCTCTTGGGTAGACCTTGGATACTTAAATTTCATGAAATCAATCAAACATTACATCGATGTCTCAAGTTCTCTCATTTTGACATGCAGGTCACCATTCATGGAGATTTGTAGCCATACAAACATTACAAGCATTTGGAGGATGATTACAAAAGATATAACTACCATTTTGGCTTGAATTCAATTCCTAAGAGATAATGGAGGCCTTTTATGATTTTCTAGGATTAAGAGATAATGTTTTGTTGGAAACCATAAACAAGGGTTCTCAATCAAACTGGATCTTACAACCATTTTTTGAGAATGGGTGAACACTCTTAGACCAAAAAAAATGAATAAAACATTGAGGTCCCAAAGTGAAAATCTCTTTGAGGTGATTTTGGACCTGGATAAAAGTAAAGAGAGAGGCTAGTCTTCTAGTGAAAACTTATTTCAAATACTATTAGATGGGGGTGTTCAACCTTTCTCAAACATAGCTCAGAAAGCCACTAATGATGAACTTACCTTTGGGTCTAAGTTTATTTCTAAAGAATAACATGCCTTTAACCAAATCATCCAATAATTTTTAATCATTTTTGTGACATGGACATACTTACCATTAGGATGTTCTAATTCATCTTATATAGGGGAACTTGAAAAACTAGTCCAAATAGAGGAATTTGCTATTATAAGCCAATTCCAATCATTGACAACTATTTTGGAGGATGGTTCGACTCTTCTTATGGAATACACTATAGAATTCAACATCATGACTGTAGATGACCCAAAATGGATCAAAATAGGCATGTCCCTCACTGAGGAGGAACATGACATATTTACAACCCTTCTGAGGGAATTTTTTGACATATTTTCTTAGGCCTATTCTGACATGCCAAATTGGACCTCACCTTGGTTTTACACCATCTTGTTGCCAAACCTATGAAATAAAAAATGCACAAAATACACCTCATATCATTGTATTAGTAAATAAAGAATTTGAAAAAATCTTATAAGAGAGATGTATTTGACCATTTGACTATTCAAATTAGATCTCAAATGTTATGATAGTCAGTAAAAATTTAGAGGGAATCAAAATCTACACTAATTTTTGAGATATAAACTAGGTCTTCCTTAAGGATGACTTTCCTCTGCCAAACATTAACATGATTATCAATTCCATAGTAGGTTATGAAAATATTTCACTGATGGATGGAATTTCATGTTACATCTAGATCTAGATTGCAATAGAATACCTATATAAAATAATGTTCACCACTCCATGAGAAACATTCTATTATTAGGTTATGCCATTTGGTCTCAAAAATTCTAGAGCCACATACCAAAGAGTCATGACCATCATATTTCATGATATGATGCATGACATTATTGAAGACTACATCAATGACATACTTGTAAAATTAAAGACCAAGGTCGATCATCCAACATCTCTAAGGAGAATATTTGAGAGGTTACATGAATACAAGGTCAGACGCAATCTTAAGAAGTGTTTTTTTGGAGTTACTTTAGGAAAATTTCTTTGATTCAATATGTCTCATAGAGGAATTGAGGTCGATCTAGCCAAAGTAAAAGCCATTATAGAGATACTACCACCTTCTAATTTGAATTAGCTTCATAGTTCATAGGGCAAGCTCCAATCTACCTAATGCTTCATTTCTTAATTGGCTAATAAATTCTATCTATTTACACACTTAATGAAGAAGGGTGCCACATTTCATTGGGATGATGAATGTCAAAAACCTTCTACTTATTTTAAATATTATATTTCGAATCTACTTATTTTGTTACCATCGATGCTAGGAAAGTCATTTATAATATACCTATCTACCACAGACAAAGCCCTAAGGGCACTTTTAACTCAACATGATGATAATAGAAAAGAATATGCCATGTAATATCTAAGATATACACTGGCTATGTATGAGCATAATTATATTTCCCTAGAAAAAGCCTCTTTAGCTATGGTATTTACAACTCATAAAATGTGAGATTACATGTTAAACAAAAAGACCATGATTATCTCAAAATTAGATTTGCTCAAGTATCTACTATCCAAGACAACTTTACAATGCTACATGGCTAAATTTATCATGCTTCTAAGTGATTTCAAAATAGAATACATCAAATTTAATACCACAAAGGGATAAGTAATCGTATATCAACTTAATGAAGCTCCCCTTGTAGATATAAATCCTATAACTTTTTAGTTCCTAGATGAGTCCATTATGGCCATCATTGAAACACCTCTTTAGGAGTAGCACTGAAAGATATATTTTGATGGATCATTCACAACACACGGATAAGGGGAAATCCTATTGTTTATTATACCATAGGGGGATCTTATCCCTAAATAATTTTGTATCAGCTTTCCTTGTACTAATAACATGGCCAAATATGAAGTAATAGTCATAGGGATTTTCTAGGTAGTACAATTAAATATTCAATAACTCAAGGTTTATGGTGATTCTTAGTTAATCATCAATTAGGTTACATAGAATTTTCATACCAATGATGAAAATCTAGTACCATATAAGGCCATGATTGACAATCTCAAATAATAGATTGTTGATGTACACTTTTAACACATACCCTGAGCCAGTTACAAAATAGTGTATGCCATGGTCACCATTGGATTTTTTATCCAACATCTAGCCAAGGCAAAATAATATCAACTCCTCATTAAAATTATTCTAGTGTCAGCTCATGAACCTTCAACCATCGTAATGATCTCTGATATTTTTGGTCCTAATTCTATATGGTAATCCAACATTTTTACCTACCTTCATGACCATATTATGCCACCTGACATATCCCACAAATAACAAAAGGCCTTTTCCTACCAAGCCACACATTATATCTTACTTAGACCAACCCTTAATACTATACATTTGATGTAACTTTGATTCATTATTTAAATTTGGTAGAATCAACATTAACATTAAGATAAGTTCATGAAGGAGTATGTGGAGTCCACACAAGTAGGACCATCCTAGCCAAAAATCTCCTACGTACCAAGTACTATTAGACAACTATGGATGCACATGTAGCTGTGTATGTTAAAAGGTATGATAAATGTTAAAGGAATGCCAATATGATTCATCCCTCAACCAAAACTCTAAAAATAATGCTTAAACCAATTCCATTTTCTACATGGGGCCTCGATATCATTGGGAATAATAACCCAACCTCATTTGACAAATAAAAACACATATTTATTACTACTAAATATTTAACTAAGTGGGTTGAAGCTATACCACTCACGTGATTGGAAAAAACATTTCCAAATTCATCTTTAACCATCTTATATGCTGATATGGTATCCCATCTAACATTATATTTGATAATGATAGATCATTTAAGAACAATGATGTCAAATCACTTTGTGCTGAGTATAAAATTATTCAACATTTTTCTATGGCATATTACCCACAAGGTAACAACTAAGTAAAATAATTAAACAAAACCATTGTCAACATCCTTTAAAAGATTTTTAGTGATGCCAACCATGATTGGCACCTATAAATATTTTGCATCCTCTGAGCATACCTCACTAATTAGCATACCTTAATAAGAGTCACTCTATATTCCCTAGTTTATGGCACTGAGGCCATTCTTTCCATTAAGGTAAAACTACTTTATTTATGTATTTCATCGAAACATATCCTAGATGATGAATTTTATTAATTAGCTCACCTATAATAACCAAATTTGCTTGATGATAAATGCATGGATGTAGTCAATATCCTTCAAAAATAACAAAACCAATTCTATGGCCACTATAACTAATGGATCAAACACAAAGAATTTAAACTTGGTGATCTTGTTCTCAAAGAAAACCAACAAAATATCATGGATGAGAAGAAACATGAGGTAAAGTTTAAGCCTAATTAGATAAGCCCCTATATCATTATTAAAAACTATGACTTCAAAGCATACATTCTCGCTACACTAGATTGAGGTGAACTTGATGAGCCAATGAACATTATACACCTCAAGTATTACTTCAATTCAGAGACTTGAAATATTATCTATGAGGCCCATTTCCATAGTACCTATTGACAATTTTGCCTCATAGGTCAAATTGTCACCCCTACCATTCAAAACTTTGCATATCATGCCAATTTGTGTTGTGAGTCAATTATTGGTCCTAAAAATTCCTTGAAATAATCCATGATTAACAAGCCCTTTTAAGGCATTCACTTTGGTTTTCAGAATATTTTTGTGAGAAAAGCATCATGGAGGCTTCTTTGGGTTATTCAAAGAGGGTCCATCTTCAGGAAACCTTGACAAAAAGGAATATTTTTGGAAGGATGAATTTTCTAAGGACAAAAAGGAATTCTTTTAGAAGGATGACTTTTCAAAAAGACAAAAAGGAATTCTTTCATAAGGTGGACTTTTCAAAAGAAAAAAAATAATTCTTTTAGAAGGAGGACTTTTCAAAAAGACAAAAAGGAATTCTTTCAAAAGAAGGTTATTTGTAATTTTCTTGAAGGATATCTTTTCGAAGGGATTTTTTTAGACATTTTGTCTGAAAAACCTTTTTTGAAGAGTTCATTCAAAAAAGCTGAAGGCTTACTTTCTCTTCAAAAAAGGTCATTTCAAATGTTTTGAGGACCATTATAGCTTTTCTAAAGGTTCTTTAAAATTTTCCAAAAGGTCATTTTAAGAATTCTAAAGGGTAATTTCAAAGGGAAAGGTGCTTTTTGAGAAATTTGAAGGGTCATTTTTAATTTTTTTGAAGGGTCCATTTAATTTTTTTTTGAAGGAAAGGGTTATTTTCAAAAATTCTAAAAGGTTCTTTTCAAAAAGCCTAAAGGGCATTGTCAAAAATCTTAAGGGCATTTTCATAAAGTCTGAAGACATGAATTCCTTCAAACAAATTATCTGAAGAAAAAGTCCTTAAGCAAAAGAAAAGAAATAAGCTGTGGATAAAAAATCCAAATGAAGTGTCTATGGGAGAAAATGCTGAAAAAATTATTTTATGAAAGTGGCCAAAGAGAATTATCTAAAGGAAAAGTGTATAGATGAAAAGTCTAAAAGAAATAAGTCTGTAGAAATAAACAGAAACAAATAGTCTAAAGATAAAAGGATGTAAAGAAATAACCTAAAGGAATACATGTAGAAATGAAGAGCCCAAGAGAAAAAAGGTTGAGTAACTTAAAAGAGATAACATGGAGTTTCAAATGATGCATAACTGATCTTAACATGGAATTTCATGCATGTTTCATTTTTCAAAGCCCATTTTCTTATAGGGGGAGGCTATTTGGAGTTGATTGGTCTTGAGTTTGAGTTGACTTATTGTCAAAATGTCACATCTATTCTAATTTATCTTGTTAATTTAAGGTTTTCAACACTTTCAGCTTGTTTAAACTAAAGTTTTTCACCTAAAGATTAGTGTATCATCTTCTCATGTAGGATGGAGTTACTTGGAGTTGACTATACAAGGATTATCATGCATCTTCATTAATTTAAATGGAAATAAGGATTTTCTTTTCTTTCAACTCAAATTCCAAATGCATCAAGTAGAGTTTCTCTTTGAAGATTTGGCATAACTTTCATGCATGAAGTAGATTAGTCCAAGATGTAGCCACCATCCTTTTACAATGCCAAAGATATATTTCATGCAAGACATAGGGAAAAATGATATTACTTGAAGACCATGTTATCTTTTCATAGCTCAAGTTAGACTTGTGTGATGTGGGAGTTGATCTCCTCTCTTATTTTTAATGCCAATCTCATGGCTTTGGTATGGTTTTTACTATAGAAGTTGGCTTTTCAACCTTGAAATGAGATCCCTCTCTTGATAAGACTAGACTTTGTCAAGATTGAGTTTTTTAACCTTTTTAGATAAATATGACTATTTTAAGATTCTAGGGTGCTGATATAGTGTATTTATGTCAATGATTTGCATATGTGATAGAATTTTATTCCTTGTCAAGTCCTGATTCATACCTAGTTATTAGTTGATCAAATTATGTAGGTCATGTTCTATGTTTGATGTCTTTTATTTGAAGTTATAGTGGATGTAAGTGGTTTGTTAGTGCCTTGAAGCAAGGCTATTCCATCATTTCCCTTAAGCTTTGATCACAAGATAAAACCTTTTCATGAAATATTGATGCATAGGAGTTAATTAGAGTTGAAAGTTTAGTTTTTTCTTGTCTAATCAATGTCTTAGAATCTCAAATTGAGTGGATGAACCAAATATAAGTGTATCACCATCATTAAATAGGATTTCCATTCAATTTTATTTCTTAACTTTTCCCTCTTCCCTTTTCCTTGGTAGTTTATAGCATAAAGTAGGAATCCTAATTGATACACCAAAGGGATCTATCCCTTAGAATATAAATATTCAATCCTTTGATTAGGTCACCTACAGTCTAAGATTGTTTCCATGTTTTCGTAGACTGTGAAGGCCTGAAACTACCTTCATAAGGTTGCAAGTCTAATTGAAAATAATTTTTGGCATGCTTTGTGGGACACTTACTCCTTTCCATAGCTAAAGTTTAGAGCTGAGGAGAAGCATATACAGTAGAGGAGAATATCTATCTTCATCACAAGCTAAAGATTCTTAAGGTTGTAGAGTTCATAGAATTATTTAGGCAATTATTTCATGCCAAAGGTTACTACAAGATTAATTATCAAAGGTATTCCTTTTAAATTCATTGAGTTGTCTTCTAAATCATATAAAAGATCAAGGTTTAGTAGGACAAACCCATATCCTTTAAAATAATATTTGTCTCCTGGTTATCCTACTATTTTAATCACTACAAACCCTGCTATCCAAATGGCTATCAAAAATTAGGTGTTTGTTCCATTTAATAGAGGTAACCTACTTAATTTATCCTAGTTTAATGACATTTTGGTATCTATCCTCAAGGCATCCCATTCTTCTTAGGAGAAAATCAAACAACCCCTATTGAACATATCTAAGATGTAACTAATCTCTGTTCAGTCCATAATGTTGTTGAATAATATTGTTATTAGATTTCTTGTTACTTCTTTCAAAGGAAAAGCATTACAGTGGTATAAAAACCTAACACTAAACTTCATTTCTAGTTGGGATGAATTGGGTGCATCCTTAGTCAAGCAATTTGAAGACAAATCTAATCACCTCTTTTTGGTTAAATAGTTGACTACCATAACAAGAGTTCCTCATGAGTTCATGTTTGATTTTAATCGCATATTAAAAAATACATAGATTAGGATACCTATGTTTATTAGGCTATCCCCTAAATATGCATTCTTATACTATTTGAAATCCCTTAACTCTAACATTAGTGTGATGATATAGTCAATGGGTGGTACTACCTTACCAAATACTTATGAGGTTGAAATAAGGGTAGAGAATAATTTGATACAAGCTAGTAATATTTTTCTAAGGCCTCCAATTCCTATAGTAATATAATTTAATTCTATACCAACCCCTTAAGTTCCTCAGATTCCATCCATATCTCCTATTCCATCACCTCAAGCTCAAATTATAGCCCCTAGTAGTCAAGCTAATGAGATAGGAGAGTTGAAAGGCTTGTTAAAATCCTTTGGTAATGAATTATTTAAACTCAAGAGACAAAAATATAAGGCTAATAATTCTTATAAATAAAAAAATTAGACCACCTATAAACCCTTCAAATATCAAAGGCCTCCTTATCAAGGTTTTAGAGAAAATAGACCACCTTATCAAACACAAGGAGCCATATCTATAGTTAAGCCATATGCTACCCTGAATCCTAATTATATTTCCACTTCAAAGGCCATTATTCCCACCCCACCTCAAAATAACTTGATGTAGGATTCTGGTTGATAGTTTTCAAATCCCAATGATGCTCAAAACCAAGCCTTGGTATCACAAAACAACACTATACCACAAATGACAAAATAAGAGTTTTATTTTAAAGGAGGTTAGTACCAAGATAAAAATTTTACATCACAAATATAGATTCAATGAGTTTAAGGTAATCTTGATTCCATTAATGTAAATTGATAAGTGGATGATCATGTTGCTTTTACTCAGGGTGTTGAAACTAACAATACAAGTGGTCAAGTTAAATCTATAACTAGAGATAAAGGAAGATCAATTGATGAATCTCAAGAGGTGAAAAATTATTCAAGTACTCCTAATGTTGTTTCTAAGAGTATAAAATAACAACTTGCTACCCCTATAACTCAAAAAAATTAGAATATAGAGGTTAGTAAAGTTCATCAAATACCTCTAGTTTGTGAGCAACTAATGTTGTAGAAAGTAAAACCAAAGGTTGGTGGATCTCAATTCAGTATAGTGGATCAGATGAAGAATTATAATATCAATATTAGCATGTGGGATTATATTTCCATCCCAAGATAAAAATATATGGTCATCTAGGTGCTTTTAGCTCTCAAATTATCTCCAAAATTGGTTGAGAAAGAATGTGTTATCTTAACTAATTTAGATCAACAAAATAATAAATAGGTAAATAAAATAAATAAGATGGTAAAGGTGAAAAATTTGATTTAAAATAAAATAAAACTCCTCCTTTCTACCTTTCTTTAATAGTAGGTGATACTTTAGTTCATAACTGTATGGTGGATACTGGAGCTAGTAATACAATCATGCCTAAACAGATTGTAGACAAGCTTAGCCTTGTTTATTATCCAAACACTAAGGGGTCATTGAAATTGTATGGGTCACCAAAAATTATGGTAGGAATAATCAAATATCTTAAATTGACATTACATGCTTGTCCCAATGTTACTATTTAGTAGGATGTTATCGTGTTAGACTTGCCTCTTTACTTTGCTATGTGCCTTTCAAGGAAATTTACCTCAAAGATTAGGGGATATTTATTAATTTATTAGACTTGTTTGATGTTAAAAACTAGGTATGTTACCAAGTTAAACATTAAATTTTAACCTATTTCATGTTTCCATATGGAGCCATATATACCAAGTGTTGTGAACACTAATTGTATCATCTCAGATGATGTACTAGAAACTAGTGGAGTAAAAAATGGATCACCTTTGGATGGAGTTACATATTTTTATCTTGATGAGTGTGCTTCTACTTTTCATGTGTGTGATCTTTATAATCTAATTGAATAAGAAGGACTTGTTGTGTATTGACTTCATGAGAATGGTGCACTAATTCTAGCCATGGCTAAGGATGATGAATGTAGTGAAGGTTTGTGGTAATTGTACTTTTATAAATCAAGGAATAAACATGGTAATGAAGCTATAATTATGTTATTTTCTCAAACAAAGTAGATATATTTATCTTTTATTAAGTTTTATTTTGGTTGTTCAAACAATGTTGCAGAGTATGAGGCACTAGTTCATGGTTTGCAGTGGGCTAGGAAGATGAAAGTCAACACCTTACAAGTTTTTGGTGATAGTGAACTTATGTTCACCAAGTAAGATGTTTAAATGTATGTAAAAATTTATTTCTTAAATCTTAAAATCATATAATATGGACTTACTTGAATATTTTCAAGCTTTTAACATTCAGGCAATACCAAGAGGTGAGAATAAACATGCATTTAGGTAAGCTACCATTGGGGCACAATTTAGTATCCTAGCTGATATAAAAAGTGATAAAATTCAATGAAATATAAAGGTGGTTTTAAGACCCTCTGTTCTAGATAATCATGATAATTGGCAAGTGTTTGAACATGACAATCAAATTATGAGATTCTTACAAGAGGAGGCTAAGTTTTCTTTAAGAAACCAATCAAAGTATTTGTAGTAGTATGGTGATCAAGTTGTGGAGCTAAAAATAAATAAGTTTCCCAAGGGATTGGTCACACTTGAAAACATTTTCAATGGTGATGATGAGTTAAGGAAAGATAAGTCATCCTTGTCAACAAAAGAAGAGAACTATGCCAATGTAGAGATTGCAACTAGTAATAATTTGAAGCTGGGTAAGGTATGCAATCCTTCACAAAAAGAAGCTTTAATTGAGTTATGCACAAGTTTTGATAATGTATTTTTATGGAAATATAGTGATCTCAAGTTATTTAACCCAAGTTTATCTCAACACTTCATTGAATTAGAGGCTAAAACTAAACCAATGAGATAAAGACAAAGGCCCATCAATCCTAAACTTTAGCCTTTGATGAGAGCTAAGCTTCACAAGCTCATACAGTTATCTATTATATTTTGAATCAAGAACTCAACTTGGGTGGCAAATCTTGTTTTGGTATGAAAGAATAATGGTGCAATTAGATTATGTGTCAAATTTTGTGATTTCAATAGGACTTCACTTAAAGATCACTATTCATTGCCATTAATGGAATAAATTTTACAACTGGTTGGAGGTTCAAAGAGATTTTTTTTATTTGATGGATATGGTGGTTACAATCAGATTTTGCTCAAGGAAGATGACCAATTTAAGATATCCTTCAAAACCAAATGGGGGACATTTGCATACATAAATATGCCATTTGTTTTATTTCATGCTAGAGCAACCTTTTAGAGAGCCTTGGATATAGCATTCCAAGACATTCTTAACAAGTTTGTACTTATTTATTTGGATGATATAATAGTGTTTTTAAAGAATGTAGATGATCACATGGTTAATCTCAAACAAATTTTCAAAAGGTGTAGGCAATTTGGGGTATCTCTAAATCCCAAAAAGTGTGTCTTCTTGGTTCATGAAGGCAAGCTTCTTGGACATGTGGTTTCAAAGTATGGCTTAAGTATAGATTGTAAAAGGGTAGAATTCATTCTTGCACTTTCTTTTCCTAAGCACAAAAATGCTAAGCAAAGCTTCTTTGGGAAAATCAACTTCATAAGGAGATATATTTCAATATTTTCCATTTTAGCTAAGCCACTTACAACCATGCTAAAGAAGAATCATAGCTTCAGCTGGTCCAAATGAGTAAAAAGTTTTTAAGATATTAAGAAGGCCATAGCTAGTAATCCTACACTTATAAATCTAGATTTGACAAAAGATTTCATTTTGTATACATATGCTAACATGGTCACCATTTTAGGCATTATTATGCAACAAAATCATGAGGCTTTGGAGAAACCAATATCCTTATTTAGTCAAGGCTTAGAAGAGTATGTAACAAGGTACACCTTTTTATAAAAACATATGCTTTTAGTTATAAGGTCTCTTAAAAATTTTAGATACTTTTTGTCTAAAAATAAAACACACCTAATGGTTTCTCATCCAAGCATCAAGGAGTTCCTTTTTAACAAAGACATAAATGAGAAGAGAGTTGGTTGGATAACCAAGGTAATGGAGTATGATGTGGAAATTAAGGTCATAAATTTGATTAGAGGCAAAGGAATTTGTGAGCATCTATCTCAAGACTTTCAAGAGACTAATGAGGTTATTTTGGTGTTAAATAATGAAGAGGTTGTAGTTGGTCATACCTCACGCTCCAGCTAGTTTCATGACTTGGTAAGCTATCTCCAAGATGGTATTTATCCATCTCATCTAAGTGCATAAAAAAAAGCTATTTTAGGTTGAAATAAATTTCATTTTTTCTTATTGATGGTGTTTTGTTTAAGAAAGATATCAATGACATGTTGCTAAGATGTATAGAACCAAGCCAAACTTAGAGATTGATTGAAAAATTCCATGATGGACATGGTGGAGGAATTTTTTTCATAAGAACTATATCCCTTAATATCATGAGAGGTGGGTACTATTGGCCTAATATATTTAGTGATTGTCATGCATGGGTAAGGAAGTGTAAATAATGTGCTATATTTGTAGGAAAAGTGAAACTTGCAGCCTTACCTCTTCAACCAATTATGGTGGATCAACCTTTTGTCCAATGGGGATTGGAATTCATTAGTATCATAATACTCCTTCAATTTTAGGACATAATTGGATTCTAACTACTATATATTACTTCACACATTGGACAAAAGTAGTGGCATTATAAGAAGCAAATGAAACCAATGTTCTAGATTTTTATGAAGGTTTGCTTACTAGATTTAGAGTTCCTTCAAATATTATTTATGATAATGCAATGGATTTTGTGGGAACTAGGATCAACCCATGGGCTATCCAACATGGAATTTATCTTAACACTTCATCAAACTATTATCCATAAGGCAATGTCCTTGTTAAATATATGAATAAGAACCTATTGAATATCATAAGGACTATTGAAGACAATTAGAGGTCATGGCATCTTAAGTTGAAGTCAACTCTATGAGCTGATAGGATCATCTATAAAAGATCAATAACCAACTCTCCATACAAGTTGGTATATGGTAAGGAAGTAAGGTTACCCATTTTTCTTGAGTTTTGTACTTTATAACTAATGCATCAACTTGAGTTGTTGGAGAATGAGCCTATGGAGATCAGGTATGCTAAGCTTATGGAGCTGGAAGAGATAGGAAATCAATCCATGCTAGCCATGGAAATTCATCAAGCATAAGTGAAGAGAGATTTTGATAAGGGATCTTCTTCATGAAGTTTCAAAGAAGGAGATTTGGTCCTCAAGTGGGATGAGGATAGAGCTAAACTAGGAAGGTACATAAAGTTTTATTCCCTTTGGAGTGGCCTATACACAATCTACAATTGCAAATCCCACAATGCCTTCTAACTTATAAAGATGGATGGTGAAGAGCTTCTAATCCTAGTCAATAGGATATATTTAAAACATTGCTACTAAAGAGCTAGGTTTATTTATTTGTTTTCCTCTAAGTGTTATTCAAGCACATTAGTGTAGTTCTATTTTGTCCCAAATAAGTGCTTTGTTTGCACTTTTACTTTGATTAGTTAGTTTTCCCTGCTTTTCATGTTTCCCTTCTTCTTTTTGAGGATGAAGGTTATCTTATTTTGAATCAAAGGTTGTAATTACAATCATCTAGATTTACCATTGTTTTATGAGTTTAAATGTCATATATATGGTCTAGTTCTCAAGCATAATAGGTATGCTTCCTAGTTGAGTCACCAAAATGTTGAAAATTTTGCCCCATAGGTCAAATTGTCACCCCTACCATTCAAGACTTTGCATATCATGCTAATTTGTGTTATGAGTCAGTTATTGGTCCTGAAAAGTCCTTGAAATAATCCATGATTAATAGGCCTTTTTGAGGAATTCACTTTTATTTTGAGAGGATTTTTGTGAGAAAAGCATCATGGAGGCTTCTTTGGGTTCTTCAAAAAGGGTCCATCTTCAAGAAACCTTGACAAAAAGGAATTATTTTAGAAGGAGGACTTTTTAAAAGACAAAAAGGAATTCTTTCAGAAGGAGAACTTTTCAAAAATATGAAAAGGAATTATTTCATAAGGAGGACTTTTCAAAAGACAAAAAGGAATTCTTTCAGGAGGAATTTTCAGAAAGACAAAAAGGATTTCTTTCGGAAGAAGGTTATATGCAATTTTCCCAAAGGATATCTTTCTAAAGGAATTGTTTTAAACATTTTGTCTGAACAAATTTTCCAAAGGGTTCATTCAAGAAATCCAAAGGCTCACTTTCTCTTTGGAAAAGGTCGTTTCAAAAGTTCTAAGGACCATTACAACTTTTCCAAAGGGTTCTTTCAACTTTTCTGAAAGGTCATTTTAAGAATTCTAAAGGGTATTTTCAAAGGGAAAGGTGCTTTTGAGAATTCTGAAGGGTCCATTTCAATTTTTCTGAAGGGTCCATTTCATTTTTTCTGAAGGAAAGGGTTCTTTTCAAAAATCCCAAAGGGCATTGTCAAAAAGTCAAAGGGCATTTTCATAAAGTCCGAAGGGCAATAAACAAAAAGTCTAAAGATATGAATTCCTTTAGAAAAATTATCCAGAGGAAGAGTCCCTAAACAAAACAAAGAAATAATCCATAGACAAAAAGTTCAAATGAAGTGTCCATGAGAGAAAATGCCAAAATAATTATTTTGAGAAAGTGGCTAAAGACAATTATTTGAAGGAAAAGTGCATAGATGAAAATTACAAAAGAAATAAGTCCATGTAAATAAATAGAAAAAAATCGTCTGAAGATAAAAGGCCGTAAAGAAATAGCCTAAAGGAATACATGCAAAAGCAAAGAACCCAAGATAAAAAGGCTGAGTAACTTCAAGGAGCTAACATGGAGTTTCAAATGTTACATATCTGATCTTAACATGGAATTTCATGCATGTTTCAATTTTCAAAGCCCCTTTTCATGTAGGTGGAGGCCATTTGGAGTTGATTGGTCTTGAGTTTGAGTTGAATTATTGTCAAAGTGTCACATCTATTCTGATTTATCTTCTTAATTGAAGGTTTTCAACACTTTTAGCTTGTTCAAACTAAAGTTCTTCACCTAAGGATTAGCGTAATGTCTTCTCATGCAGGATGTAGTTACTTGGAGTTAACTAGAAAAGGCTTATCATGCATCTTCCTTGATTTACATGCAAAGAAGGACTTCCTTTTATTTTAACTCAACGTTTAAATGTATCAAGTGGAGATTCTCTTTGAATATTTGGTGTAGCTTTCATGCACGGAGAAAATTAGTCTAGGATGGACCCACCATCCTTTTTCAATGCCAAAGATCTGTTTCATGCAAGACATAGAGAAAAAATATATTATTTGAAGGTTATGTTATCTTTTGATAACTCAAGTTAGACTTGTGTGATATGGGATTTGATCTCCTCTCCTATTTTTAACACTAATGTCTTGGCTTTAGTATGATTTTTATTATAAAAGTTGGCTTTTCAACCTTGAAATGAGATCCCTCTCTTGATAAGACCAAACTCTATCAAGATTGAGTTTTATAACCTTTTTGGATAAATAGAAGGACTATTTTTAGATTCCAAGGTGCTGGTATAGTGTATTTATGTCAGTGATTTACATATGTGATAGAATTTTATTCCTTATCAAGTCTTGATTCATACCTAGTTACTAGTTGATCAGATTATGTAGGTCATGTTCTATGTTTGATGTCTTTTAGCTAAAGTTACAACAGATGTAAGTGGTTGTTTAGTGCCTTGACTCAAGCCTATTCCATCATTTCCCTCAAGATTTTATCACTAGATAAAACCTTTTCATGAAATACTGATGCATAAGAGTTAATTGGAGTTGAAACTTTAGTCTTTTCTTGTCTAATCAGTGTCTTAGAAGCTCAAATTGAGTGGATGAACAAAAATACACGTGTATCACCATCATTAAATAGGATTTCCATTTAATTTTATTTCTTACCTTTTCCCTCTTCCCTTTTCCCTAGTAGTTTGTAGTGTAGAGTAGGGATCCTAATTGATACACCAAAGGGAGCTAGCCCTTAGATTCTAGAGATTCAATCCTCTAATTAGGTCACCCAAAACCTAGGATTATTTTGATGTTTTAGTAGACTATGAAGGACTAAAAATACCTTCACAAGGGTGCAAGTCTAATTGATAATAGTATCATAATATTATTTTATTATTTTTAGAATATTGAAGTTATATTCTTAAGTAATAAATATCTAGAATATGGGGGGAATTCTAGTTTTATGTAGTAATATATAGGTTTATGCTAATTTGATCAACTTAAATTACATAGGGAAGATAAGACAAAGAAAGATTAACTTAGCTAGTTTTATGCTAAAACTAATGATTTTGAATCTAGAATTGGAGTAGGACTGGAACAGTGACTAAATTTTAGATCTAGTATCTATTTTTTGAGTAGATAGAATAACTAGAAATAGGACACCCTGGTGTCTATTGTTATAGTCCTTTCCTAATGCTATTGTCCCAAGGATAAAATATTTCTAGATTTTGTTCATCTACTTAGTATGACCATGTGTACCAAATTTTAGGTCTTAGAAGTCATTAGAGGTTGATATAGGTCTATTTTAATCTTCAATACCTATATTAGTCTACACACATGGAAACAATAAATAGAATCAAAGTAAAAAGGGGGAAAAATTAGTTTATGGGAAGAATGATCACACAATCAAGAACCCCTACTATTCTGATTACTACCTAAATTAACCCTCAAGATATGGTCTCAAATCTAATGTAGTTCTCCCTTAGGGAACATGCATAATCAACATGCATGATTGATACAAGAATGAGTTTTGCCTAGGCCCTTATTTGATCAATCATGATAATCTAGGTCCTTACAAGAACACTATTAATTGATTTTATTATGTCTAATGTGCCAAACTAGTAAGTGCTAGATATAAAATGCCTTATGGAGTCCTTTATATAGGAGACTCATTATTTATAATTTAGGAGATTTATTTACATTTGGCTGACATTGGGACACTTAGGAATGAATCAAAGAAAAGGGTTAAAACTCACCTTACAAAGAAAACTTATTATTGGAGCCAAAACTATGCTTGGACAATAGCACTAGAAATTGGACACCTTGGGTTTCAACACTGTAGTCCTATTTGGGTACTATTATCTAAGGGATGTGGGACTGTGGGGGTTGTGTTTGGGTCTAGAAGAGGTGCTTGGACCTAAAAGCATTAAGTCTATAAAGCTATAGATGATCAGGAATAACTAAAATGATGTCTAGGGAATGCAGTAAGACCAAGCCAAGTTAGATAAGAGGACATGGATAAATGTGAATAAAAGCTCATATTCTCTAGTTGGAGTCTCCTATGAAAGGACTATGAAAAGAAATAATATGTGTGTTTTCTTGACCAATTTAGGGTATATACATTTAACCCTATTTTAATCTAGTGATAAAATAAAATGAAGTATTAGAGTAAAAGAAATAAAGATGCATACCTGAACTTACCCATTTGAGTATAAACATGCTAAAAAAGGGTCCAACTTCCTGGCCAGAGAAGTGGATGGAGATTTTAAATGGTGCTTTAGAGAAAGGAGGAATCCTTGTAATAGATGCCCACTATACTGAATCTAAATGGTGCCTAAAGAAAGAAGGAATCTCTAAAATAGATGCCCCCTATACTGAATCTAAGTAGTGCCTAGAGAAAGAAGGAATCCCTTAATAGATGTTCCCTATACTAAATTTGAATAATGTGAACTAGATTTGAGAAGTGCTTAGAGGTCCAAAACTAATGTTTGTCCTCTATCCTAAAAAAAATCTTAGGTTTGAGTCCTAGTAATATAATTGACTAATTATTATATATGACCATATGGTCCAACCTGGTGATAATTTGAGTAATGCTTGGGTGTAAACTAAAAATGTTGGTAAATGTGCAAGAAGAAAATGGAATGTCATACGATTCTAATATATATAATCCTAGAAGATGAAGGTCATGAATATATGTGTCATACCCCCAAATATGATATGTGAGTGATGCATCTAGAAAATCTAAAAAATCTATATAACCACATGTGATATGATCTACCATGTCATGTCCCATGTGCAAAATTGGAGATCAAAAACAATGTGCTCTACACTATACCTATAATATGCTATTTGGTCTATAACTATGTCATGCTGTGTGAAGATATATGTATGAGACATGTAGTAATGTACATGCCCCCAAATCTAGTATTTAGATAGTCTGTATATCTATAAAATGAAGGTTTATCCCTTTGAATGTCCTAAGTAATGTTGGGTGACCCACTAAAATATAAATCATTGTATAATCCTAAGATAAGTAATACTAAGTGACCCATATTGTCTGAACCACTATATAATCTTGACCAATCTGAGATGAGTAATGCTAAGTGACTCATATAGTCTAAACCACTATATAATCTTAACCAATTTGAGTTAAGTAATGTTGATAATCTAAATACTAGATGTGTAAAAACCATGTTGAGTAAATTATATAGTCTAAATCACCATATGTTTCAATCGATCTGAGTTGAATCTAATAATTTGACTATTAAAAGTGTGAGAACCATGGTGTATCTATTTTTGAGAGTGGATAGGTGTAGGAATAAGAATAGTAGGAATGATGCCCCCCTTTTGGGGAGAGAGATGAAATATATGATGGAGGAGGTTGATCCAAAAGTGATGACTAGTGATGGAATGCATAGGAACTTGGTTGGTATGTATTGAATAGATTCATAGTCTATTTTTTTATTGAGAAAATTAAATTAATGGGATTGAAATGTGTCTTTGATTGGTTAGGATCGAATCTTGTGTCTGAGCATAGTAGAGATATAGAGATGTTCATGTCGTGGTAGGCAAACAAGATAGTAATTGATTGAATGGAGTGAAAGGTTGATTGATTAAATAGGATAGGTTGTTTGAATGCTTTGAATGAATGTTGAATGGTGAGGACCAAGTTGTATGCAATTTAAATAGTGTGGATTGGTAGGGACCAATTTGTATGTCTCGGTATAGTAAAGGTAGATAATTGTGTGCGCCATGGTAGGAAAATGTAGTAAGAGAGTGAGGCTTGATTTATGTCAAATGTGTCATTGTCATGATTCTGAAGAACACAATAGTTTATAAAATGGAGATATGGATCTTAAATTATGGGAAAAATAGTATTTTTATTTGAATGAGTAAATGGTTTGATATAAGAAAATTTGACTAAATCTTGATTCATTTATGCATTGACTAGTTTGAGACTTGGAGCTCTAGGGAGGAAGACATGCCAAGGAGACAAACACCTGCCATGACCCAGTTTGAGTAGTTGGTAGCATAGATTGAGGCTGGTAGAGAGATTACCTTGGTAAGTAGCTAAACATGTATTTTAAGCTTGTTTGGGAACCTATTTTTTTTTATTTTGAGCTATTTTTAAGAATTTTAGGAAAGTTTGACTAGATTTAGTGCTCTTGTCCTACATCCAGTGCTACTATCTAGGGTTTAACATTGTTATCTAGGTTTCAATGCTCCTATCCAATGTTATTATCTAGGATCTAGTGCTATTGTCTAGGTTTTAACACTCCTGTCTAATGCTATTATCTTGTACCCAATGCTATTGTCTTGGAGGTTAGATTTTTGGGACTGAAGTTTAGTTTAGATGCTACACTATTACTTGGTAATTTATTTTGGTATGGTGAATTGATGTAGTTGTTATTTGCTAAGATTTTTGACTTGTAATCTATTGTTGTTTAGTTTAGATTTTTATTTGGACTAGTTAAATGATACATGTTATGTTTTATTATTATGCAAGATGAGGTGTGAATGAGAGAGTTCCATAGAGGCCAAGTAATGGAGACTCTAAGGTTGTTGCCTTTATTAGTTGATGAGAGGGCTCTGATGGATAGAGTTAGGTTGGGTTACATATGTGATCTTGGTACAATGAATTCGGATAGATATTTGATCACTACCTTATGTAAGAGGTGGAATGTTGATATGTGTACATTCTAGTTTCCTATACGGGAGATTACTATGACCTTAGAGGATGTGTATCAGATTTTACATTTGTTGATCAATGGGTGATGAGTGTATTTGCAAGATGACATGGGTGTGGATGCCATTGATCATATATCTAGATACTTTATAGGGGTGCCCATAGGAGTACATTATAGAGGTAGTAAAAATGATATATTACTATCAGTTATTATGTAGTCAAGTGTTCTACATCTATAAAAGTGGTTGGTTGTATTATTGGCTTCTTTTGTTGTTATAGATGGTAGTGGAGTATCTATCATTTATAAGATGCATAGAGTGGTTTAGATCATTGAGATGTATGATACTATGTTTTCATGGGGGAGGATAATGCTTGCCCATTTATATAGAGAATTATATAGATTCATGTAGGAGTCATTTAGTGATGGTGTGGGTGTAGCCACTTTGTTTCATTACTAGGCTTATGAGCATATAGTAGTTGTGCATCTGATTAGATTTTCAAGGCTAAGTTGAGAATGTCCACAACCATTTTTCAAGTGATCAATGAGCAACTTGGTTATTTGATCTCCTATGATAGATCATTATAGGAGGTTTATAGATAGATTAGTGGCCAATGGTATTAAATGGATCCCCTATAGAGGATTTCTTTGATGGCTAGAGGATGAAGAGTAGCTGTAGTACATGAGAGTGAGTTACTGGTTACATGATCATTGATTTAGAGTTTATGAGTGATTTTAATATGAGCACATGACTAGGTAGTTTAGAGTTTGACATGATGTTCCTCCTACAACATGGGTATAGTTGAGGAGTGCATAGGTACCAATGAGAGTAGGGGCTCATGGGAAACCTATTGAGGCTGAGTTGGCACCATTATCTATGGATGCATGAGATGTGGTGATAGACATTCCTAATGTAGATAATGTGGGATGTACTGAGGGGTATACTACATGGTGGGTTAGGCATCATTGGGATTCATTATATCCTATAGATGGAGTGGATGTTCTTATATATGAGGATCTTGAGTTGATACAAATGATGGGAGGTAATTAATGATTGAAGTTTACATTATACCTATGTTTTTTCTTTAGTTTGGATTTGTAAATATGTATCTAATGTAATGTTTTACTTCTTATGTGTGTAGGTGGTGTGGGAGGTGTACAAGGTGAGGCACTTATTGGTGTTAGTGGTGGTGATGATGTGTTCTAGGAGACTATAATTGAGTCTACACTACATGAGCTTACATGACATGTTATTGATAATGCTATAGATGAGGGTTTGATAGAGAGAGTGTGACTATTATGGTTGGTGTGTATGCTCATTTGTTTGACTAGGCTGCTATAACTATAGCTACATATGTTAAGGTAGCTAGAGAGAGAGATGAGTTAAGGGCTGAGTGAGATAGGCATAGGATACCTCCTCCTAATTATGGATTGATGAGTTTGAAGATCATGGATGATTATATGGATCTTCAATGGTTACATACAGACTTGTGTGAGGCATATGGTCATTTGTTGGAGTGAGATAATCAGTGCAAGAGGCATTCAAGAGGTCAAGGAGGTGTAGAGTCATCAAGTACTAGATATGATTATGGGATTGGTACTAGAAGAGAGAGTGAGATCAAGAGTGAGGGCATGACCCCTATTTATGATTAGCTATATTTTGATATGCTATGTACTTGAAAACTTGGTTATCTATATGGATGCTTGGTTTGATTTGAACTTATGTGTATTTATGTTATGGATTATGGAATATATTGGTATTGTAATGTTTTGATTTTGAAATAGTTGATGTTGATGTTGAATTCACATATGCATGGCAAATGGTACATGGGATATGTGACATGATTGTTTTGATATGTTTGGAAAGATAACATTTGGGATTCAATTCAATTATTCATGATATGATTGGATATGTTAGTTTGGTTTGATTTGTGGTTAGATGTAAGAAACAAATTATTGGTTTTTGTAATTGGTAATTTTTTTTAGAGAAATTGATTTGAGATTGGTAAAAGGGTTTGGATAAGTTTGATTTGATAATATCTAGACTGGATAGTCTAGTTTTGGTTAGGGATGGTTATCTAGAATCAAGAATGTTAGTTGTTAATAAGTGGGCATGTAATATAGCATGATGTGCATATTACTTTCCTAAGAGTGGCTCAAGAATACAAATGTTATCTAGACCTTTGGATCCATCATTTCCCTACTAAGTAAAGCTATAAACTGATGCTAAAATTAATGTATGCTATATCACACTGCTATATCACTATCTAAACCATATCAACCACATGAAAAAGTGCCCATACTACTCATGCTATGTAGGAATGTGCTCTATAGTTGATATTATCTGCTATTAAGAAGCCTCATATATCTATAACTAAATACCCTGTGGCCTCTACTATGATTTATATGAATGTGCAATTGTTGAGATGGAGTTGAAACTTATGCTGAGGGCTTATTTAATCTTAATCTTAATGGATTATTACATGATATAAGACCCTAAAAACTTAGTTTTAATGAATATATCTCTAACGTATTACTCTGTAATGTGGGTTAAACTAGTCTTAATCATAGTGGATTACTATGTGAGATAGGACCCTTAAAATTCAGCTATAATGAATATCTCTCTAGAATAGTACTTTGCTATGGTACATGTGACTCTACTAGATATGTATATGGAGATGCACTATGTATACCATAGATTACACTGCTATATGTTAACTACTTATGCTATAATGGTTTCCAAACTTTTTAAATAGTTGGAATAAGAGATATCCTATGAAATTTTGTCCTAAAATCTGCATTGCACTCATGATGAGTGACCAATGATTCCTGTAAATGAATGTCTTGGGATGACTTAGTCATGGAGGAATGAGGTCTAGGGTTTCATAATGGAGGAGATATCTATACCCCTTGTGTGAATTCTATAATACCATCATCAGCACATCTAGAAATGTAATCTTAGAGTCTAAAACAATTATCATCATTGTGTCCATGGATACGATGATAATTACAAAAGGGTTGATGTGGTTGTCTATGTAAGAGATGTGGATCTTGTTGATGAATAGAAGGTAATGTGATTAAACTCCTATCTAGTAGTGATAATAAAATGATATATGGGATATCCCACTTAGAATCAAACTATAGTGGTGATTTTTAGTATTCTTGACTGGTTACTTTTTTGGTTTTGATCTACTATCTTGTCTAAGATATGGTGGATGATAAATGGTAGGAGCTATATCTAAAAATGCTACTATGATGTCTAGAGTGATCTAATCAACTAAATCTACCTCAATTAATCCCATATTTGTCAAAGCTAGAACTATGTAACACAAATGTCTAAAATAAGGATCTATCTGATATAGTAGATGCTTGAGGAGAGGTTGGTGAAGGCCCTTGATGAAGATATGTTGAATCTCTAGATCTATTGGTTTGTATATAAGTCTTAAAAAATGAGCCTTGAGTCATAAGATATACTCACTAATTGGCTTTTAAAAATTATGATATAGTGTGGCAAGTTTATCATATGTAACATGAGGGCCAGTGTTTACGATGTAGTTTTTGAAAAATGCCTCCTCTAAGTCATCATATGTGTGTAATAAACCAATGGGGAGTAGATGAAAGAAATAATTATGTTCTTCCCCCACTAATTTATTCTAAAACAACTTAAGTAGAATCAAAGGACTTACACGAGGTGGAAAAGCCTTCCAAAAGGCCTAAAAATGTGTGAATGGATCTCTAGTTCCATCAAAGTGAGGTAATGATGGTGTCTAGAAATGCTTAGGCAATGCAGCTTTTATGAATGTCTTTAAAATAAGGTTACCATATAGATCATTAGCATCCATCCAAGATATATAAGCCTTTTTTTTGAAGGTAAGGAGATGTACTTGGTTTTGAAGTTCACCAACTGCATTCATCAAAGAGATGATCTCCTGGGATGGATTATTAGCATCTTGAAGTGGTTCATTTAATCATTAAATTTGATTATTAATTTTAACCATGATAATGTTACATTTAGAAATTGGATCATAAAGAGGGGGTGTGCTCAATTAAACTTTGGGAGTAATGGTAACTTGGACCTTACTAGAGGAATATGGGCTACCATTCTCTTTAGGTAAGGAGTGAGAATTGGGTTCTATTGTAGTGAGGGGTGGCTTGAGAGATTCATTGATTTCTTTATGGTTTAGTGAATCACATTCTAATTTAGTATAAGATGTGCTATTAAAATTAGCATGTGCTTCTTTTGACATAGAATCAGGAATAAAAGTAGGAGCATCATTTGGACATGAATGAGATTTGAGAGGAGTGAGACAAGGGTTAGAAGCATGAGATGGATTTTCTTCTTCACTATATGCATAGTAGTTATAATTATTACATGCATTATCATAATTTACATTTTTTTCATTTGAAATAGAATAATTTGAAGTATCATTTTCATATTCACTTTCATTCTCATATTAATTTGCATGTTCACTATCATATTCATCATCACTTCTATCATTGCTAGGGAAAGGTGTAAGAGAAAGAGTTCATATATTTCTAATATGTAATAAGTTATCAATAGAATTTGGAATATCATGTGTATCTATGCTATCCATGGATGGAGTATATGCATTTTATTCATTGTCAACATGATAAGTGAGAGTAGAAGAGTTATCATTTGAACATTCTTTTGAAAGAGTAGAGTTAGGAACACATAATGCATCATTTGAACTATTCTTTAGTAATTTGATTCTATTACATCGATATTTTTGTATTCTGAACATAGTAGTAGAAAAAGGTAGGGAAATATTAGTTTCACATGAAAGCATTTAAATCATCACCAATAAGAGGTTCACTTGGAAGTGCATGATTAATTTTTTCATTTTGTATATTGTGTCTAGGAGAATGAGGTGAGAAGTATCTTTCCAATTTATCAAAATTATTTTCATTAGAAGAAGGAATAAAAGAGATGGGTTTAAGAGAAAAAGATTTATCTATTTGTGATTCAACCTCACCATTACATACATAATTATATCCTTCATTACAATAATAGTCATTAGCTTCACCATAAATGAAATCATTTCTATAGTTTTAGCAAATGTGCAATTTTGTAAATTTGTCCAATCATTGTAATAATTATAAGAAAATTTGAGAAATTTATCTAAGGGATGAGAAGAAGGAATTGCCTTTGTGGCCATTTTATTACCAAAGAGAATTAAAAATTACTATGAAGCAAATAAATGCACAAAGAACTACTAACATTGAATTTTGAAAATTACTTTTGATAGCCCAAACAAATTTACAATAAATTCAAATTATTTTTCTAAAAATTGTAAGGGAGGGATATTTGAGGTTTTATGACCTCATTTGGAAGTCTACGATTTTTAGTGAGGGTTTTAATTTTTTGGAAATTTATGCAATAATTTAAAATTCTAAAAATTATTGTAAATAGGATAGATGCACAAAAATTTATACAAAATTTAGAATTTTGGAATTTAAATTTTTGCACAAGAAACTACTTAATTTTTAAATAATTTTTGACAAGGTAATTTATTTGTAAAAATTACAAAATATTTTTCTAAAATTAACAAGGAGGCAAGGCTTATTGTTTGATGACATAGTTTTGAAATCTAGGGTTTTGAATCAATTGTTTTCAAAATTAGTGCAATAATTTGAAAAAATTAGACAAAATTTGTATATATATTTTTTAAAAATTTAGGAAAAATTAGAAAATATTTCTACATTTAGCAATGTATTTTTCCTATTGTTTATATGCAAAAAGGACCTAGTATGTGCAAACTAGGGTTTGAACAAAATATGTGATATTTTTGAAATTAATTGGTTGATTTTTAAATTTAGACAAAATCAAAAAATTATGGGAAAATATCATAAATAATTATCCCTAGGGTTTCTAGGGTTTTTGTTTAGAAATTCAAAGTCTATCAGGTTCACCAAATATTTTATTATTTTTAAAATATTGGAGTTATATTATTAAGTAAAAAAGTTCTAGAATATGGGGGGAATTCAAGTTTTATGTAGTAAAATATAGGTTTACGCTAATTTAATAAATTTAACTTACATAGGGAAGAGAAGAAAAAGAAACATTAACTTAGCTAGTTTTATACTAAAATTGATTATTCTGAATCTAGAATTGGAGGAGCAGGATTGGGACAGTGTCTAAATTCTAGATCTGGTCTCTATTTTTTGATTGGATGGGATCACCAAAAATAGGACACCCTGGTGTCCTAAGCTATATTTTTTTCTTGGAATTTTTCTCTTGAGGCTAAAATCTTTTTGGGTTCCATTCGTCTACTCAATATGACCCCATGTACCAAATTTTAGATATTGAAAGTCACTAGAGATTGCTATAGGTCTATTTCAATATTTAGTACCTGTATTAGTTTTTACACATGGAAAAAACAAATAGAATTCAAGTAAAAATGGGGAAAAATTAGGTTGTGGGAATAATGATCACACAATCAAGAACCCCTATTATTATGGTTGCTACCTACATTAACCCTCAAGATAGGGTCTTATATTTGATGTAGTTCTCCCTTATAAAACATGCATAATCAATGTACATGATTAATGCAAGAATGAATTTCACTTAAGCCCTTCTTTAATCAAGCATATGAATCTAGGTGTGATGCAGAGAAGCTGAGCTATACTATTGATTTATTTCATTATGTCTAATGTGGTAAAATAGTAAGTGCTAGATATAAAATTCCTTGTGTAGTCCTTTATATAGGAAACTCATTATTTTGAATTTGGGAACTTTATTTTCATTTTCTCAACATTGAGAAACTAAGGAATGAATCAAAGAAAAGGGGTAAGACTCACCCTATAGATAAAACTGACTGTTAGAGCCAAAACTATACTTGGACAATAGTGCTAGAAACTAGACACCCTGGGTTTCAACATTGTAGTCCTATTTGGGTGCTATTGTCTAGGGGATGTGGGACCTAGGGGGATGGGTCTTAGTCTAAAAGAGGTGCATGGGCATAAAAGGGTCAAGTTTATAAAAATTTGACTGACTAAGAATAATCAAAATGATGTCTAGGGAATGTAGTAAGACCAAGCCAAGTCAGATAAGAGGACATGGCTAAATGTGAATAAAAGATCATATTCTCTAGTTGGATTCTCCTATGAAAGGACTATTAAAAGACATAATATGTGTGTTTTATTGACCAATTTAGGGTGTATACAAATATCAACATTATTATTTGTACCATACCATTTTATCATATATCATTCTACCATACCATTCTTATCGATTGAGTTATTTTCACCCTCCCTAACCAACCCCTTTGACCTTGGTTCCCTTCCATTGGTTCTATAGGCACTTTTAACATGATAATTTTGATCAAGTTTAAGTATTTGATTTAGAGTTCTAGATAAAAGAAATATTTTAGAATAGTATGACAATGGTTTGTTAGTTGTATGATTCATTCTTTGTTTCCTTCCATTCAAGTACTATTTATTATAACTTCCTTTGGGAAAATAAAAGTAACCTCAGCATGTTATTACTTATAACTAACTATGGGAAAATTAGTATCATTGACCTATGCCATTATTTTTTAATTATAACTGCCTATGGGCAAATTAGGGACAACACCTATTTATCATGCGTTGAAGTACTGCCTTGCCATGATCATGCCATACTATGCCATTTTCCTACTTTTACTAGTTTATGAATTTGTTGCTATATAGTTAGATTCATCCACTATAAGGTACAACTATAGTGACTTGAGGTTCCATCCTCATAATATATAGGTAATGCTTGATTTATATTGAGGTCATCTCGGTCACCCCTTCGCCATGCTCTCACCATTTTGTGAGAATTTTAAGTTGGAATTATCTCACCATTTTATGGTCTCGGACCTTTTAATATCTCATAATAATCCATCAAGTTGAGATGCTTTTAAAAATTCTAGAAACATTTACACAAGATCTAAAAAATAAAAAATAATCACCTCATCCACCACTTATTTGCCTTAAGGATTCTAGGATCTCTAGTTATTTCATAAGACACCACTTTTAATTTAGTTTCTCCATCCTTACTGGCATACCTCTCACACACTCACTATTTTTCGATCCCATTCCCATATTTCTCTACAAAACAATTATCATGTTTTTCTTGATCATCATTTTTATTCTATCCCATATCTTGGGAGAACTATATTTGGCCTGAAGTTTATGTTAGATCTTATGTTCATGGAATGATGTAGGCAACATCCACTTACCTAGTGTATCTGGAGTTATATTAGCCACCCCCTTCCTTTTATTCTATTCCCCCTTTTTTGTTTCTTTGTGTTATTGTCTCCTATAGTCTAGGGGCAATGTTCATCCTCTTTTTTGTTCTCTATTTGTGCTAACATTGTAATTAACCATTGTTTTTTTTTCTTTTATTTTTTTCTTTCTTTTGTATTTTTGTTTTATTTTTTTCTTTCTTTTGTATTTTTGTTTATTTTCTTGGCGTTGTTTTTGTTTACTTGTTTGTATGTTTGTTTGCTTTCTTGTTGTGCCTCAATTCAGTCTATGTGTATTCATTGGGTGATTCCTTGTGTATTATTCTTAAATCCATACATATTCATACACCCACATTATCATCATGGTTTTTATCATTAGGGCATTATTTTTTATTGATTTTTGGATTGTGTATCAATATTTATGCATATTTTATCTAATTTGTTATGGTGTTTTATATCATTATGCCTATTGTCATGTGCTACAAAAAAAATAGCTTAGGAAGTCTTACAAGTAATGTGGCCATGATATATCTCCTTGGCACATAAAAATTACCAATATACCTAAACCATCATAAATGCAAAGCAATTAGATCATGAAATAATTTTAACCCTTGATAGTTAGGACATGCATGTCCATACTAGTAGGTTGTATAAATTCCTCTTTATCCTTTGAACCAATTTACCATCATTAGGGTACCACTAATTATAACCACCTCTAAGCAAATCATTGTGTCCCATCCTACTTGTGATGCCAATAATTATAACCATCTTTGGGAAAATCATTATGTATCATCCCACTCATTAAGCTAATTGTTATAACTTCTTATGGTAAAATCATTATTTTTTGATCTATCTAAAAGTTATGATTATAACCACCTTTATGCAAACCATTATCTCTATCCACCCAATTGAGACATGTTTTTATCCTACCAATGATTATAACCACCTTTGGGAAAATTATTATTTTCCCCTTTTATGATTATAATACCTTTGATTAAATCATTCTCTTGTTACCCTAAGCCTTTTTTGATGATTATAACCACCTTTGGGGAAATCATTACCTTTTTTTGTCCCACCCTTGCTGATGATTATAATTTCCTATGGGAAAATTAGCCTAATTGTCTAATCAACTAGGGTAGCTACATATACCACTAATTATAACTACCTATGGGCAAATCAGTCTTTTCCACCCCATTTTATCTTTTTCGTCCCATTGTTTCCTTCTTTTGAGGGATCAATCATTGAACCTTTTTTTTGAGCATTCCCTCAAGGGGGAATCTATATTTCATCCATTTTCATTGAATTAGTAATCAAACATGACATTTTAATTCTTTTAGAATATGTTACTATGCCTATAACTTACAACATCATCCCAAACAAGAGCAAACTGTAGACACCTAAAATTGACCACAACTAGCTTTTGACTAGACTTCAGACCAATTCATACTAACCATTGTAAATTAAGCCTAAAAATCATTGAATGTACCAAATTTTCTTGTGAATAATTCATAAAATCCTAGATTCATGTTGAGACATCCCTAATTGGGGTATCTTACCATATTCAATAATCAATTTATACCTAGTCAATTTATACCTAATCACCTTGTGGCATCACAATTATCAATTTGGCCTATGGAACTATTAAGTGGGGCACTTACACACTTAAATAAAATTTTGAAAGAGATAAAAGGATAATCAAAATAAATTAACATGTTAAACAAGATTAAATGCCTAGTTGAATTATCCATTTGAAATTAATGAATATCTTAAAAAAAATTAAAAATTCAAAATATCCTAGATTTTCATCATTGCCTTTATGAGTTGTCAAGCTCTTTGAAAATATATTAAAATATCTAATTTTGAGAGCCATGACTAGTAATTTCAAATCATAATTACTTAAAAACTATTAACTCAACTGGAGTTAGTTTTAACTCACCTAGGAACCCATTACAAGCCTAAACTCAACCTTGACTCACATAGGGTGAGAGTTAATTCCTAAGTCTATAAATAAAAGGCCTTTCCTATTGAACCATAAGCTATTTTAGTGAAAATTTATATGCATAAATGACTTCAAATATTGGATATTGTAGATTTATTATACGTGATTTTCTCCATGAGACTCATACCAATAGTGTTATAATACTAAATCTTAAGCCAAGAAACATCAAAATCAAGGTGACAAGGAGAGAAGGAGACAAGCAAACTCCATTTCCAAAGACTTCTTAATACACAAGCTGAGCAAACCACTCAACAAATCAATTTAGAGATCCAAAGGAAGGTAAAAGATTTATTGTCTTTTATGTTTTTATTGTGCTTTTATTTATCATTTTACTACTAATCTCTTCCTAGTATCTAGGCTAGGAGTGTAAGTGTTAGTGTGTTTATTTGAGTTTTATTGCTTGAAATAACACTATACTAACCTCTTTTCTTAGATTTATATGATCACATGATGTCATGCTCGATGGGACTCTAAGCATCCCATACAAGAAAAGAGATTAATATGCAACTTTTAGTTTTGCTAATGAATGCTTAAGAATATTAAAAATTTGAGTTTTAACTTTTTGTTTCACATAATTCTATTTTTTAGCAACACATAGGTTATATAGAGATTGATGTCGATTCTCAAAGATCGATGTCAATCCTTCTAAAACTAATATCAACCCCTATGTGAATAATAGAGAATGATAAGAACATTATTCATGAGGCTTTTTGTCGAGTTTTTTGATTTTAATTTTGTGTTTAAGATCCTAAATATTATTTATCTAACCATTTCCTTATAAGATCTTGTGATATTTGGTGGTTTTAGTCTCATTTAGCGAATAATCTTTCTATGAAAAACTATATTCTAAGTTTAATATGTTTTTCCTAAAACCAATGTTGATCTCTATCAACTGATGTTGACCCATTTATTCTAATAGATGTTGACCTCTATAAACTGACATAGATCCCTATGTAGATCAACGTTGATCACTTGAAGATAGAAAAATAGGAACCCAAGAGAAAAATCCAAAATCTTGTTTTCTCACTCACTTTTGAGCTTCTAAGTAGGCAAAACCTCTAATAAATTACATGTCCTAATGTGGAAAGAGACAAGTTTGAACATAATTAAATATTACACACTTTGTCTTTGGTGTTTAAAATGAAGTTTGTTCTTTTTAATACCTTAGTTATTTATAACATTTTTTTGCAAGATTTTCAAAATACTAATGCCAAGGGGATTAAAATTCCACAACACACTTAATTTTGGTGTAATAAAATAAAATTTCACACTTATTTACATGCTCCTAAGATTTGTTTGTTTTATGCTTGAATATTAAAAGTTGTGTGTTTTTAGAAAACCTGATTGATGTGGGTATGCTCTCCCCCTATCCCCTTTAGGTACTTGGGTGACCAAAATTACACATTTTTTTTCTCAATAATTTATTTGAAAAGCATGAAATAATTCCATCAAATCCCTCCTCAAATCCATATGGTTTGGATGATCCAAATGTGACCCTAAAGTATTTTCACTTGTCTTTATTTTTCATGCATTTTGGCTTGTGAATGGGAGTTCATCACCTCTTGATAGGTCCTTTACGGAGTCATTGACTTGGGAACTCATCTCCTAGCATCATTTCAACCCCATTACATGGTTAGGTATATAAATTTATGGTGACTTGATGGGACACTTTTTTGAGCGATTAAATAATCTCTTTTAGTGGTACTCCACCTCGAATCATAGGGGAAACTCAAACATTGTACTATAATGAGCAATTGATGGATGTAGTAGTTGTGAAAATGACTAGAAATTTTCATAATAAACCAATTTAAATAGATATAATTGACATGATTTCATCTCTAGTGTAAGCCACACTTGGGACCATCTAAAAATGCATGAAAATTGATAGTTTAGAACAACTCCACTTATCATGAACATATTGTTGATGCAGGATGAGTAGCTTGAAGTTATATGTTGTAGTAAAAACTCTTGAGAGAATAGGGTGCCTAAAAACCTTTATTTTCATGTAATTTTACTTTTTGGATTAATAATTTAAAATCCTCTCAAGAGCAAGTATATTGATAGAATTTGAAAATATTATGTAACCTTGTTAGTTTTAGGATTTAGGATGTTACACTTAGGTGTTTGTATTATTTTATCCTTTCCTACATCATTTTGAGTCAAACTATCTATTTTTATCTATCTTATCATGTCCAAAATGAGTCTTATTTATACATCACTCCTTTATTTGAGGCGGTTTTATGTTTCCTATTTGATATCATACCTTTTCCTTAGTCTTTTGACAAATCTTATTTGTGTGTGTCATTTTATTGAAAATGGTGTCATTACAATGCCTAATTCATTTCAAATCTTATGCCCTTAAGTATTCAAACAAATGTTGATAATATATTTAGAGCATGATAACATCATTATGCTACTTGAATCATTTTAAAGACTTGTTTTCTTATGTCCAAATTCTATGTTTTGAAACCAAATCCATGTGTGCCTTTTTTATCTTTACCTAGTGCCATTATGACATTTAGTTTTGTCTATCTTGTCATTTTTTTATGGAAGCCTAATTTTCTATGTTGAGTTTGAGATTAGCCTTAACAAGTTCAAATACAAACATTGATTGATTTCTGCGTATGCCTTGTGTAGCTTTGGCCTAGATATTGATCTTTCTCTTTTAAGTTATGTAATTTAGGTTAAATATTTATTCAATTTGAAAACTATTGTTTGTGCTTAGATTTAGGGGAAATATCATATCTTCCATATGCAATTTATTTCATTCCTTATACAAATTGACCAAGTTTATGTTTAAATTTAAATGCCTAGTTTATGCCAAAGTGTTTCAAAATTGTTAGATTAAATATCATACATTGTTTTGTTTAAACTCTAGATTTTGTGCATTTTCCAAAGGACCTAGCATATGCCTCTTTTGAGCCTAGATTTTTGTGCCTTGTTTTACCAAAAAACCTAGTGACTTTTGTTTTTATTAGGTTAGACTTGTTTTTAACACTTTGAGCCTAGAGTTTAGCATTCTAGTTTTATTTCATTTACTTGACCATTTTGTGTGAGACATTTGATATTAGACTATTTTTTACCAATTTTAGCATAGACCATTTATAAACATAGATCCACTTTTAGACTAAGTTAAACTAGGTTCTAACCATTTATCCTTTGGACATTATTTTTAAAGAGTTTATATAACTTTAAAGCCTTTTATCATGAAACATTCATCATTTATTTGAATATCTCTCACTATAACCATAGTGGAACCATGTATAATATAGGATATGATAATGTGGTCATATAAGACAAAATTTTTCAAGACCCCTATGGTGATGATGTAGTTTGTGAGATGGATCCTTATCCACCTTAAAACACTCAATTAGGAGAATAAAGCCAAGATATTTTATCTCACTATCTAGTTAACATGCCTTCATACTCAGATCAGGACCAAGAACAAACAATACAATACCTAGATAGAAAACCTTCAATTGTAGAACAAGTTCAATAATAAATTTACTACATTACGATGCCATCGACATATGATACCTATTTGTTTGATCATCACTTGCTCAAAAATAAGGATGAAGTTTTAATCATAGTTATAGAGGTAGGGGTTAAGTTTCTAGAAAATGTCCCCCATGAAAATTTTCCAAGTCTAGTTAGGGTGACTTACAACATGCCTTATAGTCAAAACATTGATAAAGCCTCTTCTATAAATCCTCAATCTCTAGTGCTAATGTCATATCAGGACCCACATATGATTGTCATAGGAAAAGGTCTCATGGAGGACCATTTTATATAGATGAAAATATCATACCATACCTATTTGTAATTAGTGAACAATTTCAATTACATGACCATGTTGAATGCTCCACTTATTGAGCTAGCTATTTTAACATGAGTCTTAGTCAAAATAACAAGCCTAGATAATTTAGGTATAGACTCATTCATGTAAATAACTTAAGTTGGTGATATATTTAATACCCTAGCTAATGAATAAGTGTCTACTATTTCTACATAAATGAATGTGCCAAACATAATGGATAACACATAAGTGTCATCCAATCTAGACTAAAGTGTTGTAACTACACAAACAACTAGTCCACAACAAGTGCCTTTAGTTAACACCATGAGTGGTTTATAATAGTAGAGGGTAGGAAATCCTACCTCCCAACCATAAAAATCTAACTTTAATCCTCAACTAACTATTTATTTAAGCATATAATTGCAAGGATTAAGTAGTCAAACACAAACTAGTGCCATGCCTCAACAAAATGTGATGAATGTTATACCACCATAATAGGTGAAAACTAACATTCCAAAATAATAAACAAGTCTAATTTACCAATGTAGTATAGATCAAACATTATTCCACCTCAATAAGGGGTAACCAATTTCCACCTCATTAGGTAGTGAGAAGTATACCTCAATGGTTGTAGACCAACATGCCTTCACAAATGTTATCTAATCAATAATGTATATCTATTGGTCAGTAATAAATGCTGAATATACAAAAAGAATATAATTCACAACAAGTGTTCATGTAATAATGAGTCACCATTATCCCATAAGTACTAATTAGACAATAATTGCCTTTTTTTCCAAACATGCCATAGATTTAATGACAAGGCCTTATTTATAATAAGTTCCCATTATTCAACCAAGTTTGAATAGTTGGTAATATGTACCTATTTAACTACAGTAGGCAAAAAAATTCACCCAGATCTATATCCTTCCATATCAACCATAATTTTCCCAAAAATAGGCCTACATACTAAATCTTAACTAGAATATCACATTACAATGCAGACAATGTCAAAAGTTACCTCCCAATCTATGTATGTATATTGCTGGTTGATTCCCTAGCTAAAAAAACATTCCAAAACAAACCATGCCTCAAATATACCCTAATAAAAGTAATCCACATTTAACCACCCAACCTCCACCTTAGGCCAAAATTCCATCTAGTTTCTTGGCACAAGAATTACAAGAAACTAAGGATGCAATTTCTACCATCCAAACTAGGAAATAAACCAATTTTTTGAAATTGGATGACATGTGTTCCTACCCATTCAACATGGACTATCTATAAATACCATTTACTCTAGGGTATGAACCATTAAAGTTTGATAAATACAAGGGTAAAAGAGACCCAAAGGCCCATTTGATAGAATTTTTTGGTGCTTGTCAGCTAGTGGCTTCTAGTGACATATACTTTCTATTATTGTTTCCTTGGAGTCTAATAGGATATGATTTATAATGGTTCCTAAAATTTCTAAATAACTCAATATCTAATTTTGATGACCTTTTGGACAAGTCTGTTCATCATTTCTCTTAAAATCTTGAACATGAGGTATTGTTGGTAGATTTGACTCAAGTCAAACAAAAGGCCAATGAATTTTTTTCAAGACAATGATGGAGAGCACATACTATCCACTTCACCCATAGTTTTTTATATAAGCAATTAGCCATTGCATTTACCAAAAATTTACATAATGAGATATATTACCATCTGGAGTTGCAATATACACACGATTTGAATGATATCATTGACAAAGGTTTGCTCATAAAAAAGGCCCTTATTAACAAAGGGATTATCAAGATTACCTTATCCAATAAGAACCATAACCACAACCAATGAAATAACAAAAATTAAAACCATAACCAAGTCCAAGCATAAGCATTGATACCAACCTAGGCCAATAATTATGAGAAATCCAAATAGTTTAATAGTAACAAAAATGCTATTGGAAATTGAGTTACCAAGTCATGACATGTCCAAATGGTACAAACACCATCTACTCAGCCAACATTGCAAATGCAAATTAATCCTCACCAACAACCTATTCAATAAGTGTAGCCTTCATATCAGTCTATACCAACTTAACAAATGTAGCAAACATTACCATTATCAACCCCTCCTCTAAGGAAAAATGGGCCTACTCACCAAGTTTTCAATGACCTTGGAGAGCCTATTAAAGCTATGTTTTAAAAAATAGACTACTAATTTGATTAGTTGGCCCATTTTAAAGCACCATCTTGATAGAATTCCTTATCTAGATTGACTTAGACAAAATAAATTATATGAATGCCATCAGGTTAATAGACATAACCTACATTTTTATGTGAAAATCAAACATCTCAGTCAAAATATGTTGGAAAATAGGGAGATAACATTGGATAATAAAACTTCTACATCTAATCAAAACCTACGCATATATCAAAAACCCTTTCCAAAACATAATAGTAAAAAAAAATATTAACATAGGCCATAATGATAACAACAATATCAACAACCAAGACAACAATAGCTATACTAACAACACCAACAATAATGTCAACCAAATGGATGTAAATAAGGATAGAATGATTCTAACACCCAATAGACTTATCATGTAGTTGCACATGACTACAATAAGGTTGTAGGTCATATTTTGAGAGGTCATGTTTCCACCATCTCCATTGATCTAAAACCAAGTACCAACCAAAAATGATTGTTGCTAACCACTTCCAACCAACCAACCTATGCAAGTGATCATTCTTTGACCTGGGACCACATACAGGCATACCAACAAGTAGGGATTACTAATCTTAGACCTTATACTAATAAATTTCCATCAGCCCATGACCATATATAAGTGCATTAGTAACTGAGACTTATCCTATCTAGCCCCTCCACCATCATTTTCTATAAATAATGGTTCTATCTCTAATCTTGATTATGTAATCATAACTCAAAGATCAAAGATTACCATTTTGGGCCCACAACCATCTACCACTACACCCATCTAACCCAATTTTATAGCTAAGAAGAATCCATAAACTATTAAAAAATAAATGACATTCAATATTGTGGAATAACTTTAAAAAATGCCTGCACAAATTTCCATTTTGGATTTGTTGCATATGTCTATTATCCACAAGAACATCTTAATAGAGTTCCTTGGCTTATCCCAAGTTTCTAATGACATATCACCAGATAAATTTAAAGATTTGGTTGGACATCTAACCCTAATCCAATAATTAATCTTCAACCAAAGTTATATGCCATCCCTTGGCCCTCTTCAAAATAATCCATTATACATTAAATTTGTCATCATACAACACAAAGTGAAGTGTATTCTCATAGATGATAGATCGATCTTGAATATTGTGTCACTAAAAATCATCAAAAATCTCAGATATACAACAACTAATCTCTAGCCAAAAAAATCATAATCAAGGCCTATGATAATGAAGAGTGGGAATCACAAGACACTATTAACTTGCCAGTGTTCATTGGGCCCTTAACCCATGATATAATATGCCATGTGTTAGACCTAAATTTTTCATATAATTTTATCTTAGGTATACCTTGCATACACAAATTCATACAATCCCTTCAACATTGCATTAGTGTCTCAAATTCTCTCATTGTGGGATGGAGGTCATCATTCATGGAGATTTGTAGCCCTAAGAACATTATAAACATTTGAAGGCTGAGTATGAAAGCTATAACTACCATTTTAGATTGAATTTGGTACCCAATAAGGATAAGGAGAAATAAATACTTGTTGATTTTCTAGAGGCCAATTGTATTGACCCAGATACCCTTGATTCATCTTCCCACATGTCACCTCCTAAAATGTCCAATCATTTTACCATCACAAACAATGGTCTAGGAGAATATATGACCCAAGATACATTTCTCATTTCTAATTTTCCAAAGAACCCCAAGTCCTATGGAAGACCTAAATCCAAACCAACTTACATAGAAGGGCATCAAAAAGGAAAAGTCAAATTGCATAGTCTAGTGCCTATCATTTTCACACTAGACACTGGCCAAAAATAGAACCCACTTGTATATGATTAATCTTGGATATAATGATAAATTGGCCAATTAATATAAAAATACCAAGTATCCTATTCCTAATAGTATCATGGAGAAGAATGCCTATAAAAGAAGAGGTCTTAGGCTAAATCATCAAGGAACACTTGAGCCAATATCCATGACTTATTACAAAAGAACCTATGGTCTTAGATTTAAACCACCTAAAAGTGATCCCATATATCTTATTCATGTTTTAAGGCTAAAAAATAGTGATGATGATGCTGATAACAAAATAGAGTTTGATCATAGCTCTTATGAAGACCTGGCCAATACCAATCTATTTGACACCCATGCCTTTTGTACCCTTAGACTAGTTATTCACCATAATCCACTTCCTCTTTATCACCCTATATTTATATTCTAGGACCAATAAGAATCCAAAGTTCCTATAGATGATTTTTAAAATGATGAGGTCTTTTGTGATTTTTTAGGCCTAAGAGATAATGTTCCATTGGGAGACCATAAACAAGGGTTCTTAATCAAACTAGATATTGCAACCTATTTTGGAGAATGGGTGAACACTCTTAGCCACAAACAAATGAATAAAACATTGAGGTCCCAAAGTGAAAACCTCTTTGAGGTGCTTTTGGACTAGGGTAAAAGTAGAGAGAAAGGTGACTCTTCTAGTGAAAACCTATTTTAGGTTCCATTAGATGGGGGTGTTTAACCTTCCTCATATATAACTCAGGAGACCACCAATGGTGAACTTATTTATGGGTCTGAGTTTAATTCTAAAGGATAACATGATTTTAGCCAAAACATTCAAGAATTTCAAACAATTTTTTTGACATGGGCGTACTTACCATTGGGAGATTTTGATTCATCATGTCTAGGGGAACTTGAAAAACTAGTCCAAATAGAGTACTTTACCATTACATGCTAATTTCAATCATTGCCAACTATTTTGGAGGATGGTTCGACTCTTCTTATGAAAGACACTAAAAAAGTCAACATCAAGACTCTAGATAACCCAAAATACATTAAATTACATACATCCCTCACTTAGGAGGAAAGTGACATCTTTAGAGCCCTTTTGAGGGAATTGGTTGACATATTTTCTTGGGCCTATTATGACATGTTAGGTTTGGACACTACCTTGGTTGTACACCATCTTATTGTACATCCTAATGTAAAACTTATGAAATAAAATATATACAAAATACATCCTTAAATTATTGTATCAGTAAATAAAGAGTTAGAAAAACTCTTAGAAGTGAGATGTATTTAACCAGTTGACTATTTGGAGTGGATCTCAAATGTTGTGCTAGTCAGTAAGAACTTAGAGGGAATCAAAATCTGCATTGAATTTAGAGATATAAACAAGGCTTACCCCAAGGATGAATTTCCTCTAACAAACATTGACATGATTTTCAACTCTATAGTAGGTTATGAAATGATTTCATTGATGGATGGATTTTTAGGTTACAACTAGATCTGGATTACACCAAAAGACCAACATAAAATAGCATTCACCACTCCATAGGGAACATTATATTATTAGGTTATTCCATTTGGTCTCAAAAACCTTAGGGAAACATACCAAAGAGCCATGACCATCATATTTCATGATATGATGCATACCATTATTAAAGACTACATCGATGACATACTAAGAAAATCAAAGACTAGGGCTGATCATCTAACAACACTAAAGAGAATATTTGAAAGGCTACATGAATACAAGTTCAAAATTAATTCTAATAATTGTGTTTTTGGAGTTACTTTGGGAAAATTTCTTGGCTTCATTATGTCTTGTAGAGGAATTTATGTAAATCTAGCTAAATTACAATCCATTACAAAGATGCCACCACTTTCTAATTTGAATCAGTTCTATAGTTTACAAGGAAAGATTCAATCTATTTGACACTTCATTTCTTAGTTTGTTCGAAAATTCCATCCATTTAAACACTTAATAAATAAGGGTGTCACATTTCATTGGGATGAAGAATGCTAGAAATCCTTTCAAAACCTCAAAAATTATCTTGCCAATCCACCTATTTTCTTACCACCAATGCTAGGAAAGTCATTCCTACTATACCTGTCTACCATAGATAAAGCCCTAGGGGAAATGTTGGCCATTTTTTTTTAACATACCAAGATTTTACCTAGATTGAATATATCATCAAATTTCATGCTTTAGTGAATGATCAAATGACTTGTATAAGCTTTGAAGGACCAGACTATCACAAGACACCATGTAGAAATGAATGAGCTAGCTTGATTGTGCATTTAAGAAGTTCACTTAGGAAGCCTCTTAGAGCCAAAATATTATATGGACATAATTTATTCCATACCTAGATCATCCTCTACAAATTTTATAACTTGATGAGTTGTCTATCTCAAGTTATAAATCCTCAAAGTTAGACTTGCAGAGTGAAATGTGCATAGGGACGTCAAGTTTAAACATTGTGAAATAGCCGTTTGAATTTAAATGTCCCAATGTTGAATTTAAAGCTAATAAGTGTCCAAATATTAGAAGCTAAGGTCAAGATCCAATGGTAAGTAGGTAATTTGATGATGTCATTGGGTCCCAAAGATCCAATGACATGCATTTGATTGTATATCAAAGATTAATAGTGAATATCAAATAAAAAAGTCAACATAAATGCATTAATGAAAAGTGTAAAGATCTTGAGTACTTGAATAGAGATCTAATGGTACACATTGACTAATAAATATAGTGGGTCTAGGTATATTAATAATACACATTCACTCATATAAAGAAGATCAATGACAAGTAATGGGTCAAAAGGTTAGTAGATCTTAAGAGCAAATACACAAGTGATAAATGTCTTAAGCATGTTAAACTGGTAAAAGATCTATGGCTCACATTCATTGACATAGAGAAAGATTGATGGTGTGAAATAAATTAGATACATTGGTTCTCATCCAATATGTATCATAGATCGATGATCAATGATGAAGGTCAAAGGTGCTATAATCTTGAAGGCCCAGATTAAGATCAACAACTAAAATTAAAGGTCAAAGTTATGAGACTTTGACTGGAGGTTAAAATATGATCCAAGCTGAACTAGAGTAGATATTGTTGAATCAAATGATGTATTAAAATATTTGGAAGGGTAAAATATGTCTTTTGGGTCTATTAAAGATTAAAGGTGGGTTACTAGGCTATTCAAATAATGTAAATGCACCCAAGTAGATATGATGACTATATGAACAAAAATAAATGAGATTGGATTTATCTATAGTAGATATGTGTTTAGTGGTTTAATTAAATAACATGCCAAGACATAAATATGATAGTCATATCATCTAAAATTTAGTAGGAAGATTTAACCACCTAAAGCAAACACAATCATGGTTTAGTTAGGATGATGGGCATAAAGATCTTGTCTTTATATGTAAGTCAGGAAGAGGATGGTGTAGAGTCCTAAGATTGAGGTTTTGTGGTTAAAAATTATAGATGGAGCATCAAATGCATTCTAAGAACCTAAAATATTGTTTATTTCTTAATAGGATCATGACTCATCATCCTAAGAACATTCTTGTCATATGGCATATTTCTCAGCCAATGAAAGAGCTTGGGAAATATTGGAACAAATAGAAGTTGATCTATTTATGGTGGAGAATTTAAGAAAGGTGGTTGGGATTACATCAAAGTAATTGGACCCCATTTATTTATTTTTTATGAATGTTACCCATCTCTCTCATTCCCTTCTACTATAAATATAGGATTTTAAGCTTTGAAATCAATCCATCTCTTGGCCATGACTAGACTCTACCAAGATTGATCTTTGTAACCTCTTGAGATAAATAGATGACTATTTTAGATTTCATATTCTGGTATGGTGTGTTAATGTCAATTTGATTTGCATATATGGTAGAAATCTCTCTCTTGTCAAGTCCCAAGCTCACCTACCTACTAGTTATCTTGTTATGTAGGTCATGTTTAGTGTTTAATATCATTTGATTGAAGCTAGCATGTGGATACATTGACTGGTTAGTGCCTTAAATCAGGCTTCTCCATCACTTCCCTTAGGTTTTGATCACTTGGTGAACCTCTGCATGAGAAACTAATGCATAATATACATTAGGATTTGTAGATTCAATCTTTTTCTTGTCTCATCAGTGTTTAGAAGCTCAAAAGAGTGGATGAGAAATTAATTTAGGTACATAACCAAAATTATCTTAGATTTCCCTTTTAGTTATCTTTCTCTCCCTTTTCCCCTAGTAATCAGTAGGTTTTAGTGGAAATGAGCTAAGTGATACATTAGAGGAGCTAGCCTCACTAAAAATCCTAGAGGTTTGAATTGATATTAGGTAATCCAAAGTCTAGGGTCATTCCCATGTTAGACTAGATTTGAGTAGAGGACCTAAATAATCATTTACTCAGCTAGGGTGTAATCTAGGTCTACAATAGGAACTTTTAACTCAACATGATGATAATGGAAAATAACATGATGTGTACTATTTAAGCCATACACTGGTTGTGTATGAGCACAATCATATGCTTATTAAAAAAGTCTATTTAGCTATGGTGTTTTTAGCTAAAAAATAGTGACATTATATGTTAAATAATAAGACCATGGTTATCTCAAAGTAGATCCACTCAATTATCTACTATCCAAACTAGCTTTACAAGGCCACATGGCTAAATAGAACATGCTTTTGAGTGAGTTTGAGATATAATACATCAACTGGAAGGTCATAAAGGGATAAATACTCATAGATCAACTTGATGAAGCTCTCCTTATAGATACAAAACATCCAACTTTTATTTCCTAGATGAGTCCATTATAACCATCATTGAAGCACCTCTTGAGGAATAATATTGGAGGTTGTATTTTGATGGATCATTTAAAACACATGGATCAAGGGTAGGCCTATTATTTATTACACCATAGGGGGATATAATACCTAAATCATTTCATATCAGATTTCCTTATACTAACAACATGGATGAATATGAATCACTTGTCATAGGGCTTCACCAGGTAGTACAATGAAATATTTAACATCTCAAGGTTTATGGTGATTCTTAGTTAATCATCAATCAGGTTAAGACCATTTTTAGACCAAAGATGACAACTTGGTACCACACAAGGCATGATTAACAATCTTAAATAATATATTACTGATGTAGAGTTTGAACACAAACCCTGGGCTAGTAATAAAACACTGGATGCCATGACCACCATTTGCTCTTTGATCCAACATTCAAACAAGGTAAAAGAATATCAATTCCTCATTGAAAATATTCTAATACCATATCATTAACCTTCAACTATCACAATGATCTATGATATTATTGGTCCCAAATCTATATTGTATTCTAACCTTTTTACCTACCTTCATAACCATATTATGCCACCTTACCTATCCCTCAAAGAAAAAAAGTCCTTTACCCACAAAGCCACACATTATACCTTACTTGAACTAACCTTTTACCACCATAACTTTGATGTAACTCTACTTAATTATTTAAATTTGATATAATCAAAATTAGCATTATGGGAAATTCATGAAGGAATATGTGTATCCCATACAAGTGAGGCCATCTTAGCCACAAATATCCTACATACTGGGTATTATTAGCCAACTATGGATGTAGATGTAGTTGTGTATGTTAAAAGGTATGAAAAATGTCAAAGGCATGCCAATATGATTACTACCATAGACAAAACTCTTAAACTGATGATTACACCATGGATATTTTCTACATGGGGCCTTGATATCATTAGGAAGATTAACCAAACCTCATCTGATGGCCATAAACACATCCTCACTACTATCAAACATTTCACTAAGTGGGTTGAAGTTATACCCCTCACTTACATGATTATAAAATAAATTTAAAAATTCATGTTTAACCATCTCATTTTTCCACTATGGTATTCCATTTGACATTATATCTTATAATAGTAGATTATTCAAAAATAAGGATGTCAAATTACTTTGTGCCATGTACAAAATTACTCAACTTTTTCTATGTCATATTACCTACAAGGTAATAACCAAACAAAAACATAAAAAAAAATAATTATCAACATCCTTAAAAATATTGTCATTGATACTAGTCATGATTGGCATACCACACCAATTACCATACCCCAATAGGAGCCACTCTATATTCCCTAGTTTATGGTAATGAGGCCATTCTTCCAATTGAGGTCAAGTTACCTTCTTTATGCATTTTGTTGAAACATGTCTTGGATGATGAATCTTATCGAGTGGATCACCTACAAGATCTGGAGTTACTTGATGAGAAATGTATGGCCGTAGTTAATAGACTTCAAGATACCATAACCGAATTTATGGTAATTACAACCAGTAGCTCAAACACATAAAATATGAACTTGGTGATCTTATTCTCAAAGAAAACCAATAGAATACCATGATTGAGAAGAAACATAAGGGCAAGTTCAAACCTAATTAGATATGCTCCTATATCATTATTAAAAACTATGGATATAGAGCATATAGTATTTCTACACCAGATGTAGATAAACTTGATGAGCCAATGAACATTATAAACTTCAAGCATTACTTCACTTGAGAGACTTACAAAATTATCTATGAGGCCCATTTTTGTTGTACCATAATATCAACATTATTATTTATACCATAACATTCTATCATATATCATTCTATCATACCTTTCCTATTGACCAAGTTGTTTTCACCCTTCCTAACCAACCCCTTTGACCTCAGTTCTATTCCATTGGTTTCATAGGCACTTTCAATTTGATGATTCAGATCCAATTTTTCTAGTTGATTTAAAGTTATAGAAAAAGGATATATTTTAGAACAATATGATAATGGTTTGGTAGTTGTATCCTTCATTCCTTATTTCATTCCATTCAAGTACTACTAATTATAACTATCTTTGGGAAAATTAGAGTACCCCCATTGTGATACTACTTATAACCACCTATGGGAAAATTAGTATCATTGACCTATGCCATTATTTCCTAAGTATAACTACCTATATGCAAATTAAGGACAAATTTTTTTCTCATTCCTTGAGGTATCACCTTGCCATGCCTTTGTTTTACTATGCCATTTTCATACTTTGCCTAATTTATGAATTTATTGCTACCTAGTCAGATTCCTTCAATGTAAGTTAAAACTATAGTGACTTGAGGTCCCATCCTGGGACTATGTAGGCTGCACTTGATTTATGTTGAGATCAACTTAGTCACCCCTTTATCATGTTGTCACCATTTTTAAAGCATTTTAAGTTTGAACACTCTCTTTTTTTTGTGAGCTTTAACCTTTTAGTATCTCGTAATCCTTCATCAAGTTGAGATTCTTCAAAAAAATCCAATTTTTTTTCACAAGATCTAGAAAATAAAAAACAATCACCTTATCCACCACTTCTTTGATTTAAGTATTATAAGATCCCTAGATATTTCACAAGACACCACTTGTCATTTAGTTTCCCCATCCTTACTAGCCTAATGTCTCACGTACTCACCATTTTGCCAACCCATTTCCATATTTATCTATAACATAATCATCATATTTTTATTGGTCATCATTTTTCTTCTATCCCATATCTTGGTAGAACTAAATTTGGCCTAAAGTTTATGTTGGATATAATGTCCATGGAACTATGTTAGTAGTAACCACTTGTTTAGTGTATTTGGAGTTAGCTCAGCCACCCACTTCCTTTTCAGCTATTCCCCCATTTTTATTTTTTTGTTTCATTATCTCTTATATCTAGGGTCAATGTTCATCATATTATTTGTTATATATTTATGATAACATTGTATTTAACCATTGCATTATTTTATTTCATTTTATTATCTTTCTTTTGTATTATTCTTTATTTTCTTGGTATTTTGTTTTTTTGTTTATCTATTTATTTGATTTCTTGTTGTGCCTCTATTTATTTTATGTGCATTCATTGGGTGATCCCTTGTGCATTATTCTTAAATCCATCCATATTCATATGTTCAAATTTTTATCATGGTTTTTATAATTGGTGCATTATTTTTTGATTGAGTTTTGGATCATGTGTCAGTCCTTATGCATATTCTAGATAAGTTCTCGTGGTTTTTTATATCATGATGCCTACCATCATGTGCTACAATAAAAATTAGCTTGAGAATTCTTACAAGTAATGTGACCATGATATATCTCCTTGGCACCTAAAAAATTCCCAATCTACCCAAATAATTCCAAATATAGGGTAATTAGATAATGAAAGAATTTTAACCCTTGCTAGTTAGGATGTGAATCTCCATACTAGCAGGTTACCTAAATTCATATTTTTCCTCGAAACCAATTTTCCATCATCAAGGTACCACTGATTATAATTGCCTCTAGGCAAATCATTATGTCCCATCCCACTTGTAATGCTAATGATTCTAACTAACTTTGAGCAAATCATTATGTATCATCCCACACATTAAGCTAATGGTTATAATTACCTATGGGAAAATCACTGTGTTTTTATTTATCTAGAGGTTAATGATTATAGCCACCTTTGGGAAAACTATTATCTCTATCCATCCAATAGGGGCATGCTTTTATATTACCAATTATTATAACTACCTTTGGGTAAATCATTATTTTATCCTTTTATGATTATAACCACCTTTGGGAAAATCATTCTCTTATTACCCTAAGCATTTTTCAATGATTATAACCACCTTTGGGCAAATCATTACCTTTTTTTATCCCACCTATGCTGATGATTATAACCACTTATAGTAAAATCATCCTATTTGTCTACCCAATTGGGGCAACTCCATATGCCACTTATTATAACTACCTATGGGAAAATCAATCTTTTCTACCCCATTTATCTTGTGGTCCCATCATTTCCTCCTTTTTAGGGACCGATCACTAAATATTTTTACCCTGCTCCCTCAGGAGGCATCTATAGTTCATCCATTTCCATTGAAGTAGTAGGCATATATGACATTTTTATTATTTAAGAAGATGTTACTATGCCTATAGATTACAAAATATTCCCAAATAGGGGTGAATTATAGATACCTAAAATTAGTCACAACTAGATTTTGGCCACACTTTAGACTGATTCCTACCAACCATTGTAAATTAAGCCTAAGAATCACTAAACATCCAAAATTTTCTTGTGCATCATTCATCAAAGCCTACGGTCATGTTGAGATAAACCTAATTGGGGTATCCTACTATATACAACAAAAAAACACTCATGGATTCATCCCTAATCACCTTATAACATCATAACTATCAATTTGGCCTATGGACCTATTAAGTGGGGCACTTGCACACTTAAATCAAATCTTGAAAGATCTAAAAGGTTAATCAAAATCAATTAACATTTAAAAGAATATTAAATGCATATTTAAATTATGCATTTGAATTTAATGAATATCTAAAAAAAGAAATTCAAAAATTCAAAATATCCTAGCCTTTCATCATCACCTTTATGAGTTGTCAAGCTCTTTGAAACTATCCTAAAATATCTAATTTTGAGATCCATGTCTAATAATTTCAAATCATAATTACTTAACAACTATTAACTCAATTAGAGTTACTTTTAACTCACCTAGGTTTAGTTTGAACCCATTTCAAGCCTAAAATCAACCTTGACTCACCTAGGGTGCGATTTAATACCTAAGGCTATAAATATAAGGCCTTGCCTATTAAAGCTTAAGGTATTTTGGTAAAAATTTATTATGCAAAAATTACTTCAAAGCTCGGATGTTTTAGAGTTATTATGCATGATGGATATTTCAAATCTTAGGTGTATGAAGTAAATCTAAGCCAACAAGGAGGGTATGCTAGATAACAACAACAAGGTTAGGGAGACAAATAGAATAGAGGAGGATATAGAGGGGGATACAGGGGGAGATATTATAGAGGATATTAAGGTAGACATAATAATGATAATCACCAAGTCTAAACACCTATGCAATGTTATCTATGTGGTTCATATAACCATTATGTGAGGAATTTCCCTACCAACCTATAGAGACAAGTCTATTATGCATAATACATAGTCAAAGACTATCATCTCAAAAAATATTTATAGTATTTGACAAACAAAGGAAATAGAATACAATGCATAACTTACATATGATCAATCCATATCTAAAGGAAAATGTGTCTATGTAAGTAGTCACCCAATAATAAAGAGCAAAACAAGGGTTACCACCTTTGAAAATGACCCAAGATCAAGGCATTATAAAATTGAACTAGGATAAATATCCTGATCCCACTATAAAAAGAATTTGATGTATCAAACTACTTAGGTATTATAGGAGATCTAATAATAACCAAATTTTGAGGGAGATAACATAACCATTGATGCCCAAATTTATGGAAACATTATCAAGATCATGAGATATGAGGGTGTTGTGACTACTTTGATAGACCTGATGAAGTTACTTAGTACATTATATAATGAGGATATATTTTAGAACATCACTAATATCTTACATAATCTTATGGAGTGCACACAATGAGGTCAACAATGTACTGATAAGGTAGTCTAGTATGTTAAAGCTAAGAAACCTTGGGATGTTGATTCTCAAATGGATATTGAGTTGGCTAGATATGAGATTCTAAATGTAGTATTCAATTTTGTTATCATAAACAATATGATTCCATGATCAACTTGGGAATCAATTGGTCAACTAACCTTAAGCTATAGTCCAACTAATCTCAATCTCATAGATTATAGTTAGGTCAAGCCTATTATAAGGTTAGAGGATGTTAAAATTATAGTGGTTAAACTCAACCTATGAGGATATTTTGAATTCATCAATATGAAGATAATAAAGACTCATTATCTTGACTTAATTGGTAATAAATGGGCTTATTATGGCCAAATGACCATCAATACTATGTGAAACTAGTTATAAACACATCAAGGGGATAAAATAGTTGTCATACCTCTAAATGAGTTTGAGAAAAGCCATAAATTATCCCAAAATATCTAGAGTTCCCTTATTCATATGGATAAAAAAGTTAGTTTAAACTTGGAATAGATGAAAGGTAAAATGTTTTGTGATCTACAGAGTATCAAACTAGGAAACTACACACTACACATCAAGAAGAGCAATCGATATATAAAATTGTTATAACAAAGTCTCTAGCTAGGCAAGTTCATATAGAAAAATGTGTTTCTCTATCAATACACTCTTTGACTAAGTTTAAATTTTAATTCATATATAATATAGGTGAAAAAATGATAGATTACAAGAAGCCTATGTATGCAATTAGAAATGCAATAGATCTATAAATTAATCCTAGCTCAAAGAAGATAAATACTACTTACACTTTTGATTGGGGATACATTAGATAATCAGGGTCATGACCAAGATGGATCTTCTAGACCTAGACAAGGGATATCTTACCACAATAATATCACTAAAGAGGGTTCTAAATCATTTAGTCAAGTAAAACCATGTAATAACCTTAACTAGGTCCTATGTTTTCATATTCACTAAACTAATTAAAAGTAAAGTATAATCTAGTGCTCACCAAAACTTGTGGCACAAAGTGGGGGTAATAAATATGAAAATTAAAAATACATAAAAGAAATATATTAACATTAATGTATATAGAATCCTAATGTATGTAAGATAAGTGCAAATGCATATCTATCTACTATTACAAAGGAAGAACACAGTTAGGAATATGTACCCTTGAAGATGAATCAACTAAACCTCAATATCTACATTGGCCAAGGTGATTTGAAAGAGATTATTGTGGTATGTATGTATGACAAGGATAAATCAAATCTAGGATACACAACATATTAATACATCCAAAAGACTTCTCCACAAGACAAGATCCATATCTCCAAATAAAGTATGAAACCCTAAGCTTGTTCCTTAAGTAGAATGGTGGATAACAAAATGCATAATATATCTTACTTCTCTTCTCTTATAAATGGAAAAATGGATGTGTTTATATAGGTGTATCTAACCCTAATCCATTTCCAAAAGTTTATGGTGATAAGGTTAACCCAGTTGACCAAGTATCATAATTGATAAAATAAACTAGGTTATGGACTACGTTGGCTAGGGGTTGACCTAGACCTTAGTAAGTTTTATTAATAAGAATATAAGGTTGATGGGCTGAATATGTAACACAAACCATCAAAAAGGGGTCTAAGTTAGGGAAGGGATAATGAAGGTGGTAAATGACTATAGGAGCATGTAAAATAAGAAGTAAAGCTTAGGGGAATGGTTTTAGGAGACAAGTGTGTAGATAGTAAGTGATAAAAATGGACAATAATCCTATGAAGCACCAATGGTCTACCTACCCATTTCCCAGTGAACCTCTTAAGATGTACACTCAGAGAGATTAATATTTGATGGGTTATTAAAATATCAAGAGTATCAATAATTGATAAAAAATGAAAACATTGTGTGTAGATATATGCCCCATATGAAGCTCATCATATGTCACGTAGGTGCAATACAAGATGGTGCTTTAGGAAAAGAACATAGCGACACATAATGCTAAAGTTAGATAAAGTGAAGGAAGGAGAAAATAAGATAAATGAAAGGATAGAATTGAAAAATACATACCTTTACTTACCTTAGTGTTGTAGATAAAGAAGGATATGTGAGAAAAGTGAAGGTATCTAATGTTATGAATATCAGGCTAACCTATAGAGATTAATGAAAAATTGTGAAAAATTGAATTTTTTAAAAGATAGACATATGACAGTTAAAAATATTCTCTGTGATGTTAGGATTCTAGAGCATTTTATAGTTTGTAAAAAGAGTTAGAAGAGACAAAGATATGAGAAAAATAAGAAATATGATGATAAATATTTGAAGGGTAAATAATTTTGAATATTAAATATAAATAGGGTGAAAAATAATTCATTTTGTATTTATACTATTTTAAAAAATAGAGCTCTGATACACCTAGTGGGAGTTCAAAGAGCCATAATGGTGAGGAGATGACAATTGAGATGGGAAGGATGCATAGAGGTCATAATGAATGCAACATAGGTAAGTAACTAAAAGTTTTAAATTTTTGAGTATTTTTATTTGAAATTGAGTGATTTATATAAATTTGACTGTTAGGCAAAATGTAGGCACTAGAATGAACCCAAGAAATTTGTAAGGACACTATGGATCAAATGAGGTATTATGTAAGAAGGATTAAGAATAATAAATTCCCAAGGCATTTATGGAAATTAATCAAAAAGTCATCATAGTAGATGAATAAAGTCTACCATGTTGACTTAGTCTATAAAAGACAAGAAAAACTAGTAGGCTAACTTAATAGTAGTTGGCCAACTTAGTTATTTTAAAAAGAGGGAAGACCTAGTACTACTAGGATAACTTAATAATGTAAGGGATTAATGGGATCAACTTATTATTGGTAAACCAAATGGTGGCTGACTTAGTACTACAAAGGTTGATTTAGTTAAAATTTTGACAGGGTTGATCTAGTATCCATAACAAAGGATAAGGATAATTTAGTTTATTATAGGTTAATCTATTAGAAAATGAAGAAACTAAATCAAACCAATTGATTTTTGTGAAATTTAAAAAAAATTATTTTGATTATGAATGACATGGAGATCTAATACATTTTTTAATGTTTGATATTTTGTAGAGGCACTAGATATATTGGAGATTTGATTAATGCCTTATGGTTACCAAATTTCTTAGAGTTCTTGATAGATGTGGATAGAGTGAGATTGGTTGAATTTGGTCTGGGAGGTATCATGGAGATGAGATTCATCCCAATGAGTATTGATCTTGAGTTATCATGTTATTCATAGCATGGGAATGATTAAGCATCACATTTTGATGGGTAGTGGATGGGGATACCATAAAGGTAGGTATCACATTGGAGTATGTCCATGCATTACTTAGATTACCTATAAGAGGGACACTAGTGATCATAGGGACACTAGTGATCATAGGGACATCAGATGATATGGAAGAGAGATGAGCACTATTTAGGTGGGTGATGTGATTAGATAAAATCTATGTAGGACTGAGGGTGAGTTTATTTAATATGCATATTGTATAATTTCTATACATATAAAAGGTTGTGATTGGAATTGTGATAGCATGAGTGTCATGTCATATGTTGGATGGCAAAGTAATGATGTAATTGATAGCTTTATACTAGTCCATTTTAGATCAGGGAGTACTCTATGATTTTAGGTCTATCATCTAGGTCCAGCTCATGCATGATATGTTGTCTAGAGGGTAGAATACCATGGGTCTAGTGGTGTTGCTGAGTACATGGATATATGAGAGGTTATTGATGTATTGGCCAATTGGGTTGCCTAATGTGGTTGATAGGTTACTTCATGTTACTAGATAGAGATAAGACTTGGTAGCATGGGTCATACCCCATTTTCCAGTACTAAAAACTATCACATGAGGAGATATCATGTGGTAACTACATACACATATTGTTACTATTTGGATAAATTGGGTGACCATAGCACTAGGTCTAGATTGAGTATGGGTCACTAGCCATTATACCTAGTGGGTAGATCCATAGATAGTGGCATGATTGCTAGGGTAGTTTAGAATCCCACACCTAATGGTGCCTATATTAGTGCTTAAATTTTAGGCATGACATGATATAAAGTTGAGGGGGAGAGGATGAGGAGGAGTATTAGTTAAAATACTAATGATCAGGCATGATATGTGAGACCATGGACTAGTCAAGCATGACATCTGGCAGCTGGAGGAGGAAAGGACATGGATGGGTGAAATAGGTACCATAATAAACACCAAAATAGGAGGAGAAATAAACACATCAAACCCACCATTGATAAAGACTCCATTGGCAAGATGGAACACATATGAGGGTGGTCACACATGATGATTTGATAATCAACCCAGGGTAGAGTTGGTTGATAGAGGCACCTCTAAGGAGAGGCCCATGACATGCATGAGTGGTTAATCATGGATTTGATTTGATAGGGAGGTGACTCATATACAAGGTTTTTGGGGGATGGGATGATGGAGATACCATGCTTAACATACGAGCAAATAGGGAGACAATGGTTGGTGACACCAAGATAGGTAAAACATGTAATTTTTAGTCTTTGTGATATAATACTAGTTTTATATGATTGTATGTATATATATATATATATATATATTTATATATATATATACACACACACACACAAATAGGGAGACAGTGGTTGGTGACACCAAGATAGGTAAAACATGTAATTTTTAGTCTTTGTGATATAATACTAGTTGTATATGATTGTATGTATGTATGTATGTATATATATATATATATATATACATATATATATATATATATATACATACATATATATATATATACATATATATATATATATACATATATATATATATATATACATATATATATATATACATACATATATATATATATATATATATATATATATATATATATATATATATATATATATATAGAGAGAGAGAGAGAGAGAGAGAGAGAGAGAGAGAGGGATGTGTGTGTGTGTGTGTGATATGATATCTATCTAGGTTTTTATTTTTGTAGACCCTATGATATAGGAGGTCATATGGGGATCCCTATTCATGGCAGTGCACCATGAAATTTTGGATGGGGTGCTAGCACCATACGATCCCACCACACTAGATGATCCTATGGTATCATCTACCATAACTAAAGAAGGCTAGTTTAGAATAGTAGGGGAGACTTAAAAATAAATAAAAACATGTGGGGATGGGTTGCATCCACCAATATGGGTGGGAGTAGGAGAGGCATAGGCTTGACAGTCCTTAGCTTAGGAGAGAGATGGACACATGTCTACCATAACTCAAATGGGATAGGTACAAGCTTAGGTGGCCAACCTATAGGGATAGGTAATAGGATTGAGATCTTTGACAACCTCATTATAAATGATTGTGCAGAGGGGATATTCTAAGGCATTTATGGAAATTTGGCTAGGCCATGAGATAGGCATGATGGAGCTCAACCATATAGCTAGAAATATATATATTTTTATTTTATACCATTGTATAAAACACATGATATATAGAGATATATTTTTTTGTAGTTGGATTTTGGTCCCATGAGTTATATTTTCCTTGTGGTTGTTCATGCATGGATATATATCTTTATAGCACATATATTTTGTGTTTGTTGTATATGTTATGGGAAATATATGTGGAGTGTTTTATTTTCTAGCATTATGTAGTACACATGCATGTTTAAAAATAAATATACAAAAAAGATTTTGGAAAAAGATAATTAATCATAAATAAATTTAGTACATACTATATCATGATGGGAAATTTGTAATAACAAAATATGACTAAGTATAATAAACCAAAAAGTGGTAAACAAGAGGACAATTTTTTTTAAACCATGAAAAAGATTGGCACCAAATTAAAACAAGTAAAATCACACTAAATCATGTTGCGAAGTATGAAAATAATGCAATAAAATAGAAAAAATGTGAAATCCAAATGGTATAAAAACAAATCAATTAAGTCAATCAATCATACTAAATCATGTTGGGAAGTATAAAATAAAAACAAAATTTTCAAAATGGACTTAAATTAATCACACTAATTCAAGCTAAGAAGTATGAAAAACTTAAGAAAAATGGTTGGATTATTACATGCAATCAAAAAATAAGAAGATAAAAGTGAAATATTAATAAAGTAATCATAAAACATACTAAATCAAGATGGGAAGTATGTTAATAACCTTTAAATCATAATCAATCATGACTTATCTCAAATTTGACACATGTAATTTCATTGTGACTTGGGTATTAGAAAATTTTGTGAGGAAGGCTAGGTCCTATCCATGGTTTTACACTGTAACTCACAAAGAGAACACAAATTAAGAGGAAAAAATGTTAAAAGGGTAAAATATGGTAAAAAGGGATGTTTGAAATGGTAATTTGAAAATTTGGTAATTTATGAGGAAGGACTGGTCCTATGCAAAGTATTACACTAAAACTCACAAATGGGATCCCTGGGGGGAGTGATCAGTGAATAAAATAATATTTCTTATTGGGGGATATTAGGATTGTAGAGAATGAAAGAAGGAATGTAATAATCATAATGTAGGCATCTTATGAGAATACCTTAGGAAATATGATGCACATTAAGGACATAGAAAGACACTAAGTGACTAGTGACCATCAATATACAAAGGATGCATGTTCACTATAGGCACAAAGTTGTATAGGAAAATAAGTGTGGTACTAAGATAAAGTCATGTTGTTTATTTTTAACCATAAAAATTAAAATAGACCTACTTTCCCATAATGTGTTCCCTATTCCTTAGGACCCCTTATATATCCATCGGTCTACTTTGAAGATTGGGTACTTGCCTGATAAAGTAGGTAGCACTAAAAGATTTTTTTATTCTTATCTTTTTCTAGTATACTAGCCTACTTCACCCCAATGGACCTAAATTCTATCATGAGGCCATCTATGGAGTTTTATATTCAATTATAAAAAGGATATGTGCTTAGAATCACATCTTTTAGTGTGATTTAACTTTTAAAAGATTTTAATGTTGCCTTTTAGATCATTACCTTTTGTTAAATGATTTGGATTTTGAATTTTTATGGATTTTAAGATTCCTCTTCCATATGGATTTGGAATGACCAATCGTGAGAGATAAAGTGATACACATTAATGAGATTTAATCTTTGGTGAAAAGAAGTTAAGTATGTAAAGATATGATTAACTAAAACACTTAGGCTTACCTATGAACCATCATGTTATCTCAAGTTTCAATCATGTGTATGCTTAGTTTTCAAAAGGAAATGAGGGAAATAAAGGGATATCTAAAGTGGATTGATAAAAGGAGATTATAATGAGATGAATTATTTTTTAACTGACCACATGGTAAATAAGGAATGACTAAAGGGAGCAAGTTGTGTATAACCAAGTCACAATAACAATGATCCATATTTATAGAGATAAGATAACAACAATAGTGAAAATAGAATAAGATAGTCATAGAAAAGGAAAACATAGAGAAGAAGTATGTAATCATGAAAAATAATCCATAAGAGAACATAAGTAAGAAAATGACATCATGAGCAACATGTAGTGCAAAAAAAAAGTCATCATGTAAGATCATTAAGGATGTGACATAATGTCAAATGATATAAGATAGATAAATGCAAATTTAGAACACACATCCAAAATAAATAAAGAAATAAATGAAATAACATCATGATTATGTTCATAAATACTAGTGTATTTATCCACACACATTATCCATAACATATGATAAGTTTTTATGAAGTTGAACTCAAACTACGACCGAAGTCTCATCAATCTTTAGGGAAAGTTGAGAAAATAATTCACGTCTAATCTCCTCAATGTAAAATGTAATAACTACTAAAGGATCATGTTTATGAGGGCTATCATGTAGGATATAATTAGGAGAAGGAATGGGAATGGAATCTATGGGAGATAAAGGGGTAAATAGTGGATAATGGGCCACTAGTGAAGGAGTCACCAGTGGAGAAGGGGCCACAAGTGAAGGAGGATCCATGGGTGAGGGAATCATGGGTGGAGAAAATTTAGGTGGATAAGGGACCATAAGTGGTGGAGCCATAAAGGAATAAGGGTGATCCCTCTTGTGAGGGAGACCTATGATAAGAAGGGTAGTAGGCACAAGAATGGTCATGAGGTGATCTTTGACATGCTGCTATAGGATATGATAATGATCAGTATGATGAGTAGATGACCTACTAATAAAAATTTTATAGGATAGAGGTAAGTTAAAGATAATTACCTTCACTCAAATATTGGTAGGTGTAATGGTGATAGGGATCCACAAATAACCTAAGGGAGGAATTTACCTTTGGTCATATCCTTGACACATGCTACATGTGGACATAAGATTACATTTAGAATATCAAAGGGTTTTAATAAAATTGAGAGGAAATTCAAGTACTTGAACCCTCATCAATCAAGTCACACTTGAATTAGATATTACTAATTTAAACATTTATAGAAAGGGGAGGATCATCTGCATGAAGTATAATCTCATAAAGGATCATAGAAGCAATAGGGAATTTGAAGGAAAGAGAAGTGTCCACTATTTTATAATGTATGGACATCTCTTTGCACTATTTTAATATGTTATCTTTTAATTTGGATAAGGTGGATTCGTGTCCTACTAGGGGAGGATGAGGGATGTTCATTTCAAACAAGAGCTACATAAGATGAATATGATGATGCAGAGAAGTACACATAAGTTTGAGAAATTGGATTTGAGATGGGAGATTAGTAAGTTCGATGATAGGATCCCACTCATCATAACCCATAAGGGGACTATTTGAAAGAGGTTCATAGTGTTGAAGGAGGTCCTTGAAAGGAGGAGCAAAAGTACATGTGAATTTATGTTGATAATATGTAAGAGGTTTAATTGGAGGACAAGTTTGTTGATTGGATTGAGAGCATGGGGTAGTTAATGCAAGTTTATTTTGAGATAAATTAGAAGAAGTGTTAATAGAAGTTTGAGTATCATTGGTGATGGGTAAATAAGTTGGAGAAGTGGTAGAAATGGTATGATAAGTGTTATCCAAAAAAGGTGTTGGAATTAGTTCATTGAAAGATATAAGGTACTATTGCCCCAACTTTATTAAGTGAGTTGGGGAAGAGTCTTTGATAACACAAAAAGTGTGAGACAATTGAGGAGTGTGATGGGATGAGAGTCAATGAAGGAAACTACCCTTTACATATTAGTCATATTGACCACTCTCTTTAGGATTTGGGTTTATAAGACTATCAACATTAGTGGTAGAAAGAGTAAGCTTATCATTATTGTCTTGGTGATTTGAAAGATGATCTTTATAGATGGACAAATGAGCATTAGCCTAGTTCATATCTTGAGATTTAGTTTGTGTTTCATGGGATTTGAAGGCAATTTCATAGGCTTGTTGATGTTTATGAATGATAGAGTCATGGTCAAAATTGGGACTAAGAGGGAATTCCATAGACAAATCATGTAGTTACCTACAAGTCTCATGAGAATAACCCCAACTAACATGAAACCAATAAAATTTATTAGGATTGTACCAAGATTTCATGGGATGGGATCCATCTCTAATGAAAGAGGCCTTGGTAGATGTTTTGTAATTATACTAAGGATAAAGTTTTATGAACATTATTATTTATTAGAGATAAATTATGATTAGTGATGTGGTTGAGAGGGGAAGCTTGTTCTAAAGTTTGGTTGGGAACAATAGCTTAAATAGTATGAATGGTATCATAAGAATTGGTGACAAAATCATTAGTATCATGATGATTTTTATTTTTGATTAACATGAGAGTACCTATAAAAGGTTGGGATGGCTCAAATGGATGCATGAAGAAATCTTATCACTTGGCTTCATCAAAGGTCTCTTCCAAAGTTCATGGAGAGAGAGGCTAGACCTGATATTGTAACTTGGGATAAAGAGCATTCATAAATAGATGAAAGAGATTATCATCTGAGTTATTATGTTCACACTTGGTAGATAAGGTCTTCCATTATTTGATGAAAATTTGTGTGGTTTTTGTCACAAGTTACTTACAATTAATAAAATGGGCCAAGGTATTTTTACGGAGGTCACTAATTTAAAACTCTTAGACTATAAAATTGACTAAATATTCCAAAATAGTGATGGAATGAGATTTTATTTGGTTATACCAATATAAATCATCTCTAGAGAGAGTTTTTACTAATAGTTTGGTAGCAGTGAAAGTATTTAACTTGAACCAATCTTTCTATAGATTTCCAAATGTTTTCAAGTGTAGAGTAGGATCAGTTGACCCATTGTAACTAATGGTAGGGGTGAAACCTCCTATATAGATATCAGAAATTTAAGGTGTAAGAGGCTCATTTTTAAGGTGATTTATTGTTTTGTTAATAAGGGGAGGTTTAGGAGTAAGATTACCATGGGAATCCTGAAGAGGAGGTGGGGGAACATTTTGGTTATGTGTTCCCCATAGAAACTATTGAGGGTGTTTTTGAAGATGGATAAGATGATTTTGCATTTACATCATTTGGTTGATATTATTATCTTGGAAAGCATTCATTTGATTAATATTTTGTAATGGAAGTTGATGGGTTTGAGTGGTGTTATTCTCATTATGTGAAGCATTGGCATTGGTAGTAGTGGCTTGGTTACCACTATAAATGGTATCATATGTGCTATTAGTATCTTGAGAGGAATTATTAGTGAGTTACTAGTAGCATGATTTGCTTGTGTGGAAAAAGATGCACTAGTAGAGGGATACGAAAAGGCAGCACTAGAGGCATGATTTCCATGGGTATGAAATGACACACTAGTGGAAGAATTGAGAAAAGTGGGTCTTAAAAGAGCCCCACTAGATTTAGAACCTGACATGTTAGTATATATACTTGGCATGGAGGTGGAAAAAATTAGAGAGGAAGATGTCATAGTATGAGAAGGGGTCAAAAGAGAGGGAAGATGTTGAGAAGCAAAGAAACTAGTGTCCATAAATCCATGTGAGAATGTGGGAGAAGGTGAATGGGGCTCCTTGGTTTGACCACTTATCATTAGATGGTAGATAGTAGAAGGATATTTTCATTGCTATTGAGGAAACTCATTAATGAAGAATAAATTTTGTTGAGTATACTATAATTCAAGTTTCTCTTCTAAGGAGAATAAAGGGTTGTAAACTGAAGAGGATTGAGTAAGGGTCCCATAATTGTAGTGTGAGTGGATACATCCACATTACTTTCATCCAGGGTAGGAACCACATGATGTTTATGGGAAAACCTATGGGGTTGGTAGATCTCATCATATCTTTTGAGTTTAACTTAGTATTGTCCTCAAATAGGAAGTTCATGATGAGGGATAAAGATTAAAGAAGATTAAGATGATGTAAAGGCAAATAGGTAAAAAGTATATAGAGTCAATCAGGTTGACTGTGTGTTATAATCCAAGAGGTAGATAAGGATACAAAGCTATACAAGTTGAATTTGTAATATAGATAGGGTAAAAAACTAATATGATAAGGATATATGGTTAAACCATTCAACTTAATATTGTAACTTGATTATCAAAAAAATATACACAGTTGTATAGGTTGATTGTGTATTGTTGATAAGGGAAAACACAATATATAAGATACTATACCAAACATAATGAAAGTGGGATAAAATAGGGATTTTTTTAAAATATAAGTGATGTAAAAATTGAAAGCAAACACACAAATAATTAGATCAATTTGAGTGATCCAATTAGGACACACAACACAAAACCTTACACCAATGCAGGCCAATGCTACAACACACAAAGATTAGAGAGAAATCAATCAACTAAAAAGTAAATTCTAACTAAGTGGTCATCCTGAGTGTGATTAAATTATTATAAAGTACTGATTTAAGTGTGATAGGAATTTTGACTAAAAATAAGGAACTAAAATGTAATATATGGATGGTTTTAGGATGTTTAGGTTGAAAGGGATCTATGTTGGAAATGGTACTAGCTTGGTATTGGGGCCTACCCCCTCACTTCATAATTTTATAGTGATAAGTGTGTTAGGTGATTTACCAATATATACAATTAACCTTATATTTATACTTGTCTAGAAAACCAAGTCAACTCCACCCTTGGTGATGAAATCCAAGTAGGTAGGCTTTAGGAAGATAAGTATTTAAATACATTTTGAATATTGTGTGATTTTATAGTGTGTGTAAAAGAGAAAAATAGTGTTACTAAATTCTAATTTAAAAACCCACATATTTAAACTATGTGAGATACTCTAATCATGCAAACAACTAAAAATGAAAGTGTGAATTAATTACTAGTAAATAGTTGTTAATTCCCAAATTTAGAATAGTATAGAGTTAATTCAAACAACATTGTATGCAAACAATACAAAATAGAGTCAATTAAGGAATTAATATTTTGAAAAATCAAAGTCTTTAATAATAGAGTCAAATAGGTCAACTAAATCTTTTAGATAGAAGACATGATACATAACTAAGCTGACTAGGTTGACTTAGTTGGCTATAGAGTTATAGTTTTGAAGACTGCTAATTTATACAAAACAAAATTGAAAGGAAGTAAGAAATGGCATGATAAAGGATAGAGAGGAACCTTGGTGGGTTTGAAGATGATTAGTATTACAAATTTATTGTGAAGTTCCTTGAATTCTACTTTTAAATTTTGTAAACTAAGTTGACTAGTTCGACCTAGTTTTACAAAACCTTGTGCTGAAGAAGGATAAGATGACTAAGTTGACCTATTCAACCTAGTTTTTTGATCTAAATGCTAGTAGAGAGAATAAGATGATAGATTTGAAATTTTCAAAATTATATTCTTATTTCAAACTAAAAAATATTTCTATGTTGACTTGTTTAATCTGATAACTTGTATTTGATGAAGACTTGTATAAATAGAACATTCATTTTGATGCGACTATGTGAAACTTATGCATAAAAGTTAGAAATATACTAACTAGTTTAATATAATATCACAAATATATAAAAATAATAATATGATATAAATGAAATAATTAAATAAAACTTACAAGGGTTAGATTCATGTTGGGTTTGCCAGATTGTATGTAATGGGAAATGCAGTAGATCTATAAATCAATACTAGCTCGAAGAAGATAAATCTTACTTAAACTTTTTATAAGGGATAAATTAGATAATCAAGGTCATGACCAATATGGATATTATAGACCCATCTAAGAGATATATTACCAAAATAAAGCCTCCAGTTAAGTAAAACTACACAATAACCTTAACTAGGTCTTATGTTTTCATATTTAGTAAACAAATAACAAGCAAAGTAAAGTCTATTATAGTTCTCACCAAATATTGTGGCATAAAGTTAGAGTAATAAATGTGAAATTAAAAAATTGATATAATACATATACTAAATTCAATGTATATAGAATCATAATGCATGAAAGATAAGTATAAATGCATATCTACCTGCTCTTAAAAAGGAGGAACAAATCTAGGAATACTTACCTTCAAAGATGAACCTGTTGAGCCTCAATCTCTCCCTTGGCCAAGGTGCTTCACAAGAGGTTATTGTGGTATGTAAGGATGACAAGAATAAATTAGAACTAGGATACACAACCTATCAATGCATCCAAAAAACTTATCTATAAGACAAGATCTATATCTTCAAAGAAAGTATGAAACCCTAATCTTGTTCCTCAAATATAATGGTGGATAAATAGATGCACAATATATATTAATTATTATTCCCTTCTATTATAAATGGTGAAATGGATGTTTTTATATAGGTGGATCTAACCCTAATCCCTTTTAAACTTTTAGGCTAAAAAGGTTGACACAATCAACCTAGTATTGTATTTGACAAAAATAAACTAGGTCATGGACTAGGTCGACTAGGGGCCAACCTAAACCCTAGTAAGTTTTATCCATAAGATTATAAGGTTAATGGGGCTGAATATGTAATGTAAATTTTCAAAAAGGGGTTTAGGTTAGGGAAGGGATAATGAAGGTGGTAAATGACTAGAGGAGGATGAAAAATAGGAGGCAAATCTTAGGGGAATAATTTTAGGAGATAAATGTGAAGATAAAAAGTGGTAAAAAGGGAAAACAATCCTACAAAGCACCAATTGTCTACCCACCCCTTTCTCAGTGCACCCCTTAAGTCCTGCACTCAAAGATATTGAGACTCGGTAGGTTTTTATAAGATAGAGAACATCAGTAATTAATAAAATTTGAAATATTATGTGTATATAGCCTACTCCTAAGGGTGTTCTACCATGGGAATCAACATCATCTATAAATGGTGATTTAGACATGCACATGTTAAACTAAGATTATAGAGATTATGAGTTACAATATATGCACATGGTATTTACTTTAGAATATTAGATACCTCAATAATTTATGACATGATATTAATCCATTTATATGGAGGCTCAAACACCATGTACTAGATTTAGATTTATGAGTCATCACACTCAAGTATGCACTAAAAATAACTACTAAGACTTAGTAGACAGTCCATAGAAATCAATAAATCCATTGGGAGGAATCATGATAATTATTATGTGAAAGGTTAAAAATATTAGACACTATAAAATAAGAATAGTGTTTCTTCCTAGAAGGTCAATGCCTTGAATTACACATTAATTAGTGTGTGGATATATGGAACCCATAGAGACTAGAGCTAAGATATTGGGTGCACATATTTAGCCATATATTAACACCTTTTATAATGGCATAGTATATGAACTAAGACTGTAGAAGAAAAACCAATCTTTGGGCCCAAATTCATCAAGATTTCATTCAAAATTTTGTATTCAAAGATGATAATCCATTGGTGCATAATGCCTTACATAAAATAAAAATATTTCTCTATTAAGGATGAGTAGAAGATTTAGAAACTATAGTTGAATCATCATCAAATTAGGTGGATATATAATATTTAAACTTGGCACTACATAATTATAAATATAGCCAACAAGAATAAGATCTTATCAAGCTATGTAATAGAATAAAGATGACCTAATAGAGTCTAGTGATAATGACATAAATCTTGATCTAAAAGATTTATTTGAGCCAAAATAAGAAACTAAATCAAAATCAATTTAAAGCATAGATAAATTGGAATAAGAAATACTACACAACACAAATATTCCACAATGAGAAGTTAATCACATTTTATAAGATGATCTGCATAGTGTATCAAGCAAGATATATCAAGGGCCCTTGTAGAAGATTGAAGGGTGCATTAGCATAGAATCGGTTCCTAAGGTTATGATGGTGGAAGACTATTGGGGATAAGATTAGATTTAAAAGGTTTTACATTTTATAAGGGACTATCAAGACATAATCCCAACCAAATTATTAGAGGTGAAAGGCATATATCCATATTTAGGAGAAATGCACATATAATTGAAAGAGTGCACTTTACCCATTAAGAAGTGGCCATATAGATTAAATATTAAAATAAAAATAAAGTTAAAAGATGAGTTAGATCAAATTCAAGAGCATGGAATCATATATTTAGTAGAAAAAGTAGATTGGGTAAATCCCATAGTGGTGTAGCCAAACAAAATTAGTGATATATGGGTTTGTGGGTATTACCACACACTCAACGATGCCTATATAAATGATCCTTTACAAATACCATTCATAGATGAATTCCTTGAATTAGTCATAAGACACAAAGTGTGTTCCTTTATAGATGGATTCAGTAGGTATCACCAGATTCCAATCATAGTAAAAGATCAAGCTAAAACTATGTTTTCAACTAAATGGGAGTCATTTACATATAAGGTAATTCCTTTTGGATTGAAGAATGCACCCATAGTCTTTTCTAGAGTTGTATTAACTACGTTCAAATATTTCATTGATGATTTTATGTAAGTGTATTTAGATGATTGGTTATTTTCTCTCTAATTAAACATATATCAAAGCTATGACTCATACTGGAATAGTATCGAGTTTTGCACATTACTCTAAATTAAAAAAAAAAAAAATTCACACCTTTTGGTGTTCTTCTAGGCCATTTAGTATGCATAAATGACTTTTTATTTAACCCAAATAAGATTGTTATCATCATAGTGATTCCAACTCTTACCAAATCTATTAAAGTGCACACATTTCTTGGTTATATAGGATATTAAAAGAACTTTATCAAAGGGTATGCCACTATATCTACACCCATGGAGAAACTACTACACATAGATACAAAATATGAATGGATAATAAAATGTCAAGGAATATTCATTGAGCTAAAAAAAAGGCTTATAAAAACACCAATTTTAATCTTTCCTAACTAGAAGAAACCATTCCATGTGAATGTGATGCTTTTGGTACTATAGTAGGAGCTATATTAGTTAAACCAAGTGAAGGTGGACTAGATCCTTTGATACATATTGATATCAGGAAGCTATCTAAAACTAAGAAGAATTATACTACTACTAAAAGTGAGTGTTTAGCCATGTTTTTTTCACTACAAAAGTATTAGCACTACTTGTTGGCTACACCTTTTTAGTTCTTTATGGATCACCAAACATTATGATACCTAGTTGATAAGACAATGTTTGGAGGATGCATATCCATGTTTCTTATGTTATTTAAGGAATTCCAATTTTGCATTAATATTAATATAGGATTAAAAATTGTTGGGATAGATCACTTGAGTAGACTTAACAATGAGAAGGAGACATAAAAAATTGAAGATGAATCCCTAGATGCATATTTATTCAGCATTATTGAATTTATTGATAATATGGAAGATATTTCAAATTTATTGGAGTAAGGAGCCTTCCTTGCATACTATATAGAGTGAGATAAAAATAAAATGGTCACTTGAGCTATACCTTATACCCTAATTAATGGGTTTTTGTACAAACTTGATAGAGATGATGTACTAGGTAGAAGCTAGTATAAGGAAATTATAGGAGGTAATTTTGTAATTATAGGAGGTAATTTTGTAGGTGAAGCTACTATAAGAAAAATATTACAGAGTGTTATTTGGTATCCTACATTAGTTTAGGTTGTGTAGAGTAGTTAAGCATTGTGATGTATACCAAAGAATGGGAAAGCCAAACCAATATGATGAAATGACTTTGGTTCCCATGAATTCTAAAAGACCCTTTTAATAGTGGGTAATTGACTTTATTGGATCCATAAATCCTATAATAAAATGAATTCATGCACAATACATTATTACTATGACAAATTATTTCACTAAATAGGTGAAAGCTACTACCATTCCAATCTATAGTATAAAAGATGATACCAAATTTTCATATGAAAACATCATTATAAGATTTGGATATCCAATTAAATTAATCAATGATAGAGGCATGCATTTATTAAATAATACTATCAAGGATCTCACTGAGTATTTTATGATATTGCACCATAAGAGCATAACTTATCACCTACATGTAAATAGACAAAAGGAAGAATCCAATAAAGTATTGGGGAAAATACTAACAAAGATTTTTAATTTACAAAGGGATGATTAGGAAGATCACATTCTTATGATTATATGGGACTATAGAAAACATTACAAAAGAGCTATAGGATTCACTCCTTTTTAATTGGTATATGGTCTTGAGGTAGTAATGCATATGGAGTATATTTTTACTAATATACATATTATTATGGTTTTGAGATTAGGGGATCAAGATTATCTGAAGCACGGTTAGTATACTTAACAAATATGGAAGAAAATAAACAAAGGGCATAATGAATATAATAGATTAATAAGTTAAGTTAGAAAGCATGGCATGATCTCAAATTATGATCTAAGGAATTTTTATGAGAACAAATGGTATTACTTTATGATAGTAAATTTAAATCATTACTAAAAAATCTATGCATTCAATGGAAAGGACCCTATATTATTCATGAAGTCTCAAAAAAGGGTACTATAGTGTTAAAATATTTCTAGGGAACCATCTTGTTAGGATATATAAATGGTTGTAGGCTTAAGCCTTACCACCTTTAATCTCTATCATTCAAATAAAAAATTGAGTGGGTGATAAATAACACCATGTAGTTATGATTTTATTTAATATTGTTTATCTATATTTTATTTTATTAGGTTAGAATGTTTTTATAGTGTGTTCATTACAATGTAACACATCGTAACCACCATGAAGTAGTTATAATTGTAAAGTGTGATCATAATCTAGAGATAGCTCATAGGATATAGTTGGCCATGACTATAATGAGGATATAAATTAAGTCTAAGAAGGTGGAAAAAAGATAGGTATAGAGAAAGGAAGGACAACAATCATTCTAGACCATTAATGATGTAACATTTCAAATTATTGCATCATTTCCAAGGTAGATTGAGTAGTAAATGGATAAGTGGAGTCATAAAATATTTTGGATAGAAACCATAACATCAAATAAATACCAAAGGGGTAAACCAAATATTCAATTCATAAAACATAATTATTAGGGAAACTTATAGTAAGTGATATTAATTGGAAAAGGAACATTCATGTGAAAATAGTCACTAGATTCAAAGTAGTCAGTGAGACAAAATTAGGTAACAATAACTATATAAGAGTGGGGTATAAACAATTCCAAAACATTATAGACTCTGGATAATAAGATAATTATATGATATTATTTCAAGATACCTTTTTGAATATGGATTTTGAACCAGAGCTTGATTAAATAGAGAAATCATTCATCACATATCACTGATATAGTTATGGAGAGAGGATAGTTATTGATCCCACTCATATATGCATAGAAAGAGGATATGGGTATAGGGTTAGATCTTCACCAAAATAAGTACAATGACCTAATCCATTTTATTTCATTAACACAATAATAACTACTTCTTTTATGCAAGATCTTTAGGGAACTACATAATCAAGAGACCTCACACTTCAACATCCACTTAGAGGTTTTGACATAGAAAGGTTGATTAGGTTGCCTACATTTGGGAAACTTGATGAGGTCATGGTGACTCTATTAAGTCACTGTAATCAAGGGTCTATTTATTTATCCCCATATATTATAATTCATATCATTGCATAAATAATGGCATGAGTCACATGCCTTCCAAATCATGGAAAAATACCTCATTCAATATAAATCTACAAAACTATTGATCTATTTAGATGCATGGGAAAAATATGCCACATGATCAGGCTGAGGAAAACCATTTAATTCAATTGAAAATGCTATGGTGTGAATTCTAGTATAATTTACCATAAAAAGGTTTTGGCAAATTACCAATTAGTCTAAGTAAGCAAGGATAGGGGTAATTGATATTATGTATCACATGATATGGCTATGGGAGGACTTCAATTAGCTTGAGATTTTGGAATTTGAGCTCATCACCAACATCAATAAGGTAATTGAAGGTACCTTGCAAATATTTCATTACTAGTTTTTGGTTTTATTATTATGCTTTACATAGTGGAAATATCCACTTAGACTAGTCAATGTGAATGTGTATTTTTGGCATGTTATTATGCTCACAAACATCGTATGGACAAAAATAAGTTAGTCCTATGAGTAATTGTTTTATTTTAATATGTGGTGGTTATAATCCTTGGCTTTGATTAGAATACACCTAATAATCCCATAATATGTCATGTAATATTTGGGATAACATGATTTAGTCACTGAGCTACATAATGGCATTCAAATCAAAGTTAATGAGTTGGCCACTCCACTTTGTGACTCTGATGTCATTCTTTATTTCTTTGATAAAAGCACAAGCTAAAGTCTATAGGTAAAAATCCTTAGATATGAGGTTAGTTCCACCTATATAAGTTAATATTCCAAAGATGCAATAATTAGATATAGAACAAGTACCAACACAACAACCAATATAAAAACCACAAGTTCCACCACCACGTGATAAATGAAACATGAAATCACTTACATGGCTAGCCTCACCACCACCATAAAAAAAAGATGCAACAAATAAAATCCTAGTTGGATGACCCTATGGTTCTAAAGATAGAATATAGATAGTTGCAAGTCTTCTCAAATCTATGTTGGAAGACATTGGGAAGGAGGTTTATGACAAAGAGGTGGAAAATGAATTCTTCCTGTAAAAATTAGTACACACTTGTCAAGTGTGAAATTAGGTATGAAAGGAACTATGGGTTGACATTAATCAACCACCTTCATCTATTATTATGGATACTATAGCTTATGAATTATCTTGGCATAATCTAGAGGCATATATATTTCACCAATCCAGCCATAAGATCATTAGCTGCATAGATGGTGGATCTACTAGAATAGGGTCGTCTTACATAACCCTTATTTTAAAGAATATGTAACACCCCACTTCTAAACCATTAAAAAATATATGAGAAAAGATGATGTCTTTCAGTGAACCTACAAGATTAAGTGGTTAGTAATAGTCCCAAACAACATAACAACATGCCTAGCCTCATGTTTCAAAGATGCAAAGAGAGACCCTCACTCCTTTAGTCAAATCTAGGAGAAAAAAACTCATGCACAAAAGTCAGGTTATCAGATCAAAGTCATATAAACATACTAAATCATAAACCAAGCTAGTAGATGTGGACATTATGGAGGAAACATAGGTCAAAACTATGCCAAAACCAACATAAGAATAAGAAATTACACAAGACACACTAGATCATAAAGAAGAGAAAAATGAAGAGGAGAGGACACAAAAAAAGGAAGAAGAAAGAAATGGAAGAATAAATGACTACATAAGAAGCATAATGCACAAAATAAGAAGATTCGGAGGAAAAACAAAAAAAGTAACAAGTTAAAGAGGAAAAGAGACAAGAAATTTGAGGAAGCAGAGGTTGTGTAGAAGCAAGTCAAAGAAGTCAAGGATATAAAGAAGAAATACAAGGAAATAGATGCTATATATAAGAATTCTAAAGAAGTAGAGACAATGAGGAAATAATAGGAAGAATACCATCAAGAATAATAAGAGGCAAACGTTATACAACAAACGCATATGGATCAATAAGCACAATTTAAGATACCAAGGAACAATGTAAGTGTGCATTAGAAGCATAAGGAACTCAAAACAAAGTAAAGACTAAAGATAAAGCCAAAGCTAATGTTGAAGTGGTGTTAAATATAGAGATCAAGATGATGCTAAGGATAAAGTCAAGGAAAAAGCTAAAGCATAAGCTAAAATAGATATTAAGTCTAGGGTTAAAGCTAAAATTTAGTCCAAGAGGGGTAGGGAGGCTAAAGAACAAGTAAAAGTAGAGAGTATAACTTAGATGAAGGCCATAAAAGAAGAATCATATTCCAAATCATATATCTCTAGCCAGTGGCTATGGGATGTCCCTAAAATATGAACTTGGTGAGCACCTTCATAATTCTATTGGATTAATTTACACCATCCCTTTTAACATCAACAACCACCTCCATGGTACTTACTACCATTATGATATAAAAATATTTGGATATGATGCAACTAACACTATAAAATCAATTGAAGGTGTAATTTTATTTTAAGAGTTGATCATGCAGAAGGCTGTAGACTTGGAGTAGGAAGTTTTTTGACTATGCGAGGAAAAGGCCAAAGTAGAAGATCAACTAGGAAAGGCACAACAATTAATAAATAACACTTATCCCACCTTATTTATTTAGGTACTAAGTGATCAATTAATATATGAGGATAAGTAAATCACTAATCTATTGATGCAACTTACAAAGGATTAGGTGACAAAACAAAAAGTGCTAGCATTGTGCACACAAGGGAAAGCTATCAGGAATGAAACATAAACTATTTATAAAATCATTAAAGAAAATAATTATGTCTTTTAAATAATTACACAACAAGATAAATAAATATCCTAAGATATGTTGAATTGGAGACAACATCTCAATTAGTCCTTGACTACTGTGAAACTTGAGTTCACTGCTATAGATAAAGCTAAAGTAGTATTAGATTACCAAATGATTACTATAGAATCAATTAGTAGTGCACTCAAACAATTCATTAATTACATGGATGCTATGATGTAGAAGCTATAAGTTTAGCATAATGAAATAATATGAAACACCTTTGTGGCCATTCAAGCTCAAAAGACTATAGATAGATTGGATGATCCTATTTTAGATATCTAGATCAAGATACCCAATGCTAAAACACTAATCACTATTATAGAATATGAGGATGTGCAAAACATTATGGTGGTCCAAATACCTCTATGCATTATACTTACCATGATACATGAAGTGTTCACAAATTGGAAAACACTTAAGTAAGATTTATCTCAAGTCGATCTAGATATTGCCCAAATCATAGATAAGTCTCTATTCATTCCTCCACAATAGCTCCATAAAATTTAGTATAAGGAAAACCTAGATACAAAGGTATAGTCAGAATAACAACCTCCACCATTAAGTTCACTAGAATCCATTAGGATGGTAGTCAAATAAACACAATAAACACCACATCAACCTAGTCAAAGTTAACCATAACAACATTAGGTAATTCACACTCACATTTTATGACTTTTAATTTTTTGAAACTATTGTAAGATAGCATGAACATTAGGAGTGGGGCTAGACTAGTTGAAAACCTATAAAGGGTAGACACCTAGTTAGGCTAGGCTATTGAAAACTTGAAAAGGTAGTTCGCTAGTATGTTAGTTAAAAACCCAAAATGTAGGATAAGTAGTGCATAAAGGGTGAAAATAAATAAACAACATTGGAGTGATAACAGAAACTTTTGTTTATGGTTCATCTTTTTAGTTTAGTCTAGATTAGGTTATGACTTTGTATTGAGATGAGATAACCATTTAAGTTTGGGAAAGTTTTGGATCTAGAATAGGGTGTGGTAAAATCATAAAGTATAATATAAGGACACATATGAAGTATATAATTTTGTATTATGTATAAAATTTTACTTGTATTCAACCTTATAAGCCTAATAGGGTAAGAGAAGAATGTGAAGAGTCATTACTTTTGTATCTCAAAAGGCTAGAATGTGAAGAGATAGTGGGTTGTAAAAGGCTAAATATAGTGCTTGAATATAAAAGAATATGGTTTTTATGTGTTGATAGATATTAATAGAATAATTTTGATATGGTTTTCCTAATCTTATTTTATCTATGGTTAGTGTGCAGTAAGTCCTCTATTTTTCTTTAATTTATTTTTTAAATGTTATGCTATTTATGTTTTGCCTTTTGTTACAATTGTGTTCTTCTTACCATGTATGTGAAAATTTGGATGTAATTGATTGATTGTAAATCTATAATGCCATTTATGATTTTTTTTACTCTCCACTATGCAAACTATCCCTAAAATTAGCATGTTCTAGAGTATTTCTAAGAACCTCTGCTAACAAATTTAATGCAAAGGGTTACATACCACTCAACATATCTTATGAATTATTTAGAAAAAGTTTATTTATTCAAGTGTTCAATGCCATATCAAGGAGACTTGAGAGATTTCATGTTAATACATCAATTTCAAAAAAATTATCAACCATGAAATTGGTGTATTTATTTCCATATATGTGGGAGATAACAATCAAAGACTCTACGAATGAAGAAGTTTTAGTCGTTTCCACATTGAAAACTATGTTTTTAACATTAGTATTATTAGGTATATATTTTTGATTAATTTATTTTCTTAGGTTCATATTTTTTAGGAATATTTTATTTAGTTAACTCTTGTTTTGATAATTTGACCTTGTGAGATGGAACCATAATTTAATTAGTTTTATCAATATTGGAAGGTCTATTTGAGTATGGTGGTGATTTAAAAGATGTGTCTATTATAAGGCCACCACTATCAATAAGATATTTTAATATGAGTTTCAAATCCCAACACTAATCTATGGTATGTCCATGAACTCTATGGTAAGAACAATAATATTTGGATCTTCACATAAGATGCAATAGAGGTAATATAATCAATTTTTTTGAAGCACGTTCCTAAGAGTTTAACTTGCACAAGTTTTATTCTTATCAAAAGTTTATGATTCATTATTCATATATGAATTGTGGTTTTTAATCCATATTTGAGAGGAAATATTTTGAAACACATAGGTTTTCAATGGAGATACAAAGATGCAATTTACATTAACATCTTAGAGATTTTTAGTATGTATAAGCTTATCTTCAAATGGATAAACCTTTAAAGATAAACTATGGGCTTGTTTTTGTAAGTTATCCTTAGAATGCATCAAAATAATATTTTTTTGTGTAGGAACAATGACATTATAAAAAGAATCATTCAAGGATTGAGTCTTATCATGGATAATCTCACTAGGCACATTACTTCTCATGGTTTGAGAATATTTAGTTTTATAATCATGAACCCCATACATTTTAAATATTATATTCAAAAAAAAAATGTAAGAGTATTCACCATACCTCTTGGTGTTGTGATAGCATAGAATTACATAACTAATATACTTCAAAAAATAATAGGGAAGGCAATATTTATCACTACCTTGAGATCTTGGGGGTGAGTAGGAATGCATGAAGTCACACATTAAAGAATTTAGATTAAACATTCATGGAGTTTGTTTTACCAAGAAGATTTAATAATTTATCATTATTAATATAAATGTTAGTATTATTAACAATAAATTTAATCCATTTCATTTCATGAAATAAAAACATATTGTATATTCTAGGAAAGAAACATGTACTCTTGATAATCATAACTTGAATCACGATATATAAACTATAAACATTCATAATTAAAATCATACAAAGACAAAATAAATAATTGAGTTTCCTAAGAAAATTATGATGAATTTTGGAAAGAAACAATTAGTAAACTATCTACATAGGATAATTTATCATAAATAAAAGCCATAAATTGTTTTAAAGAATAGATAAATAATTTGTTCATTAGATAAAATTTAATGAAAATAGAGAAACCCTAATTTTAGAAAAACCTTTATTAATTTTTCAAAATAAATAGATGTTTTTAATTCAATAAGTAAAACTAAGAAAAAAATTGAAAAAAATTCAAAAATAGATTCATTTTCAATTAGATATCATCTAAAATTTATATGAAGACAAGTCACAATCTTAAGAGCAAAAATTATAGTAGGAAATAAGCATGAAACCTTAAATAAAAGAGAATAAATTCATATTTTAACATATGACAAGGGGTAATTAGTAATAATATATGATAATAAAATTCTAATAGGAAATAAATATAAAACCCTAAGAAGAAAATATGAAACCCTAAGGCAAGAATACCTAGGGTTTGCCATGTTGAAGATAATGATCAGGTTCACAAGATTTTTTTTTAAATTATTTTTAGGTTAAGGGTGATATAAATGAATTAAAACTATTTAAATTTATATTGTGTGAGATATAAAATTTACCATAAAAATATGAATGTTAAAAAGAGATTTCTTGTACTTTATATTTTTAGATTTGACCTAGAAATGTGGAGAGAATGGTACTTAGCTGATTTTTTGATTTAAATTAATCATTAATTATGTCATAGACATGGAAAATACTATGTAATAAATTGGTAAATACTCATATTAGGAAATAGACTCTTAAAACCCATGTGTACATTTCTAGAGAATACTAGACCCCTTTTTTAACTAATAATAACCCCTATCTACTGGTACTATATAAGGTTTTTTTTTTAGTTTTTACTTACTTAGATCACTATGCATACCTTTGTATATGATTTTTGTGTATTGAATTTTCCTTGATCTTGTGAAAATTTTATGATTTTTATTCTCTTTTACTTGAAACCCTAGCTTCACATATGACACTAGATTGAATTTGAAAAAAGGGTTATAAAGATGTGTTGGAAAATCCCAACCACTCACTTCTAAGTGATTGATAATTTAACAAATTATACTACTTTGAAGAGAGATCAAAATTCATGTAGTTATCAAACCTGAGAGTGTATGTGTGATTAATCATGATCCATTAGAATGAAATAAAATGATTTAAATTTACACACTTGAAAACATGTAATATTGAATTATGTTTTGTATTTAGACTTGGATCTAAGGTTTCACCTTTGATGGATTTATATTTGTATGGATTTATGGTAATGTATCAAGAGAGTGTAAGTGGATTTCTCAATTATATTCCAAATAGTGACCAAGTTAGCCCATGATTATGACCTTAGGATTGATCTATATTTATATATGAATTTTTGATATTTCCCCCATGAACAACATATGAAACATGTTAAATCAAACCCAAAGGATACATTTGAATTTGAAAATTAGCCATTAATATTCCCTAGATGTTTAAATAAAAATATATACACTTATGATAACCATAACCATCTAATTGCTACTAACACTATGTACAAAGGGAAAAATAGGGATATTTGATATGGTGATAGATTTTTTAGGACTATAGAGTATATTTTAAAAAACTAGGGTGATTGAATATGTGTGTGATAAAAAAATGGGTTGGATAAGATAATATATGAGTAAAAATATAAGGAAAACTATGAACAAGATTAAAATTCATATGTACAAGTCCAAGTATGTCAAGATGTGTGAAAATTTATGTGGACAACTATTTAATAATAAATTAATGTGTTTATAGTTCCTTAAGGAAACCAATTTTTCTTGCATTGAATTGTACCCTATCATAAAAAATAATTAAATTTCCATGTTCACCTTAATAAGAGCTAAAATGACCTTTGGTTCATTTTTAGGAACATCCTAAGACACATGATCCTTCATAAATTACAAAATATAAAAATATGGAGAGGTTAACCTTGTGGGAGTATTATTATATTTTTTAATTTTAATAAAACACTTATCCAAAATTTATTCAATTTTATTTTATAATACATAATAAATGTTATCTATGTGCCCATTGATATGGTTATAGTTATAAAATTATCTATTTCCCACTAGTTTTAAATGGTGTGCATGATGCTGTTGATTATAAGGCATTGTGATCAATTACTTAACAATAAGATGCATAAAATGACACTTGGTCTATCCTTAAATAAATTATATCATATGGTTTGATCCATAATTTAATGATTAAGACTCATTAAAGTATTTTCACTAATTATCTTATTTATAACTTCCTTATTAAGTGGAAATTAACTTTAGATATTTGAGGTTTCTAATTTTTGGGAACTGGTGGTTTAAGAGTTGTTGTTGATTGCACAACACACCCTAATTTTATCACTAAAATCATAGAACCTCTTTTTTATTGAGATTATGGCCTTTTTATTTAATCAATTTTATGCCTTGATCCTATTTAAAATGTTGACATGATTTGAAAAGGGTCCTTAGGATACTGTAATCTAGGCTTTAATCTTGCTTATTGTTCTGACCAAGCTAAAATTTAAATGTTCATTATATGAACTTGGTACAAAATTTTAATTTAAGGATTCATTGATATAAATATCTAAATCTATTTAAGTTTGATAAGTCTTGGTTTATTTCAAGTTAGGTTCTAAACTACATTAAAATTTCCATTAATTTAGACCATTCCACCTCAATTTTGTGTAAAATATCTAATTATTTCAAAGTTTTCATAATCTTTTACTTATGCAACTCGTTCCATATATTATCCTTTTCAAAATAAAATGGCTAAAATTTCATATAGTGTTTATTTTTAGACTTAGTCATTTTGTTTATGTTGGATTGGTTGATGTTAAATTAGTAAAATACCTACCTCTATTAATTTACATCTTCATAAATATTTAATTTATTTTGGTCTATTTTATTTGTCATTTTTTTAAAATTTTAAATTCAAAATATTATATATTTTGTCCTTTGTTTATGCAAATAACAATTTTTTTCTCTTGTGAGTGCCCATACAATCCCAGAGTTACCAAGTTTCAATTTCCTCAAGCCTTTTTGGGACTTAAATTCATTGTCTTCCCACCCCCAAGTAAGTGAAATTGTGAAAAGTGTTCAAATATAACTTACTCACTTATCTAGGACCATTTAAATTTCAAAGTAATCCTCTTACCTCTCATATGCCTAGGATGATGATAGGTGTTACGATACATGTCCTTGCTTTATCACAGCTTACAGATCTATGAGATTAGACCAAAGGCATTATAGATGCACATAATAATACCACATGGAATAATCCCACTTTACTTGGACCCAAGATATTCCATGCTCTTCTAATCAACAACCAAGCTCATATATTCTTGATATGTTTCCATGTGGCACAATCTAATCTCCCTACTCCTTGGGGATGGTTCATATGTCTCTAAACTTCTAATAGGGACAAAAATAAGAGATATATTTATAAGTGTAATGATATCACCTCATCAATCCCATGGAATAAATTATCTTAGGTAGATGATCAATTATTCCCCGAATGAGTGAATGGCTACCATGTGACATGAACTTGCTAACTAGACAACACACTGACATCTATGTCAACATTACATGAACTTAAATTTAATGGCCATATATCCCATTAAAATCATAAAATAATCATAACTCATTACATTTAGGATGAAATGTTTAAGTTTTCTTAAATTTATAGATTTTAGGTCCTTTTCTTCCCTTAAATAGCTTAAAATTAACTATGTTTATACTATTTTATCTTTATACTTGGTCATTTTGTCTTCAAAATGGAATAAATTAGTAGTGCTTTTGGTAAAAATCCCATTTTTAATTGATAATTAATACATATTTTTTCCTTTCCTTTTAAAAATTTAGACTTAATCATTTTTAGTTAAAATTGAGAAATTTAAAATCTAATAGTTAGCTTCCTTTACTGTAGGCCCAAGAAATGTGAGGAGAAACCACATATCAATACCTAACTTATCCACTTATATAAAATTATTTAAATTAATAGGCCACCCAAAGATCATTTATGTACGTAGGATGATACCACATGGAATAATCTAGTCTCCTTAGCCCCTCTAGATGGTCAATACAAAGTGAGTAGGTGGTGGATTATTTGGGTGAAAAAGATGATGCCACATGGTAACATCCTACTTCCCCATAACCTTAGATAAATAATAATAATATGATAGAGAGTAAATTGAGTGAGTGCTCAGAATGAAGCCATGTGTTAAGGGTTACAGGGCAACTAAGACACATTGAACATAGAGCCAGGGCTAATTAGTTTTGGGTGAGTGGGATCTTACCACTTATCAAAATCTCAATAAAATTTGGCTAATGAAAATTCAAAATGGCATGGTACCCTTATATAAGTAGTGGAATAATGAATTAATTCCACTTAGTAGGGCTTTAACATATAAAGGACATGCTAGCTCCTTGAGCAGTGAGAGGTATCCATGTAGTGAGAATTTCTCGATCAAGATATGTGGACCTCCATGAAAGGGATCAATGCCCAAATTTTATGGAAAAATTACCCATTTGGGACATCTACATCCATAAATTAGACTACAATCAAAATTAGATATGTGAAATCAAGTTAGGTCTTGTATTTTAATGTAAGAGGGACCATGTGGCACATATGAATAAGTAAATTAGATAATGAGATTGGCTAGGTGATGGAATGAACATTCAAATTAGGTAGGCATAAAACATAAATGGATGAAGAAATTCCTTAATCATATGTGATCATCATAGTGCATGGCATGGCTAACAAGGTGTTCTTCTAGATATCAAAGACTATTGGTTGTACAAATTCAATTCCAGAGATAAAAGACAAAATTTTGTCTTGATTAGGCATGGCATTTACTATACATGTTATATCTAACTAAGTGATTTGATGAAGTGTTTGACCAACTGAAGCTCACCAAGTTCAATGTAGAGATTAGTTGAAGTGATCCTAGTCCTAATTTTCTTGGGATTAAGTGGGATGTAATTCAAACTTGATATTGGCTAGACATATCTCACTCAATATTTGTAACAACCCCATAGTGGGCTGATTGATGACTCCATAGGCTTGTATTGATTATAAAATAACATTTATCCATTATCATAAGGGATGGCCTATTTATTATTAGAAGTTATATTAGAGGACTAGACCTCCTTTTTTCCTACATTCTAGTTAGTTTACCCCCTTTTTACATGAGTTAAGGTTGTTTAGACTCAATTATCTAATTCACATGAGTATTTGATGAATATCCATTTATGACTCATGAATTATCTTATTATATAAAAGATTTATGAGTTTATATTATATGCATATTTATGTATATAATGGTTGATTTATCTCTATTTTCATAGCTACTTCATTTTTAGAATCCTTCACCTTATTTGTCTTCTATTTGTGCCATGTTGGATGAGTATAGATAGGTTTACTTAAAAAGACTTGTCTACTCAATAAAATTAGATCTATTTTATTTACAAAGTGGGATCATCTTCTATTTTCCCTTATCCTCTCTCCTTTTTATTATTATTTTATGTCTTTATTATATTATCTTTAGAATAGTTTGAATTGTAGTCAGTTGTTCAATTTTTATTTGGACTACATATTCATCTTTTACTCGTCTTATTTTATGTATTATTGCATATGGATAAAATAAAAATTACAAATAGTAAGGAAGTTCATTGATAAATATGAATGAGTTGGTTCTTCTAGGCAAAATAGACTAAATGTATTTAATAAGTCTTAAAATGTATTCCAAATGACCCCTTATATGAAACAACTTGTATCAACCAACTAAGGTATTTGGTATATCAAAACTTGATAAAAAAGACCTTAGGGAAGATACTACTGATCCTAATCCATTTTAAGAGAGGTAGAAGGGAAGGAGGGGAATAATAATGAGTTAAGCCTTCTCTCTCTCTTCCTCTTATAGTTGGAATGCTTTGCCAAATGGACCACTAATACAATAATGCTAGAATACAGACCCAAATAAGATAGGAATGCATATTTATGACCAATTTTTCTCTTGTTTCCTATTTTTCAACCCTATTGTGTTCTTAGCCAATACATAAATAGGATTTACACCCACCTATGGCCTTGGATTTTCTTGGTGAAATTTTATACCTTATGAATATTTCAAGGCTTGTTTATGAATTGCCTAAGAACTTTGATAAATTTTATTATAAATATATGCATGGTGGGATTCAAATGACTAATGAGAGAATAGAGTCATTTAAGGAGTCCATAATCAAAACCTATATCTATCATGATTATGTGGGTTTCCACCTATTCCCTTATTCCCTAGATGAATATGCTTATCTTTGGTATGTGGGTTTACCAAAAAAATACATTACCTCATGGGTTATATTTGAAAATCTATCTATTAACCATTTTATCATGTCTATTGACCTTTATACCTAGTACTATCCAGCCCATATGGAGCCTAATGAACCCATGAGTTCATTTAATAGTCATTTTCACCATTTTTATAGGAGTTTGAAAGACACATTACTAAAAATAGATGTGGTGGATATTGAGGTTTATCTTAGAGCATTAGATCCCCTAACTATTATGCTTATTCATAGGACCCCATATACACTCACATCTTTGGAATATACTTAGAAAGAGGAATTCATTATTTAATAACAAATAAGGCCACATGGTTATGGTGCCAAAACATTTTAATCATCAAGACATTTGGGTGTTTATACCCAAAATACTCAAACTTATCTCCCTATAAGTCATCTTGAAAACTATTTTGAAATTTATAATGAAACATTTCCTCAATATTATGTCTAACTAGACCTCCCTATCATAAATAAGAACCCTATTATTTATTTTAATGCATATGATTATGATTGTTCAATTTTTCATCATTAGGTTATTTTTCCTTGATCTAGTAATCAAGCAATTTTTGGGGATTTTATTGATCAAATGTCATTTTTTACAAGAGGTACTCAACCAATAATGCATGGGATGACTTATGAAGCTAAATTCCCAATCTCATAAATTTAAGTCTATGGATTTAAAAATAAGACAAGTGTTGGTGTAGTCATCTAAACTAATAATGTCCCATTCAGTAGGCAAGAGCCAATCCCTAAGAGTATTGATGAAGTAGAGTATGATGATGAATATATAATAGTCATCTAAGGTGAGTTACCTCATGAAGATATGAGTATAAAAGATTTGTGTGTACAAGATTAAGAATCAAACAATTATTTTAGTCAAACTTGAGATGAAATAAAGGAGTTGGAAAAGATGGATGAAGAAGATGAGTGACATGCATTTAAAATACCCATATCATATGCTACTAGTCCTACATTTGACAATCTAGATCCATAAGATCAATAACTTAGTGGTAGAAAATTAACACCCAGCTCTTCATTAGAGATGAAGGAAGTATAAGAGAGCCAAGTCTTTACATATTAAAGATTAGAATATATAAGGCACCCTGTATAATGGGACTGCAATAGCCATGACATATCCATAACAACAAAAATAGTAAAAAAACCATGAGATATCCTTAGAAGTAAACACAATCAACTTCAAAGCGAACAACCATGAGCCCGATGGCTTGAATTAAGAAATGAAGCCAATGAGAGTTGAAGTTAATAAAGACTTTATCCAATACATCTCTCCACATATATCAAACATTGATGATAAATATAAAAGGTATTTAACTTGGGAATAACCAAGTCTAGTTCTTCTAGATGGTGAAAATGACAACATATATACTATCAAAGTGTCCATGTTAGCTGAAGAGTAGCCAATAGTGAATTCACCACTAGGATATCATAAAGAAAATATCTCTACTAGGTTGGGTATACAAGTTGTTATGGTATGTGTTGAGGCCTAACCATATTCCTCACCATAATTTAATTTTTGGGTAGAGGTATATCTCAAACTATATCCAAAATGCTGCATGCTAATGGAATGAAAGTACATGGCTAAGTTTTTAAGCATAAATTTTCTTGATTTGCATGAAAACATTATTAATAAGGCTCTTTGGGATAATTTGTTCAATGTAAAGGAAAACATAGATGTAAGTATATGTCTTACCTTGGTAAGATTACTACAAACTTTATTAAAATATTGAACATGAATACATTCTATTTTAGGTGTATAACTAATAATGAGGTCTTGTTATTTGTCATAATATATCTCCTCAATCTATACTTCCATGTTTGAGATAAATTGGAATGATCCTATAAATAATTTCATTTTGATTTCTCTTAATTTACCTTCCTTTCTTGTTTTATTCTTCTATTTTTGTTGTTTAACTTAGGTTTGTTTTCTTATTTTGTATTTATAATTTTGATTTTGGGTTTGTCTCAACTATTTCATCCCATGGTTCCATTTTTTCAATGAAAAGTGATGAAGTGAAAGGTTTGTGAGAAGGTAACATAAATGAATTTTTTTGTGAAGGTTCTTATTGAGATATTATTTTCTTTACATTGTATTATTGGGTCAATAGTGAAGGTTTTTACTACTACATGTGTTCTAAATATGTTCTAATTTGGCCAAGTTTGGGTAAAACTAGTTGACCATTGAAGGTATCCTCTTGAAATCAAGCACATATTTCATATCTTAAATGGTTTTTGAATATTCTTGGGTGAAATTGTTATGGTGAAGTCATATGGTGAAAAACATATAGTTATACCTTTTTTTATCCATAGTGGTCCCCAAACCTAAAATGATATAGTAAAAAAAGAGAAAAAAAAAACTATAAAAGAAAATTAATTTTAGAAAGACTTGATCTTGGGTGATTAAGCAAATATGTACTAGGGATATGGATACCCAACTAAAAATAGAGTAAGGCCTTGAGTGGGATCATAAAAAACTCTATTAGGATAATAGATGCCTAGTTTATAGTGAATTAATGTCTAGGTAAACATCTCTAAGGTATGACTCACTATCTTGATGGTTGCAACCATAATAATTAATCCCTATAGATATTATGAAATTGTAAACTAATTGTTTTGCACACACTAGGTCCATGGGGATACTAATTTGGTCACTTAGATACTCCCACCTTGTCCCTTCCTAAATTTTTCCATGTTCCATGCATTGTTCTATTGGGAAATTCTAGGTTCTTTGACTATTTCTTTATTCCAAAATACTTATGAGTATTTTTAAGTAGAGTCACCATTTGTTGTTATTTACACAACATGCCCTAGTTTCATCACTAAAATCATGGAACCTTTTTTTATTGAGAGTCTATTATTTTGATTTAATCAATTTTTTGTCTTGAACCTATTCAATTTATTTATTTGATTTGAAAAAGGGTCCTTAGCATGCTGTAATTTGGACTTTAATCTTGTTTGTTGTTCTAACCATGCATAAAATTTAAATGTTCATTATATAAACTTGGTATATAATTTCAATTTAAATATTTTTTAATATAAATATCTAAATTTGTCTAAGTCTAATAAGTCTTGGCTTATTTCAAGTCAAGTTCTAAACTGAATTAAAATTTCCATTTTTAGACTATTTTGCCTAAGATTTATGCAATATATCTAACTATTTCATAGTTTTCATGAACTTTTATTATGAAATCCAATCCAAATATGCTCTTTTCAAATTAAAATGGATAAAATTTCATATGCTATTTATTTTAAGACTTGGTTATTTTGTTCATGCTGGACTGGTTGACATTGAATTGGTAAAATGCTTGATTTTACTCATTTACATCTTACTATATATTATATTTGTTTTGGTATATTGATTTAGTCATTTTATTGAAAGTTTAAATTCAAAATATAATATATTTTGTCCTTTGTGTAGGCTAATGGTGACTTTATTTCTCTTGTGAGTCCCTAGACAAGTCTAAGCTTTTAAGTGTCAGTCACTTGCTTCCTCAAGTATTTTTGGGACTTAGTAATTTTTCAAATCTCTTATCCACCAAGAAAGTGATATGGTGCCAAATGTCCAAAAATTAATTCATCACTTCACCAAATTCTTTAAGATTTAAAATCAAGCCTCTAACCTTCATGCATGGGATGCTAACACTTTTCATGATCCAGGCTCCCTAATTCATCACAAATTCTAAATATATGAGCCTAGACTAAAGGCCTTCTAGATGAACATGATAATGCCATGTGGTGTAATCCTACTTCACCACATCCCTAAGATATTCTATGCACTTTCTATCAACAACCATGCTCCTAGATGCCTAAGATGTTACCATGTGGTGTGATCTTATCTCCTTACTCCTAGGGGATAGTTCACATGTCTCTAAACATTAGATAGGGGCCCAAATAAGTGAGATATACAAAAGTGTCATCTCACCTCACTAATACCATGAAAGTAATTATCCTAGGTGGATGATCAACTAGTCCTTAGATGAGAAAATGACTGACATATGGCATGAACCTACCAACTAGAAGGCATGATGAAATTCATGTTAGCATTGCATGAGCTCAAATTTGATGGATATCTATCTTGTTAAGACCATTAAATAATCATAATGCATTCTATTTGGAATAAACTATTTAAGTTTACTTAAATCTATCAATTTTGGGTATATTTCTTCCCTTAAATAGCTTAAAATTGACTATATTTATAATATTTGATCTTTGGACTTAGTCATTTTGTCTTCAAAATGGACTAAATTGGATGTTTTTTGGGTAAAAATCCCCTCTTTAATCTCTAGTTACATGAGATTTTCACTTTTCCTTTTAAACTTTTAGACTTAAATATTTTCAGTTAAAATTGATAAATTGAAAATCTAAAGGCTAATTTCCTTTACTATAGTCCTATGATAAGTGAAGAGTTTCCACTTGTCGAGACCTCACTTATCTATTTATCTATAATACCTTGAATGAAGATCCCACCTAGAGATCCTCTAGGGTTTTTGGATGATACCACATGGAATAATCTACTTCTTCACCCCCCTTGAATGGTTAATACAAATTGAATAGGTGGTGTACTCTATAGGTGAATAGGATGATGCAATGTGGTGACATCATGATTCCCCAAACCCAAAATTAATTAGAATAATATTATAGATAGGTTATCAAGTGAGTGCCCATATTAAGGCCACATGTTAACATCTCAGTGATTTAGTGTAATCATGACACATTGAACATAGAGCCATGACCAATGAGCTTTGGGTGAGAAAAATATTTACACTTGTCAATATATCACTACACCTTGTCAAAATAAAATTCAAAATGGCATGGGATGTTTAACTAAGTAGAAAAAAAACAAAATAATTCCATATAGTAGGAACCTGACATATAAAGGACACACTGGCTCCTCAAGCAATGAGAGGCAACCACATAGTATGAATTTCCTAATGAAGATAAATGAACCTCTAAAAAAGGAATCGATGGCCAAATTTGATGGCCATATTTCCTATCCAAGCCATCTACATCCAAAAATTAGACTACAAGCCCAATCATACATGTGTAATCAAGTTAAATCTTGTCTTTTAGTTCAAGAGGGACCATGTGGAATAGATTCCTAAATAAATTAGATAGTGGGTTTGGCTAGGTGATTGTGAAAAAATAATAATTAGGTAGGCATAAAACACAGAGGGATGAATAAATACCTTAATTATGTGTGATCATCATAGTGTTGGATATGGTTAACTATGTGTTCTTATGGATCCCAATGACTATTGGCTACACAAATTCAATTTTAGATCATAAAAAATAAAACTATCTTGATCAAGAATGCACCCTACTATTGAATATATGGATAACTAAGTGATTTAATGAAGTGTCAAACCAACTAGAGCCACAAAAATTCAATGTAGAGATTATTTGGTGTGATCTTGGTCTTAATTTCCTTAGGATTAAGTGGGATTTGATTTAAATATGATATTGGCTGGACATGTCTCATTGAATGCTTGTAACCACCCCATAGTGGGATGACTGATGACTCAATAGGCTTTCATTGCCTATAAAATACTAGTTATCCATTATAATAAGGGATGGTCCATTTAGTATTAAAAGTTAGAGTAGAGGAATATGCCCCCCTTTTCTCCATGCTTTATAGTTAATTTTTTCCCTCTTTGCATAAGTCAAGGTTGTTTGGACTTAGTTCTATAATTCACCTGAGTATATGCTGAATACCCATTTATGCCTCATGAATTATCTTGTCATATAAAAACTTTGTAAGTTGATATTATATGCCTGATCATGTATACGGTGGTTAGTTTCCCACTATTTTCATAGCTAATTCATCCTTAGTCTCCTACACCTTCTTTATCTTTTGGTTGTGACATGTTGGTTGAGTAGAGACTAATTTAAATAAAGGGATTTGTCTACTCACTAGAATCAATTTTTTTTCTATATGAAGTAGTTTAACTTCTCTTTTTTAATTTCTATCTCTCCCCCCTTTTACTCTTTTTTAATATCTATGTTATATTAAGTTTATAATAGTTTGAATTTAATTCAGTTGTTCAAAATTTATCTAGATTACATGTTCATCTTTTACTTGTATTGCTTTATGCACCATTAAATCTAGATAAAATACAAGTGGCAACCAATAAGGAAGTTATTGATAAAATATGAATGATTTAGTCATTTAAGGCACAATAAACCAAATGTATTTAATAAGTATAGCAATGTATTATAAATGACCCCTTCTATGGAGCAAATTGCATTGATTGATTGAGGTATATGGTAAATTAGAATATGATAACCAAGATCTTAGGGAAAATACTATTGATCCTACTTCCTTTCAAGAAAGGTGTAAGGGAACATTGGGAAATACTCATGATTTGGGCCTCCTATATCTCTCTCTTCCTCATAGAGTTGGTGTGATCTTCCAAATGGAAAACCAATAAGAGTCACAAGTTATTTAAAATATAATATCACACTCATAAGTATGAACATCATAATAGAGTTTTTCAAAATTAGTATAAGGATTATAAAGTGTCCTTTCCCTAAGTGGAGGTAAGATAAATTTACTAAATATGATTTACTTTTACAAATCAATTGGTTAATATATTAAGTAATGTAATGTGTTTTTTAATCTTAAAATTTAATTTTATATAGATTCATCATGACATTTTTAAAGGATTAAGATATGTTCCAATATTAATCTAGGACCTCTATGTTGAGATATGTTCTTGTTAATGGTGTTAAAGCATAAGATTGTTGAGGTATGTTCCTATTATTAGTGTTGTGGCATAAATGTTGTCATTGATGTTAAATTAAAATTTGGTGTCATGCATGGTAAATTAGTATGTGATAAGGATTCATATGATAAGAGAGAATTTGAAGGCAACCTATTGTCTCTCTATTGAAGAGAGAATTTAAAGGAAACTTGATAATTCTTTTAAGGTTGATGACGTGTCAAGGTAAAAAATCAAGATGTAAGGTATAATTGGATGGATAAGGATTCCAAATCATGAATATTAAGTTTTAAAATAGTTAATATTGTGTCAAGGTAAACCTTCAGGGATAAGGTCTTAAGCCTTAACATGCAACTAGTCTAGTCCTAGACTCTACTTGTCCTAATGAGGAGCCTTGAGGTGTTATCAAGATATATGAAGGATGAAAATTATTTATAGATCATGTGATAATATTTTTGACATTGTGTATACATATTTATAAGTTATATAAGCTTTTATAAGAGTTTTTTAGGTCAGTTCTTGGCTTAGTCTTTACATGAAGAGACCTAGTGAGAAGGCACATACTTGGTAACATGATGACGTGAGCAATTTAAGGATTGTGAGAATAATTTTGGTTATTTTTAATTAATTTATGAGGTTTTATGAAATTATTATTAGGTATTTATAAAAATGAATAAGGTTTCAAGGTGTGTTCAAGGTCTAAGTGTGATTGGCAATTCAAGGCCTAATATGAAAAGAGACCTAGTGTGGCCTAATGAGGGGTCAAGTTTAGTTTTCAAGGTGAAAAAGTTCATGAGAGAATTGAATTTTTTTTAATAGTTTGTTTCAAATGTCTTTAAAAAGTATAAGTGCAAATTCCAAAGGAGAAATCTTGAAATTTGGTTTTGAGGTTTTCTATGTGCACAAAGTGAGGTATTATAGACTTGAGAAGGATTTTCTTATGATTGTTGGCATGTGAAACCTTTAAATGAGATAATAATAAGTTAATGGATGCTAGGAAATTTTAATAGATAAAATTTATTGGAATTGGTTTTGGAGTTGAGGGGAAATCCTTTATGAATTATTTCTAAGAAGGGAAACTAGTTTTTAGTGCCTTAAAACCCTAACTATGACCTGATATGGAATATCTTGTTATAAATGGATAATAATGTTTTTAATGACCTATTTTGGTGATTGGAAAATGTATAATAATATACCAAGTACCTATATGTGGAATTGGTATATCATAAGAGTGAGTGTAAGCTATAGGAAACCCCTTATTTCTTAGATTTTTGATGTAGCAAGCAGGGTTGACTAGGTCAAAGCATGAAAATGATTAGAGGATGATTTGTGAGAATTTTATTCTATGATAATGTAAGTTTATGAGCATGTTATAAATTTCAAATATTCTAAAATGATCATGTAAGTTATCCTATCGCTAAAAATCCCTAGTGAGGAAGATAATAAGAAAACCAAATAGAAGTGAGAATGAGATTAGGGATGGGTTTCAATGGATTAGCAATGGATAAAAATGCATGGGGTTGTTAATTAATGCATGTAACACATGTCCCCTTATAATATAATATTTGGAGATGACTATATACAAGTATAAAGTTGCTCTCAAAGTGACCTATCTAACATAGTGAGGTTTGTGTAGGGTGAAGACATGAGATTGGTTTGTAAGACCAATATTTATAATTAAAATTGTAATATATCTATTTAAATATGTTATAAGGATTATTAAGGATAATATAAACCAATTTTAAGTTCATAAAATTGTTCACACAAGTGTTCCAAGTCTTGGTTTCACCTTGTAATATATCTATTTAAATATGTTATAAGGATTATTAAGGATAATATAAACCAATTTTAAGTTCATAAAATTTTTCACACAAGTGTTCTAAGTCTTGGTTTCCATGACTATGTTTTGGAGTATTTAGGTAATTTTTTGTGTTAGTGAGAATGATGTTTTTGAGTCAATATGCATAGATTTGAAGAATGCAATGCACATTAAGCTATTATATAAGTATCATAGGTTAATTTTAATGTATTTTTATTCATGATAAACTCATATGAAGGTGTGAAAAGTAAAAGGTTCTTGACATGGTTTTGAAGCCTATTTACAGTTCTAAGTGAGCATATGGAAGTGGTTTATTTGAGGTCTTTTGCCCTATATGGTGAATTATAATGGAAATGATGATAAAACTGAAGTAATTGAGGTTATATAAATTTAATTTATTTATGTGGACATGTGTAAAATTTAAGTGTATACTTTAGATATTCAAAAAAGACATTCTGGTAATGAGAAGGGCTAATTATGAGTGGGTCTAATGGTGTGGTTCAAGGAGTGAAATAAGATAAATGGTGTTGGGAGCCTAAGGTGAGATTATAAAGGGTATAATTGAATTATGTGTGAATTTTTTCATCCATTTATGGAGGCTCAAAATTTTCCAAGGTGGCTAAGGTGAAACATGTTCCTTAAGAAGGTCTAATTGCATTAGGTCTGTATTAGGCCTAATGGTGGTTTTGGTCCTTATGAGTGGTGAACGACCTATGTATTGTATGTTTCACTTTTGAAACGTGTTTGTTGATATATTATAGGGGTGATACAATTATTGAGAGGTTTATGGCTGACCAAGGTAGGTGAGATCAAGAGTCAAGTATAAAAAGAAAGTCTAATAGGCCTAATTTGACTAGTTAGAAAATTGAGGGAATAAGCAAATGAAATAGAAGTTTGGAAACTAGATATAGGATTTGAATACCATAATAGAGATGGTTTGAATATTTCATGGAGTTATAATATTAAATATATAGGTAATGAGAAAGTTAATATGACCTAAATGTATCAAGAAGATGACTAATTGAGCGAAGAGGTCTAATAGCCTATTTTAGAGAGATAGAAGAGTGTAAAAAGAAAATATAGGTAATAATCATTAGTTGAGTCAAAAAAAATGTGTCCAAAGGTGATTTGATATTCTAGGTTGTGAGTTTGGTGCTGAGTTATCTATGGGGTTGGTGCCTCCTTGCAAGTTGGTGCTTGGTAAAGGACTAATTGAGTTGGTGCTTGACTAGTGAGGGGTTAGTGCCTCACTAAATATAGATTAATTGATTATAATATATTTTTCAGTAGTTTTTATCCTCTATGAGGGTTTCCCACATATATATTATGTTCATATGTTATATGCTTATGTGAATGCTTGATTATGCATTGGTTGATGTATGTGTTTGAATGAATACTTTCTGAATGATAAGTGGAATTAAATGAATGTTTTAAGGGATTTAATTTACCCCCATATTATAATATTTAATTCCAACATTTTTTATCGTATTATTTCCTTTTAAACAGACCTAATATCCTAAAGGAGATCCTAAGCAACTAAAGATGGCTAGTCAAGTACAAGGTGGTTTCTCTACAAGCAAGGCTCCATTATTCAATGGATCTAACTATGAATTTTGGAGTGTTAGGATGTTAAAATATTTGATTTCTCAAGGTCATGATGTTTGGAAATTATTTTTGGATGGATATACTTCACCCCTTATTCCCCCTATAAATGCAACATGTAAGAAGGCTAGTGACAACAATTCAAAATCAATGAATGGTATTATTTGTGGCCTATCAGAGGTAGAGATTGTGAAGTTTATGAACTATATGTATACCAGATAAATGTGGGAATTTTTTTTGAATATCCATGAGGGAGACTCCAAGGTTAATTTGGCTAAATTACAAACCCATAGAAGATAGTTTGAAAGCCTAAGGGTGAATGGAGATGAGACCATTGTAACCTACTTATTGAGGGTTGATGAAGTGGTTCACATAATAAGATGCCTAGGTGAAGAATTAAAAGACTATAATATTATTCAAAAGGTATTGAGATCTCTATCTCCTAAGTTTTATTGTAAAGTATCTATTTTTGAATAGATGTAAGATCTAGAAAATATAGAGATGGATGGACTTCATGGAACCCTAACAGCCTATGAGATAAGGACAAGTGAAGGAATACATAAAAATAAGGAAGCTACATTTAAGGTAGAAAATAAGTCAAAATAAAACAAGAAAAAAGTTAATAAATTTAAATATAATGATGATTTTGATATTGATGATGATGATTTGCTAGGTATGTTTGCAAGAAAGTTGAAAACTAGTTCAGGGAAATACAAGGGTAAGTTTCCCTTCAAGTAATTTAATTATGGATAAATTAGACACTTTGATAACAAGTTCCCTCATAATAATAAGCAAAAGGATAATGGAGATCATGAAAAATTTCATGATGATGACAAGAAATCTTATAGGTCTGATAAGATCAAGAAAAGTTTCAAAAAGTATGATGACAAGAAGTCCTTCAAGAACAAATTAAACTTTTATACTAAGGAATATTGTAGCTCATCTAATGAGAGTGAGAGAAGTGATTATAACAGTGCACATAAAGGTTATTATCCTAATTTTCATGAAGTTCTCTTCATGGCTAAGGAAGCAAGATATTCAAATCAAGAAGAGTCCATGTGGTTTAGAGTTATTGTTGGTTATTTAGATGAAGAAAGAGATGAGGTGGACTTTGAAGCTAAGTTGATGAATTATCTAGAAGAACTAAAGATGGTGAATAATAATAATAAGATGATGTGGTCTCTTGTAAAAGATTATGAGGATCAAATCAATTTTTTTAAAGAGAGATTGAGTAACAACTCCAAGGAATAAGAAGAGATAGTCAAATAGGTGGAGACTCAAATTGAGATTATGACTACAAGCCTAAATATTAAAGAATAATAATGTGTTAGGTATGTAACTAAAGTGAGTTCCTTGAGAGATGAATTGGATCAATAATCAAGTAAGGTAAAGTATTTTATGAGGTTTTAGAAGAATACCAATGATCTAGATAACATTTTGAGTAGTTAAAAGACTACTAATGATAAAATAAATCTTGGTTTCAATGGAAACCAAAAGAAGAATGCTAATGTGATTAAGGAAAATCAAACCTTAAAGGTTAATGGTCAATTAAGGAATGATGGTGCTATCAGAATAAAGACTAGTCCTATCAGATAACCTAACACTATAAGGTATGATAATCCATTCAATGGTTATTGTTATTCAAAATAAGAAAATTGAGGCCCCTATAGTACAAGAAAGAAGATAAAACAATAAATGGATACCAAAGGTAGATAAGGTGAATAATGATCAATATGAAAATCCAAGTGGACTAATTTATATGGTGGAACATATATTAGATCTAAAGGAGTGCCAAGAAATCTCCCTATCATCTTAGATTTTGGATGAAGAAGTTAAGATAAATAGACCAAGTCATAATTTTGTTCAAATGGAGATTGAATAATTCAAGCCTAAGAGGATCATGAATAAAGTTTACTCTAGTAAGGACATGGAGATCTAGGAATATACTAAGTTTATGTTGTTTGAATACCCAAAAAATAAAAGGTGATTCCATTATGTTTCATGGAGTCACTCAGATAGTAAATAGAAGCATGGAGGATGTTTGGTCTTAGGGGGAGCTTTGTATTCTCTATTTCAAATCCAAAGTTTAGTCATTAGTTTGTTGCAGAAGTGAGTGCAAGAGATGGGTTAAAAAGCATTCATATGATGACTTGATAAAACCAAGTCACATTAATGATAGTGTCTAAATACCTCATGAAGATAAGGGGAGATGATGATGCTCCAAGAGTAGGTATGTTTTCCAAGTAAATATATATAAGTTGTGAGTATGATTTGAGTTAAGTTTTTGTCAAAGAAAGAGAGAGTGATCTTGTTTTGATAGAAAAGGTGTGTTGTTTCAAGTCTAAGGATCAAATAGTTGTCAAAATATGACCCTTTATCATTGATGTGAAAGGGGGATAAAGTTCCAATTTGGGAGAAAGATCAGCTTTAATAAGATCTATTTCTGGGAGATGAGAATGATCAACTTTGTTTGACTGTTTACCATTAATGACAAAGGGGGACACTATTGAGGTATGATACTATTATTGGTGTTGTGGAATAATATTATTGAGGTATGTTATTTTTATTGGTGTTGTGGTATAAATTTTTTCATTGATGTAAAATTCAAATTTTATTTCATTCATTGTGAAGTGGTATGTGACAAAGAGTCCTTAAAAAGAGAGAATTTGAAGGCAACCTATTATCTCTCTATTGAATAGATAATTTGAAGGCAACCTGGTAATTTTTTCTAAGGCTGATGACATATCAAGGTAAAGATAAAGATACAAGCTATAAGTAGATGGTTAAGGATGAAAAAATATGAATATGAAGTGTTGAAACACTTAGTAATGTGTCAAAGTAAACCTTCAATGATAAGGTCTTATGCCTTAACATGTAACCAGTCTACTCCTAGACTCTACCTAACCTAATGAGGAGTCTTGAGGTGTTATCAAGATCTATGAAGGATTAAAATAAGTGACAAATCATGTGATAACATTTTTGACACTATGTATAAATATTTATAAGGTATATAATCTTTTAGAGGAGGTTTGTAGGTTAGTTCTTGGCTTAGTCTTTACATGAAGAGACCTAATGAGAAGGCACAACCTTGGTATCATGATGAGGTGAGAAGTATAAGGCTTGTGAGAAGAAATTTATTAGTATATGATAAAGGTATGAGGTTTTATGACATGAATATGAGGTATTGAGATAATTCCAAGAATTTTTAAGGTGTGTTCAATGTTTAAGTGTGACTAGTAGTTCAAGGCCTAATATGCAAAGAGACCTAGTATGGCCTAATGAAGGGTCAAGTTTAGTTTTCAAGGTGATAGAGATAATTATATAATTTTCAAAAGTTTTAGAGGTTTTTTAAAGTGTGTTGACAAATTATTAGGTCAAATTATAAAGGAAAAAGCTTAAAATTTGGTTTTGAGGTTTTTTATGTCCACATAATGAGGTATTACAGACCCAAGAAGGATTTTCTTATGCTCGTTGGCACGTGAAAGATTTTAATGATATAATAATAAGTTAATGGATGTTTTTAACGTTAATATTTAAAATTTACTTGAATTTTTTTTGGATTTGAGGGGCAATCCTTAATGAATTATTGCTAAGAATGGAAACTAGTTTTTGGTGCCTTAAAACCCTAATTATGACATGATATGGAAGATCTTGTTGTAAATTTATAATAATGGTTTTTATGAAATATTTTTTTTATTTGAAAATTTATATTACTCTCACAAGTACCTCCATGTGGCATTGGCCAATCAGAAGAGTGAGTGGAAGCTATAAGAAGCCCTTTATTTCTTAGATTTTTGATGTAGCAGGGAGGGTTGACCATGTCAAAGCATGAAAATTATTGGAAGATGATGTGTGAGAATTTTATTTTATAATAATTTAAGTTTATTAGAATTTTATATATTTAAAATATGCTAAATTTATCATGGAATTAGTCCTATTGCTTAGTTAACCTAGTGAAGAAGACAATGAGAAAACTAGGTAGAAGTGAGAATGAGATTAGGGATGGGTTTTAGTGGATTAAAGATGGATAAAAATGCATGGGTATATTATTAAATAAATTTAACACATATAAAATTTGAATATAATATTTTAATATGCTTATATATAAGCAGAAAGTTGCTCTCAAAGTGACTTGTTTAACACAGTGAGGTCTGTGTAGGGTGAAGACATGAGATTGGTTTGTAAGACCAATATTGATATTTAAAAATGTAAAACATAAATTTAAATATGTTATAAGGATTATTAAGGATAATATAAAACCATTTTATGTTCATAAATTTTTTCACACATGTGTTCTAAGTCTTGGTTTCCATGACTATTTTTTTTGAGTATTCACACAATTTTCTCCGTGTTAGTGAGAATGATGTTCTTGAGTCATTATGCATAGATTTGAAGAATAAAATGAATATTAAGTTGTTATATAGGTATAATATTTTAATTTTAATTTATTTTTAATCATGATAAACTCTTGTGAATGTGTGAAAAGTCAAAGGTTCTTAATTGGGTTTTGAAGCCTATTTGTAGTTCTAAGTGAGCATATGAAAATTGTCTATTTGAGGTATTTTGACCTATATGGTGAAGTATAATAGAAATTATGATGAACATGAGGTAATTTAGGTTATATAAATATAATTTATTGATTTTTTAATGTGTCAAAGTTGAGTGTATACTTCAGATATTCAAAGTAGACTTTCTAGCAGTAAGAAAGGCTAATTGTGAGTAGGCCTAATGGTGTGGTTCAAGGAGTGAAATGAGATAAATTGTGTTGGGGAAATAATTTGAGATTATAAATGGTATAATTTATGTTTTTTTAATTCTTTAATTTATTTAATTATTATTAAAATATTCCAAAGTTTCCAAGGTGAAATGTGTGCCTTAAGAAGGCCTAATTGCATTAGGTCTCTATTAGCCCTAATGGTTGTTTTGATCCTTATGAGCGGTGACCAACCTATTTAGTGGATGTTTCACTTATGAAACATGTTTTTTGATCTATTCCAATGGCTATCTAAGTATATATAGGTTTATGTCTGACAAAGGTAGGTGAGAGCAAGAGTCAAGTATAAGAAGGTCTAATAGGCCTAATTTGATTAGTTAGAAAATTGAGGGAATAAGCAAATGAAATAGAAGTTTATAAACTAAGGATAGTGTTTTAATATGATTAAATATATATTTTTAATATGTCATGAAGTTATAACATTAATTATATAGGTGATGATCAAGGTCATATGACCTAAATCTATTAAGAAGAGGGCTAATTGAACAAAGAGGTATAATAGGGTGTTTGAGAGAGATAGAAGAGTGTAAAGAGAAAAAGGAGATAATAATCATCAGTTGAGTCAAAAATAAGTTTCAAAATGTGATTAAATATTATATTTATTTGATTTTATGCTTATTTACCTAAGGGTTTGGAGCCTTCTTGCAAGTTGGTGCTTGCGAAAGGACTAGTTGAGTTGGTGTTTGACTAGTGAGGGGTTAATACTCCTCATGGGGTTGGTTCCTAACTAAATATTGATTAATAAGTTATAATAATATAGTATAAGCTATGTTTCATTATGTTTTATTTCCCATGAGGTTTTACCACATATCTCTTGTGTTCATATGTTGTATGCTAATGTGAATGCTTGTTTATGCATTGGTTCATGTATATGTTTGAATGAATGCTTCATGAATGATAAGTGGAATTGAATAAATGTTTTAAGGGAATTTATTCAACCCCAATATAATATTTACTTCCAAAAATATAATATTATTTAAATTAGATAATAAATCCTCTTTTATTTTTATAAATAAAGCTATATATCCACTCGATAAATTGTATAACTAATATAAGGCTTTACCTTTTATACTTTGATGAAAAAAATTTAATATTACTTTCCCATCACAATAATTATCCATAAAAGAATAAACAAATTGTTTAAGGTGGGAATTATTATCTCCATGTAAATTAAATAATATAAATGTAGGCAAAATGAATCCTTTATGGTAAGGATGATTAAATACCCTTTAGATTAGAGGTTTCCATAGTTTTACATTATCATTAAATTTAACATTATATTACTAAGAATTTAAAGTTAAAATAGTGACTTTATTTTTAATCTCACCTATTGCATAAATCATAACACTACATGTATAATAGGTTTCATCACACCATGTATCCAAAACATTGGTATAAAATATTCATCACAAACATCCTATCATTGTATTACTTGGAAACATTATCACATTCCATATCAATAGAGAAATCATTACATGGTTTTAAAATATCATCATGATTTATATTAATAGAAGTTTTAGTATAAAAATTCATATAAATAATAGGATTATAATCATTTTATTATATATAATAAATAGAATCACATTTGAAATCAATAAAAGACTCATTGAATTTATGAATATCATTACATTGTTTGATAACATAATTATCAACACTTTTAATTTCACTAGAAAAATCATTACTATTAGAAATATCCTTGCAAGGTAAATCATCACAAGAAGGAACTTGTATATAATATATCTAGTTTTTTATTATATCCTATTTATTAATTGAAATATTTTTAGTATAAATAAGTATTTTATTTAATTTATTATTACCTTATTCTTATTCTACTTCAACACTAGTGGAAAGGTCTAAGAAATGGGAATGAGATATAAAATCTTTAATTATAGCATTAATTTCACTTACTTATAATTCAATACCATGAAAAAATATATATCAATAGCATATAAATTATCCACATCAAAATGAATATAATCATAATCAACATAGTCATTATATTTGTTCACAACAACATGACAATCAATCACAATAACACTATCATTAGACACATAAGCATGAGTATAATCAAAAGGCTCAATATGGGTAGAAAATAAGAATTATATAGGATGAGTCATAGTAGGGTTTGAAGTATGCACACACATGGTAAATTTTACAAACCCTATGATGACAATAATCATAATCATAAGACCTAATTCTAGGATAAGGTAAAACATAAGAAACTAGGGTTTAAAAAAATTGGATATAAATAATTAAAACCTTAAAAAAATAGAAACATATGGAAAGGAAATCAAAATTAAAATATGAAAATCAAAACCTAATGGAATATAAATATAAAACTTTAATAAATAAATATGAAATGCTAAGAAAAAAATACCTAGGGTTTGTCATGTTCAAGACAAATATTAGGGTCACCAAAAAAATTAATTTATTTGTGATTAGAATAATCCAAAACATAAAACTATTAAAATTTAGATTGTAAAAGATAGGGAATTAAACATACAAATCTAAATTTAAAATGCAAATTTATATTACACTTACTATTTTTAAAATTGACTAGGAAATGAGTGAAAAGGGTAGTTAACTAATTTTTTGGTTGATGTTGGTCATTTATTGCAACACAATATCAAAAAATGTTTTGAATTAGATTTATGACTATACATATCAAGATACATGGATTCAAAATATGTAAGGGTAATGTTGATAAACGTTATACCCCTATATAAACCAATATTTTCTAGTCTCTTTTGGTACTATCTAGGTTTACTATGTCGATCTATGCCATTTCAACACACTACAGTTGTGTCTATATATTTATCTTATGTATACATTAAATTTTGGTCCTATGCAGGAGTCTTTATTTTTATAAAAAATAATAATTAAAATTATGATATAGATATGCCCTTAAAAATAAGTTATAAATTCAGGTTAGACTAACCTCAACCACTCCTCATTGAATAATTAAGTGTTACCTATGTTCCAATACTCAAAATAGGTCTCAAATGACATGTAGTTCTCCCACTAATGTTTATGTGTGCCAAATCATGTGAATGAAAGAAAAAATACAATTTCACCTAAGTCCTCCTTTTGTAAAAACATGAAATTTGACATGAAAAATTATATTTATTCTCTTAGAAAACTTTAGATCTATGCTAAACAAAAATATCAATCAAGTAAATTTTTATTTTTATCTTTGTTTGCCTTTGTATTTCAATGACTGCATGTCTCTATAATTCTCTTAGGGAATTTTTATATACAATGGTCACACTTTTTAATTAGGGAACTATTCACATAAACCAACCCAACAAGACCCCAAAATATACTAAATTTTTTTCCAAAGAGTTTCATACCTAAAAGATATCTAAAATTAATTATAGGATACTACCAAAAACATCAAACCCTACTAATAATCAGCACAATCAAGATGTTATTGACACTCATCCTAAACACATAAAAATAAGATATGGGAGAAATAGGACTAGGGATCCTTGTGATAGACCCAAGAGGCATAAATAAAGCTTGGAAAGAAAGCATGTAATTAGATGAAGCAGAAAATAAAATGTAATACCAAGACAAAAGTTCCAATGAGGGCCCCATTCACAAGCAAGAGTAGATATATGTAAAGGCACATGAAAATAATTATACAAATAAGGCTCATACCAAATATGCATCTCTATAGTATCTTTGATGAATGAAAAGTTGGGATAATTATGGATGAACTATATCTAGGCACCAAATTACATGGGCTATCTTACTAAAATTATGAATGATCTATGCATCTTTATTTACTCTCATTCATATAATAAATATCATTATGGTCCCAATATGATGATTATGTATTGACACTAAAAAGATACATACTAAACAAATCACTCTAATTTGAATGTTTTAATGATTCATTTTATTGATTATATTTAGTATAATTCATTTTTAAATTATTCATATTTAGTGGAATATAAGGAATACCAAGAGGCTTAATTGGCATAATATTTGATGTTACATTTTTCATATCTATTTTTCAAGCATCACCTTGCTGTACTTTTGTATAATAAACATTATATGTGAGTTCACATAATATCCCAGTACAATCCTAAATATATAGAGGGATTAATGTGGAAAAATTAAATGAAAAGGAATCCTCAACACATCTTCCAATCCCAAAATCCTAAATTCCTTTTTTGACAAACTCAAGACATAACTAAAATTATACCCCAAAAAAAAGGGTACACACAAGATAAATTTAAAGTTGTATTTATGCATCCCATACACCCAAAACTTGAAATAAATGACTAATTGAAAATAATTTTATAACATACTAGACTTTAAAACAAAATGGACTTTCCATTTCAGACTTAAATAATCATATTAGATATGTTATAAGAAGACATATTTGCTTATATAAATATCTCTAAATTTTTTTTATCAATGGGACTATAGAAAAACTATCTCAAATCATTAACATGTAATCTAAAATATTTATGCTGAATTAGTGACCAATTTATCAATGTGTGTCCCTAGTAGAGTTACCATTTTGATGGTAGAGAAAATGGGGCAAATGAAAATTAATTTAACACTTTAGTAAGATATATTCTAAAATAAATAATAGCTAATAATATCTTTTAGAATGAAGGAAATTTAATAAATCCATTGTAACAAAAACATGTCATGACAAGAATTATTATGAGTGACCAATGAACTAAAAACTACTTGAAAATAGTGCCATTTTATAGGATTTGATCAACACCCTTCTCTTTTGGTAGGAGATGGGAATAAAAGTATAAAAAAATGGATCATGCTATCAAAATATCTTATCAATAAACCAAATATATAATATCAACAATGAAATAGGGGCCTATATTATTCTGGTTTGGACTAAAATAATAAGGGGGATTTTGTATGGGTGTCCTATGTGTAGATTTAATAATTCTCTCTTTGTATGTTTTAGGTGGACTAGAAACACTACCTTATATGTATGAATTCCAAATTATGTGTCACTGATTTGCACACATTTGATAAAAATATATATGATAGAAATTAAATCCAAATTAAATACTTAATCAAATTGATGAATATGTCTAAACCCATTTATCTATTGGTTAGATTAAAATTTACAAATAAATATTTCTTCAAAAAATTTCTAAATAAAATGTAGGAACTCATATATTAAGTGCGAACCTATTAAATATTGGAAAATGATCTCATGGCTCTCATAAGGAAAACAAAAAGGATATTATAGTAAATTATGATTTAATTACCTTACTAATATAACTAACTCTCCATTGGTATGAAGTATCCTACTTGGCATGCTCATTAAGTACAGTAGAAAGCTAAATATGAAACCACCTATACACAAAGTTGTAAAAGATAAAACAACCAATATGCATGAATAATTTATCCTTTAAAAACTTTATACATATTCATTTATTATTTAAATAAAAAATAAAAAATATCTCATTATGGTAATAAACAATTGAATGTACAACTTAGAATATCCAATATCAAATTATAATTCATAGTGAGGGGGTCTTTTCATTCATACCATGTTACCAATTAAACATCAATCATCAACATGAAATCCTTTTCATATACCATAAATAATTTGGATTCCTAATACCTCTACTCTATAATGACAACATTTATTATCACTAGACATGGCAATCACACTACTCAACCTATGTAAACTATCTCCTATGAATTCCAAATAAAAATAGTGACATGCATAGATAAATAATTTTTTAAAATTGAGTTAAAAATGTAGATGAAGGATGACCTCATCCATATATAAAAAAAATGATAGGATCCCTTGCTTGATGTTTGCAACAACATCATTTTAGAATTTAAATGTAAAATTTGTGTCAATATATGATATCAAGACAAGTGGTAGTAGAGGATGCACAATTTAACAAACCATATAACATACTTATGATAGAAGAGGCTACTTATAGATACTCAAAATTAATCTTAAATTATTTAACACTATTTAAACTTGACATATTTATTTTACTTGCCCAATTTGTCATTTTGCTAACTTACATTCTATATGAAAGGATTCATTATTGTATTCCTTATCTTAAAATTAATCAAAACATAATGAGTACATATTTATTTTGTCTAGGTTCCTATAAAATTGATTCCATTAATATCTATCCTTCTAGAATAATATTACACTAGGTTAGATAGGGCTACACTTTGGCCTTATCCCCTATGCCTTAACAACAACTTTTGAAATTTTAGATGTTACATTTAATCCCTCCCATAATTTTAGAAAGGTAAATTAGTATAAATACAAAAAATATTCCTCTATATAAAAAATTAAGGATTCTCCAAACACATCTATTAATCACTTATAAAATACTACTACATAATGAGAAAAATAACATTGTTCTTCTCAATTTCATTTCGGCACCATTCCGATAGTCATGAACTAAGTCTAAAATTATTTTATTATAGGTCACAGAAACTAATTATCAAACATTTAAATTGATCTATCTAGTTTCATTCATATATCAAATACATGATTCAAAACCTCACTCTAGGAGGGAGAACTACATCAACCTCAGGCACTTTTGGGATATCTAGGCAACACTTAGATTATGCAGGGTTTTCTAAGGATAGCCCAACTATTCCCCTAACCTTATTCCCTCCTTTTTAGAATTTGATCTCCATTTTTTTATTGTGTAATATATATGATTTGTATTTTTTAGGTATTTAATGTGATAAATTGGGACATGTAGTCAAAATTTAAACCCTCATAGATAGGTGAAGGTACCCATATCAAAAACTAAGCTACATAGTCAACTAAGATGCAGTCACAATCAATAGAAAAGGATGAAATGCAACCCTATCCTCCTAGCGTAACCTTATCCCAACATAATTTTTAATAATATTTTTAGATATGACATAATTAATAATTATTTTAGGTAGTTTGTAGACACAATTAGCTTGCACAATTAATAATAAATCAATTTTAGCTAGGTTTACATATCTATTGGTCAATTTACCATATTTAATTTATTTCAAATACTAGAATTTTTAATTCTATTATATTTTAATATATTTAAATATCAATAATTTAGATATATTTATTTGATTATTTGAAATTTAAAATAGAATAAACATTTTGGTTAATCATAATTTTATTTAGAATGTTGCTTGTTGTTTGCTTGATTTTTATCTTAAGATTTCATTCATTTTTTTGTAAATTCATGACATTGAAAGAAAACAATGTTAAAGTTTGGATATAAATCCAACATAATGAGTAAATATTCTTTGGCCTTGGATTTAATTTAAATCTAAATAAATTTTCTTATCCCCTTGGTTAAAATCTAATGCATAAGTTCTTTCTTTCAGCCTCAGGTTTAAATTTGTTATTTTTTTTGAATTTATTTTCTTTTTATTTTGTATTTGATTATGTTTATTTTTATAAATTATATGATGAAAATTTTAATACTACTTAGTGACCATAATTATGGGATACATGGTGATTTATTTTTCCAACACCATGGTTGAGGGGAAATTCTAAATTAATCATAGCCATTGTACAACACTAAAACAAAAAAATAGTTTCTATGTATCACATGATATATCAAAAACATCTAGGGTACCTCATTTATATAATAGAAAACCTATTTTATCCATTTGATTTATGGTTTACCTAAGAAGAGCATATTTCCTAAAGAATTTACTCTCACCATACCCTTGGAAACATGGTTAGTGGGATACATGCATAATTTTGCCTTTGTAGTTAGTTCTATATAACATTAGGTCAACACTAATCAATGAATGATAAAGAATATTTGAGATGCCACATAACTATTCAAACTCTTGCCTAGATCACCCTCATACCTGACTTTTGGCTTGTATTGTATTCATAGTCATTATCATTGCTTGTTTCATACTGTATTATATGCCTCCAAGGCATAATCATAGATTAATTGGTATTCCTAAATCATATATGCAATTTAATCTAGTTTCTTCTAAAATGGAAAGTCATGATGCTTTTTCTCAAAATAATAATACTATTATTTAAAGTGATTGGTTTCATACAAATGAAGTTCACATTAAAATTTATAATTAAAGTAACAAAGATGACTATGATGTATATAATGAACAATAAACTCATATTTATCCTAAAGAGATTAATGGAGTAGATCAAACTTAAGTGCAAGAAATATTTAAATTTATTCAAGGTATTCAAGAGAACCCCTATGAGGTGAATAATATCATTACTTCATTCTAACATTAAAAGATGAGAATCAATCTAATTTAGCCACATCTATACCATAAGAGTTTCCTTTTTAGGTTGTTGAATCCCATAATTCTAATGTTGTCACTTATACTATTACATCCATTCATATTTATACACCTCTAGTTTCTTCCATAAAATCATCCATTGGTTTGGGAACAACACTTGGTTTCTAATAGTTATCCATGCCTATGAATACTCATGATACTTATACTCATCTAGTATCCTCTACAAATTCTACTCTAGAGTATACCATTATTTCCTTACAAGTTAAGCTAGCTCACATTGAGAAACCTATTTCACATGTTATCCCTTCCATGAATTCATTTTAATAGTTACCTAACCCCTTTAACACCTAAAATTTATTGTTATTGATTACCAATTAGATTTGTGGCTCCTAATCTTCCTTTATATGAAGGAAAAGTTGATCATAAATAGTATTTATGTGCATTTAGTATGACTTGTATATATTACATAGATAATGAAAAATTATTGACAATGTTTATTTCTAAGAAGTCTCAAAGAATATGCTCTTAGATGGTTCTCTGATCTTCCTCTTTAATAAATAAAGACTTTCAATCCTTTGGAAAATTTACTTTTAACACAATTTTCTATCAACATTGGTGAGAAGCTATTATATGCCCAAATTTTAGTGCTTAAACAAGGGTCTAATGAAATAATTAATGAATATGTTATAATATACAAGACTATGCTACTAAAAATGAAAAATAGAATGGCCAATAATGATGTTCAAGATATTTTCACTCAAATTTTTCTATCTTTGCTTTAAGAGATATTTATGTTTGACAAGCTCAAATATTTTGATGAGCTATGCCATATAGTTAAGGGAGTATGAGGTTAAATTTATTACTTTGAACAAGATCAAGGATACTTAAAATTCTACTTCTACTTCAAATGATAAATTTTAAAGTAAGCCAAATTCTAAGAGAAAACCAAATGAAAGAAATAATGAAGCTAAGATCAAACTTAATGTTATATTAAAACCAAATAAAAGCTTCAATTATAAACTCCACCAAGGAGAAAATTTTCAAGGTTATAATCACCTCCCCATGTATTGTTTCAAAAATTACTTGAATGTAATATCATCATTCTTCCTCCACCAATGGAAGTAGACATGCTTATACCACAATCTATAAATTTTGATGCTAATGCATATTGTGACTACCATAGATGTACTGGGCACTAAACAAATAAAATTTTCAAGATCAAACACAAGATTTAAGATCTTATTGATGAGAACGTTATTGATATTGGTGCACCTATTTAAGAGGCTAAGACACAAGAAAAAGACATTTCAAAGATAAAAATGTACAAACATCTTTTTCCAAATCATGAAACAACATACAACAAGGATAATTATTAAGCACATTATATATAAAATTCTCATTGTCCTCTTTATACATATGGTAATCCACTTGATAACATTATTGGTATAGTTATAATAAATCAAACATTACGTCCTATGATCTTATTTAATGATAGTGATGTTGTTGTTGATAATTCATATGCACATGCACTCTTTATTCAAGCATATGTTGAAAAAAAAATCCATACATAGTGTTTTAATAGATAATGGATCAAGAAAAATTATGTGAACCATACCATTCCTCTATTATCTTTGTTATATATAGAAATATTTATAGGATAATTATATAGTTGTCAAAGCATTTGATGTTTTTGATTATATAAGGTGGCAGACCAGGGGCTAAACCCTTATACAAGTAGAGAAACCAAGAAGGCAATCAAACTAAAAGATGCCTTTCGATAAGAAATGGCATGATCAGTGTACCAACAGACATAGAAAACTAAAATAAAACATGAAACAAAAAATGAGAGATAGAGAAATCTCTCCTTACATAACCATAGATTTGATGAGGTCATTCAATTTCTCAATGTTCTCCACAATGACAACAAACGTAGTATTACCCAATTCCTTCAGCATAAACATGTTTAGGAGAATAGAATTCTGGAGCCCAGTGGTGAAGTTTTGCTCTAGTTTTTGTATGTGACCCTTCAAGGCAAAAATTTTAGATTTCAAACCAATCTCAATTTCGATTTCCTCATTAGCTTCCTCTACATACATCTTTCCCTCTTTGTTATCATTTTTTGTAATGTCAGTACCATCCTTTGTAGTAGCCTCAAATTCCCTTATCTCCAACTTACCTTCAGTATCCTTAGAGATTTATTGAACTTCCAATTCTTTTTACTCTTCCTCTTGGGTGGCTTCCTCTAAGGTGCTCTCTAAATAGTCAATAAGCCTAGCCTTGGGAGTGGGTTTGCCAGCAATCCACCCTGACCATCGAACGCCGGAGGAGAGGCCCTCCTTACTAACCTTAGTGGACATATAGGATTTACCACCTTAACCCCCAGTGGTCCTACTAGGATTTTTATGGGTCCCCATAGTGGTCCCCCCAATAATCTCTTCCCTAGCATAAAAATTCCTCTTCTTTCCCTTCGTGCTCATAAAGGAGCTAGGGGTGTCAACATGGGTCTCCTCAAGAGTAGAGAAGGAAACTTATTTATTTTTGGTAGAAATAAGGGAAAGACATGGATCATTGAAAACATCACCAATCAAAGGATTAGAAGAAATATCCCCTCTATCAATTCTAATAGTATTGGATGGCTCAAGGGCACGGTGGAAATTATACAAATAGAAAATGAGACCCTAATGGAGGGGGATAGGATTCATATCAAGTCTTTTTGCCATTTTTACTCTCATCCTAAGGATAAAATGTTATAGGGAGGAGAGCAAATAAAAGGGAAAATTGATGAGAGCATTACATCTAAAGTGATTTAAAAGGGGGAGATGATAATTATAGAACCAAGTGAATTGTCCTTCTAGTGTGAAGTACTTCATAAGGATGAAGCACACTCCATCCCAAGGCTCAGGTAATTTAGCTCGATCAAATCCTCCTTGGTAAGGAACAAGTTCTTCACCTTTTCCCAAAAATAGTTTATGGTTGGAGAGGTCCATGATTTTTATTTTCCTTTATAGCTTCATCCCATACATAGACATGCTTATAGCCATAGCTATAACCTTTTTAGAATCTCAAAGCTAATTCCTCCAACAGTGACTCACCTATTTAAATAAGACCTCATGAATTGCTCAGACAGGTTTTCATCAAACCTATTGAGCCTCTCCAGGTAGGGACTAATCCCCCCATCTTTACAGTAGTGCCAAACCAATGGATTATCTTTGAACTCATAGTAGGAGACTGGTTCTATTCAAATTCTATCTCCCCCCATTTTAGATTTACAAACTAGACCCAGAGAATTCCCAATTTTCACCTTCGTAGTTGAAGTGGTTACAAGCCCTTGCTCCCAAATATGCATAATAATAATGTGATAGCACATAATTTATAATATCATGTAGAGATGACATTTACTCATCTCATGCTAAAAAATTATTTCTTGACAATCTCCATAATGAAGTCTGTGCACCTTAACACATTGGTACAATAAATTAGGAATGATTATCAAAAGAGTACAATAGGCTTCAAACTCTAAGATCCACATTGGCACCCTCCAAATGGATCACCTAAAAGATCTATCCTTCTCATATGTCTAACTCATCCTTAACAAGTCATTTCCTTTTGGATAATATCCCTAATGTTTAAAGGGATATGAACGACTTGGTGCCAACATCACCAATTTGAAAATTGTTGGCCGAGATTGGCATAGGCATCAACAACACTATTTCCCTCTCTATAAATATGTGAAATATCTACTCTAGAAAATATTTACAAAAGAAATTGGATATCCATAATGATATCTTTTAACTTAATTCCCACATTTGATGCTTTATTAACTGCATCAATGACCATTTTAGAGTCCCCCTGTATACTCAAGTTCCTTATACCTAGGGATATAGCCAATTTTATCCCCCATAGGAGAGCCATTACTTCAACATAGTTATTGCTCTAGTAGCCTATTCTACTAGCATAGAAAACAATCATCCATCCTTTGTCATTTATTATAATCCCTCCTCCACTGGCTTTACCATTAGACTTGGAGGCCCCATCAAAGTTAAGTTTCATCTAGTTATGCTTTGGGGGAATCTATTTAGTATTAAGTCTCTATAGAATTTTGGAATTATTATAAGTAGGAATATGGTTTAAATCCTTCCATTTAGCTACAATTTTATCTTCTTTTTGAGTTAGGGGTTTCTCCATAGAAATAATATGAGCAGTGGTGACACATTCCAAAAGAGTCTTAACAAAAGAATGAAATACCTGAGAGACATTTCTAGCAGTATCCCTAAAAATTTTGTGGTTACGCTCTTTCCATAAAATCCAACTCAAATAGGGTAGAGTTTGATTTCATAATTCCATGAGCTATGGATGGGTAAAGGTAGGATTCTAGTTGATAATAACTTCCTTAAGGTTAGAGTTACAGACCCACTCAATACCAAAGTTATTGAGGATTATGCCCCAAAGTTCCCAAGAAAAATCACAGTGTATGAAAAGGTGAGAAATTGTTTCCTCTTTTAAACAACACAAATAACATCTGTTGACTAGGGTAAACCCTCTCTTCTAAAGGTTTTCTTGTGTTAAGATTTTGTTATGAGAAATAACCCACCAAAACATGTTAATTTTTGGTATAAGTTTATAATTCCAAACCTTTTTCCATAACTCTTTATTCTAAGCCTCAGGAATCAACAATTGATAAGCAAACTTGACAGAGAACCATCCATTCTTATTTGGCCACCAGTACTATTCATCTTCACATGGGGAAGAGAGGGATTCTGATCCCTTAAATCAACTACTAAATCTCTATAACTCTAGGAAATAGCTTAGGCCGATGAACACAACAATTCGATAGATTTTTCTAGCTCCTTATGCCATTGTTATTATCCATGTAATCACTGACTTTATCTCTAAAAAATTGAGTAGAAATGTCACCAATCTCTCCATAGTTTCCCTATGTGATGAGAGCCTTATCCTTTACCCAAATGTCATTCTAGAATTTAATATGCCAGCCATTTCCTAGTTTCCATCTAATTCCTTTCTTAAGAAGGCTTTTATTTTTTAGCATTTTATTTCATATCACAGATCCCTGGGGTAACCCCATCTGGTGAAGAAAGTTAGAACCATCAGTTATATGCATATATTTGGCATAAATAATTTACCCCTAATCATTATTTTTATGAATTAGGTTCTAGTTAATTTTGGAGAAAAGGGATTTTTTTATGTTCCTGATGGACCTAATATTGAGGCCACCATGTGATTTTAGAAGACACACTTTTTCCCATCTGACTAAAGACATTCTCTGTTTATCATCCAATCCCATCCATAATAATTTTCTTTGAATCTATTCCAATTTATCAGCAAAATACGTAGGAATTTTAAAGAGAGATAGGAAGTAGGTAGGAATCCCTTGAAGAGAGGCTCGAAGAAGCTACAATTTGCCAACACTACTAAGAAGTTTGCCTTTCCAACCAAGAAGTTTCTTTTGAGTTCTTTCCAAAATTCCATTCCAAAAAATAGGAGATACCTCTTTGACCATGAGGGGAAGACCCAAATAGGTAGCTAGTAGGACAACTTCAGTACATTCAAGTATGTCAATGATTATTTGTCTAAGGTCATTAGGAGTATTGAAGTACACATTGATTTTTTAGAGATTTATTGCTTTGCCCAAACTCTATGGTGAATTTATTTATAATATTCTTCTATCTCTTAGCTTTAATCACTGAGAAGATGCCAAAAAGAATGGTATCATCCATAAACTACTGCACCACCATAAGAGAAAGGGAGGAAGCAGGTTTGATGCCCACTAAATATTTAGAGACTATAGCAGCTTATATGTAACTTAAAAGTGCCTCTGCCATTATGTTGAATAAGTAAGGGGAGAGAGGGTCCCACTAGTGGATTCCTCTCAAAGAAGAGAAGAACTCTCTAGGGACCACATTGACCAGAACCAAAAATTTTGTAGAAGAGACAACATTCCATATCAGGTGAGACATTTTATCATTAAACCCAAATTTATTGATAACTTAGAATAGAAAAGTCCATGAGACCCTATCATATGCTTTAGAAATTTCTATATTGAGATCCATACTAGGGATTCTACTCTTATCCATGGAATGAATAGTCTCATGACTGGTGATCACACCATCAAGACTTTGCCGGCCCAAGACAAAGCCTTTTTGGGCAGGGGAAATAATTTTCTCTAATAAAGGTTGGATCCTTATAACCAGCACTTAGTGTAGAGCTTATAAACAATGTTACATAGACTAATAAGTCTAAAATCTATAAGGTGTGTGGGCTATGACTTTTTAGGAACAAGTATTATGAAAGTATTATTAGCTTGTTTCAAAAGTTTACCTGATCTAAAGAAGTCACATATAGTAGCAGTAAGATCCATTCCCACTATATCCCAATATTCTTGAAAGAATATAAGAGGGAAGCCATTAAGACCTGTGGCTTTGAATGCACCCATAGAAAATAAAATATCAAAGACTTCCTCCTTAGATATAGGCCTTAACATCTCTAGATTATCTTCCTCAGTTATCAAACAGGGGATTTTATCAATGAATTGGTTCATAGTTCCATCATTCCCAACATCATTATTTTGTTTAGTGAGTAAATTCTGAAAGAATACCCTAGCTTGTTCCCCTATCTCACTATCTTTAGTTATAATGTTTCCATTATCCAAACATAGCTTTGTTATGGAGTTAGCCTTCCTATGTTTCATGGCCGAGAGATGAAAGAGGGTCGTGTTCCTATCCCCCTCTTTGAGCCACTAAACTTGAGATTTTTGTTTCTAGAAAACCTCTTCTCTATCCATAAGATTCTTCCATTTAGAAGTCAAGACATTCTCTTCTTTATAAGTGTCTTCTGAATCATCACGTTGAGCCATCCACTGCTGAATATCTACAAGTTTTTTAGCTATGTTTTTCTTCTGATGAAAGACCTAACCAAAGCTATATCTATTCCATCCATAAACTTCTTGTTTGATATGCTAGAGTTTTTTGACTAATCTAAACATATGAGTTCCCTGGATAGGAATTTTCCACCATTGGGCCACCAATTGTCTAAAGTCTTTATGTTTGGTCCACATAGCTTCAAAATGGAAGGGGAAAGGACCACGTTGTCCTTGATCTCTCCAATTGAGGAAGATTAAGCAATGATTAGACATGGTTCTAAGAAAAGCCTACATGTGTATATTATGATAATCATTCCAGTTGCTCGAGATAATAAATCTATCTAACTCAACTTAAATCATTTGATCTCCTCTTCTTCTGTTAGACCAAGTGAAATTTTGATTTTGCAATTCAATATCCAACAGTCCCCAATCATTTATAAATTTAGCAAAGTCAAACATGTTGTCAGAGTAATCAATAATCCCACCCTATTTTTTAGAATGGTATAATGGAGTGTTAAAGTCTCCAGCTAGCATCCATCTAGTTCTCTGGGAGTTAATCCTGAAGCTACTCAAATCTATCCATAAATTTTGCCTCAATGCTCTGTTATTCAGGCCGTAGACATTGATCAACAACCAGTTCAAGGAGGACAAAGAGAAGTTGATAATAAAAAAATGTTTATTATAAAAATTAAGAGATCCTTGAATTTTATCACTATTCTAGATAGTTACAATCCCACCTGAAGCCCCTTCAGCTAGACTAATGTAAAAAGTAGCCTTAGGCTATATGTTGTCAACTATTTTCTTAAAACTCTCCTCATTCATCCTGACTTCTTAGAGTAATAAAATATCTAATTTATTATCTAGAATGCAATTTTTAACCTCAAAATATTTTGAAGGACTGTTAAAGCCCCTCAGGATCCAAGATAAAATTCTCATTTAGAGGATTTGAGGGGATGGGTCTCTAGTGTTTTTTGTTTACCACTAGCAATCTCCCTAGCAATCTCTCTTTGTATTGTTTCTCTTAGGGTTGGTATCCCTTCTTTGGGATTAGTGCCAACATCTATAGATTTGTTACCTTTGTGTTTTTTTTCTTTGGGGTAATCCAATCTTCCTGGTCATTGCTACTACCATTTTGTCCTGTTTCACCTGTTCCTGAATAATTGCCTATTAGGTCATCGACTTATAGAGCATGGAAAATATTTGTGTTTAAATGTAAGGCTACTTCTCCCTTAGTATATACTATTTTTGGAGTTAGTTCCACCTGACCATCTCTTAACACTTTGCCTTCTACATTATCCCCATCTATCAGTTGGGCACATATTTCTCCTTCCTTAGACATATTAGTTTGTTGATCCAAAGAGTTAATTGTGTCTATTATAATCTTCTGACTATCACTATCCAAGACTTTGTTATTTTCCTCTAGGACAACATTTTCCCCATTACCAGAGACCTCCTCTTTACCAGCTTTTTCCCTAACCTTTTCATTATTATCAGGGTTTTTTGCATTACCCCCCATTCCCTGACTACCAAAATTTCTAGATTTATGAGACTGATCCTCACCTTTAATTGGGGAATCATCTTCCTTCCCATTTGCTTCACCTTACATTGGGTCATTATATGTCCCTTTTTTTTACATATTTGATAGAAAGTGGTAGCATTTTCATATATGATCGACTGAGTCCAAGTCCCATATTTAGAGTTTAACTCTATAGATGTGGGGAGGGTCTGATTAATCTCTACATTGACACACAATCGAGCATACACACATCTAGATTACATTCTAGTTGTATGATCTATAGTGACGTATTAGCCAATATAGTTTCCTATAGCCGTAAAAAAAATTCATCCCATAATTCTAATGGGAACCCTGACAATCTTACCCAAGCAGGAGTAGACTTACTGAGGTCTGAGTTGGGGTCAAATCCCAGTTTCCATGAACCCAAGGTAAGTGAATGTGGACCATACAGCCATGGTCCTCTAGTAAGAGTAGCTATCATATCCTCCCTATTCATAAATCTAAATAGGAATAAGCCTCTTGCCATAGTTGCGATCAAAACACTACCTTTAATTCTCCACCAAGACAATACCCATTTCCTAACCATCTCAATATTAGGATGGAAGGAGAAAAAATTACCTACCAATGTAAGGTCCATGGATGCCACAATTTCCAAAACCAAATCATCTGGGATAGTCAGGGCCGTACCCTCAGTGGAATCATTTTTGATAGGGAGGCTCGACATGTTTTTAGTGGAACACGTCTTTTCACTTGTTAACACTTTCTTCCATCCATTGGAGGGAATTTCCTCTATAAAATTTAGATTTAGGTCCCTAGAGGCACTGCCAATGGTAGTAGCCTCCATTGGATCCATGATCACTCTGGCTGCACTCAGAGGGCCCTATAAGGTAAGAAAAAACTAGTTTCAAAATTTTCCACATAGTTCTGCCTCACACTTTACAGGTCTTACTATTCATGTTATATCATCTAATACTACATGTCAAAGCATTTTATGTTATCCATGATAATCTTGGGAATATAATACCTCCTTTACAAGTGGGGCTTCTCATAGTGCCCACTCCATTTTTAGTTATATCAAATACAAAGGTATTTTATATGCTTAAGGATGATCTTAGACAAAAAATATTAAATAAATAACTTATACATTGCATAAATGTCTCAAATATCTTCATGTTAATCAAGTGGAAAAAATTGTAAGAATCCAATATGAATATCATTTGGAACCAATGATATTTAATCCTTCTACAAAATAGTTTGAAGGCACATACACTGAGTAACATGATAATAAAATATTATATATAAATATTCAAGAGCATATTACACAATCAATTTTTCCATCTATTCATGAACATAATATAATTACATGTGAGCATATGAAAAAATGAACTTATCCATTTACTTATGAGCATGATGCAATCACACATGAACATAACAATTATTTGTGAAGATAATGGTTCATTTTCCTATGTATAAAGTGGCACCTAAAAAAAGGTCTTCATTTCATACATCATAGATTATTTAGAGAGATTTATAAAAAGTACAAGTTATCACATCTTCTCCTATTACACATGAGGATATAGGTTTACATGGGTATTTGTACAGTGATTTAGATGATTATATTACAACATATGATCATAATTCATATTTATAGGTATATATAGTTGGCATTTATTATTCATAAAAGTCACTCCTTTATACAATGTAGTTGTGTATACATATGTGCATCCTCTTGATGAGATCCTTGGTTGGACAAAACCTTCTACTTCCTCCCAATCTACTAATTAAATCAAATCTCTTGATTAGTTATCTACATATTTTCATTTGGACACAATTATTTGTTATTAATTCATTACTACTTATTCTATCCTCATTACAATAATTATTATATCCCTTAGATTTATTTTCATTTTTGTAAATTCCAATCTTAATTTTAAAATTGATTAAAAAAATAAAATAAAACCTATTTTATAATGCTTTCCATGCACATTCTTTATGGTACTCTACTTACTATTGCATACCTATCATGTTATAACATCCTTTTCACCTATATGAACACATATAGTTATTTAATTCCTAATGATCATACCTATATTATTTCCCATGGGGGGCATGAGCATCCTTATAATCATTAATATATTTCCCTTTTTCACATACATTGGGTGCACATGGATTACCTTCCTTCTTGTCATACTATGCTTTAGCACAATTTTTGGATTATTTTAATACATCCTTTTTAAAATATTTTTTAATCCTTATATATTAGAAAATTTTAAAATATTACAATTTAAAAAAATAAAAAAAATCATATATGTAAAAAATTCAAAAAATAAAGTAAAATATTGTTAAAAATACAAAATCAGGACATACAATCATTTTCAAATGTTATTGGTTTACATTCTTACACATGGTATTTATTATATGTTAAGTATATCTCATAATTTAGTTTTATAAACACACCAATTTTTCATGAGGTATTTGAGTGTGATACAAGACATACTATTACATGGTTTTTGATGTTAGGGTTTCCTTATTACCTAACAACCTTGCTAAGTTGGGGGCATCTCTTCATTTTTTATAAACACTTTAAAAAGTATTACATATCCACAAAATTTCTACCATTTCAAGATATATATCATAAAAATATTTTTATAATCACTCATAATTTACATTATGTTACATGGATATGCTATTTTCTAACAATGACATGGATATATATGGTTTATGTGGACTAATCTTATTTACATTATGATTCCTTATTTATTAATTTAATTCATGATAAACTATGATTTTATTGATTATTGTGTACGAATATTTACCTTGAACATGTAATATGAATATTATTATTTATATTAAATCATCATGTCATTTGCATGTGGCCCTTGGCCTTATGTGTTTATGTGAAATTCATATGTCCCTTATATGTGGCCTTTGGGCCTTATGTATGACATAATATATAAACTGTGTCATAATGTGTAACATTGATTAGATGTAAATATATTTTTACTATGGTTCCATGATCCATATCATGCATTAATTATACTCTATAATCTTACTTTGGTTCCATAATACATATCATGCATATTTTTTAATGTGATTCGATGTTGTATCTCTCTAACAAATGTTTCACATAAAATTCAATGTGATATTAAATACTATGATGTAATTGAATTAAAATGTTAAAATCTATATTACATGATTATATCTTTCACATAATTTATTTTAAGATAAGTGACTTGTAATCTATGTCTCTCTTCTCAAAAGGGGAGAATAAAAATGGGTTTATCTTGAGAACTCAAACCTCATGAGCAAAATAATTTTAGATTTATGACAATATACAATTTTTATATTATAATGTGATTTAAAATTTTAAAATTATGGAGTCAAATGGCATGCATGTGCACTCATTCCAAATAGTTACTTCAATAAAAAATTCACATGCACTTGATACATTTGCATGGGCATGTGCAAAATGGTTATAGGTTTAAAATAGTTAAAAGTTGTAAGTTTTAAAAGTTATAAAGTTAAAATGGAATCCAATATCAATTTAGTATAGTAAATGGGGAATTATATTCATTCATGTTCAAGTTACTACATATAAATTTAAAATTTCTGAAGTTTAAAAGTTGAAAATTTTAAAATTTTAATTTTTTTGAATAAGAATCTAGATCCATCTACAATGGTGTGATTTGTCTTCATGTTGTAAGTGGGCCATATTAGAGTCTAGTGATAATCAAAATCTATGGTTTCACTTTTTCTATTTAGTGAGCCATATTTTTTGGCTCTACACCTTCAATTAGTTCACAAAGTACTCTACATAGTTAAATGAGAGTTGGAGCATACAATATTTTTAACTCAAGGGATTTCCATAGTTTTCAAATGGAGACTTGATCACCCTTAGTTCACCACAGGTTCATTAGTTCTCAAAATACATCAATAAAAGGGCACACACTTATTATATTTAAATTTATAGGGGAATTAGATTATATAATATTTTAGGTGTATACATTCCTTGCTATCTTTTCAAATTTCAAACTATTTTTTTTTTAGATTTTAAACTTTCTAATAGGAACATTAACTACTTTCAGCAGCATTATTGTAGGTTTCAAATTAAGTCATCTTGCACAATCAAGTTTTCCATAAAAATATGAAGTGTGTATACACACTTGGGTTCACATATGTTTACTTTAGTAATTTCAATACATTTAATCACTAAAATAAAGTGTGGGAAAATTTAGACACTTAATATTAATCATTAAGTCCTTGATAATGTTTAACCTTGACATATTTACCCTTTTTTACTAATTCACAATTATGATAACTTATTTATTCTATGGGAACATTCATTATTATATTCACTATCTTGAAAATAATAAAAAAATCATGATGATATCCATTTTTTTCCTACAGTCTCATTTTAAATAAATTACATTAGTCTATGTCCTTATGGGATAAGACTATACTAACTCGGACATGGTTGTATTAAAGACTTGTCCCCCTTTCTCTAATGTTAACTTTTTAAATTTGAGATGTTGTATTTAACCCCTCCCATGATTATAGAAAGGTAATAATTAATCAAAATATTGATGTATATAAGCACATGAAGGATCATCCAAACACATCTAGTAATCACTTGGAAAATATTACAACACTGAGTAAAAGAGAACTATTCTTCCTAATTTCAAATTTTTAACATTCTAATAGTCATAGGCTAAATCTAAAATTATATTATTATAAGTCAAGGGAACTCATTATTAAGTATTTAAATTAATATATTGTTAAATTCATATATAAAATCTAATATTTACACACTTATTTTACAAGGGAGAACTACATTGTCTTGAGTCAATTTTAAGATATGTAGGAAACACTTAGATTAAATGTGATTTTTGAGGATAGTTCAACTATTACCTTAACCGTATTCCCATCTTTTGTCATTTGATATATATTATGTTTATTGTGAAAGATATAGGGTTTGTATTTTTTAGGTCTTCCATGTGATAAATTAGGATATGTAGTCAAACACTAAACCATCACAGATAGGAACATGCACCTGGATCAAAAAATAAGTTACATGGTCAATCAAGACATGGTCATAATCAATAGGAAAGGACATATTTTAATTACAATCATCTTAGCACAGCCTTGTAGCATAGTTTATAATTATGTTTTTAGTTTTAACATAGCTCATAGGTGTTTTTAGGTAGTTTCTATTCACATTCAACCTACATAGTTAGAAATAAATCAATTTGAGCTAGGAATTCATATCTATCGGTCAATTTGCTAATTTTAGCTTATTTCAAAATTTAGAAATTTTATATTTTACTATATTTTAGTTTCAATAGTTTATATATATTTATTTAAATTAAAAATAGGTTAAATACTATTAATAATTCCTTATGCAAATGTAATCTTAAAATGTATTAAACCTCTCAACATGTGAAATTAGCATATGATTAACTAAATCTAATAACATTTGTAGTAGATATACATGTTTCATCTAATAACCAATTATATTTCAAGGTTATGTAGGAAAGGATTACTCAAAAAATCATGAGAGAATCTTGAGAAAAATGTTATATGACTATATATATATATATATATATATATATATATATATATATATATATATATATATATATATATATATATATATATATATATATATATATATGTATGGTTTTCAATGTATTTGTACAACATCCTTTATCTAATCATCAACTATACTAGGAACATTTATTTTACTAAATTCATAGGTATGACACTATTTAAGCCTATATTGTGTTAATGACATAATTATGATGGTTTTTATTTTGTATCAATTAATTAAGATACATGGAAAGCCACCATCACCATGAAAATAATTTACTAGGGCTCATCAAGATATAATTTACAAACTAAAGTTCTCTTTCTATTTCACCTTTACAAGCATAAACCACCCTTTAATTCATTACTAAGGATGATTGATCTCATAGTTATGGTTTTCCATTTGAAGTTTTTTGCCCTTTTATGTATATGATACTTTAATTTAGTAACTTATGGGTGACTAGGTGACATTGGAGATCATGTCACCTTTCATCATTATCTCTTTAGGTTTAGGATTATTAGATGTCTAAACTTAAACATGACTATACAATATGACAATCGATTCACCTTCTTTTTTGGTCTTGTGGCCCTGTAATTTTTTTATTTTATAAGAGAAGGATAAACATTGACAATACATTTATCAATTATATTTATATATTTTCTATTATAGGTCTATAATATTTTCCACCTTAACATATGGGTGAAATAATGACATTGAAAAATACCTTAATTACTTTGGTCTTGATGCTTACAAACATTTAAACTTATGATCGATGGGGTGATGAAGCATATTGCTTATGTTGTCACTTTTCAATTTTTACATGTATCAATCCTCATTAATTTTAATTTTTAATTTGTGATGAAGTGGTTATCCAAGCATCTCCTAATTATTACACCAAAATATATGAATTTGATATGATTTTATTAAATGATATAAAACCATAAAGATATTAAATATATTTTTAAATATTTTGAATGTGTGTGTGTGTGTGTGTGTGTGTGTCTATATATATATATATAAATATAGGGACTACTGTGTCATGTTATTTTTTTAATATTATTTAATTATTATAATTTAGTAATTTTACCTATATTTACCATTTATACATATTTCATAATTAATTAAACATGGTATTCCATACCACTACTTTTTTAAATAAATAAGGTTGATCATTTACATCATGTTATCTAGCAAGCAACTAAGTGACCATAACATGTCCTAAAATCCTAAAATTTTCCCTCTTAGGTTTAAATCATGCCCATTCAAATTATTTTAGATGGAATGGATATTGAACAAAACATCTCTTCCAAATAGATAGATAGTAGGAAAAATAGTCCATTTTTAGTGTTCATCTTCAGCTTGTTGGGCTTAGCCCATACGATTTGTTCCCTTTTACTTAAAAAATCAATAGAACTTTTATCACCTATTCAATTATTTAGGAATAATTATTTATTTCATTTGGATTGATGGTTGATATTGTTAAAAATGATTATTTTTAAATAATTTTATTCATCTCTTTGGAGCTAACCTATTTCTATAATTGACACTATGAGATAATACCTAAAAAATTCCTTTTCTTATGTCATATTTTTAATTTTTAAGTGTCATGATCATAATATTTAGAGGTGAAAGAGTAAATAATAGTTGTACCTTGCATATATTTTAATATTTAAGGGATTATAAGCCTTATGCCCATGATTCTATGGGAAAACACCCTTGTGACTAATCTATTGTCTTTGCACATAGAATATTTACACCATGCACGTTTAATTTCTTCTGAAAACACATTATTTATTGATTTTTTATCATGTAGGATTTTTTAACTTTTGATCATAAATTAAAATAATTATAAATTGAGGATTTTAGATCTAATTTAATATCATGTAATAAAACTCAATGTTTCATAAATACTTAAGGACTAGGAAGGGCATACCATTGGCTCTATATTAGGATTGAATGTATTCCCACTTAAAAATGTTACGAAAATACATGTACACCCATGCCTAAAGATATTATCTCATTAGTGGTATGATTTATATTGGGATAATTTACTATAATGGGTCTTAGGTAATATCCTTCCTACTTTCTATTTATCATATAGAGTTATTTACATGGACTATACATATATTAATCTTTCCTACATATACCATGCTACATGGATATATTGTGTGTTATCTTATATCCATATGCTTGATTTATTATATTAATGTGCATGTTTTTACTTTGTGTGTTTTTATTTGTTTATTTTCATTGTATTATCTAGTATTATCCATAGAGGATCATTTAGTCATCATGTCATGTCATGTCTTGGTTGGTTATGGTTCATATGTATTGCTCGATGATTTCCTATTTTATGTGTGATTTCCTATAATACGTGGTATTATTTTTGGTGCCATGATCCATATCATATATGATACTAATTAGTGGTATAATTTTTTTTCTTATGTTTCCATTGTCCTTGCATGCATATATTGGGGCATTCTTTTACTATTTTATAAACTTCAATTTTATATATTATCCTCCTAGGGGGACATTGATACATTATGGCATATAATTTTCCTTATATTATCATGCCATTGGGGGAATTTTACTATTTAATATCTCCTAAATTTACCATACATATATAATACATTCAAATTTTATTTACTCATGTTCCTATTAATATTACATTTATTATATATTAGGACTTACATTATCCTAGTTATACCTAGTCATTTGGGGTACTACATATATGTTGCGTACTTTGGTAATGCAACAAATTCTATAAATCAATCCTAGATAAAAAAAGGTTAGATCCTACTTAAAATTTTGATTGGGGATACATTAGATAATTGAGGTCATGACCAATATGGATATGATATACCTAATCAAGGGATCTCTTACCATAATAATATCATTATGGAGGGTTCCAAAGCCTCCAATCAAGTAAAACTACACAATAACCCTAACCAGATCCAATGTTTTCATATTCACTAAACTAATTATAAGTAAAATAAAATTCTAATCTAGTGCTCACCAAATATTGTGGCGCAACATGGGGGTTAGTAAACATAAAATTAAACATGCATAAGAGAATCCTAATTAGTCTATGTATAAGTAAAACTATAATGCATGGAGAGATAAATATTATTCAAAAGCCATTAATTATGATACTTCTATCTATTAAAAAGAGGAACAAATTTAAATATACTTACTTAGAAGATAAACCCATCGTGAATCAATATATCCCTTGGCCAAAATGCTTTGCAATAGGTTGTTGTGGTTTGTAAGGATCACTAAGAAAGGCTAAAGCATCCAAGAAATCTCCACAAGATTAGATTCTTATACAATTAGAAACTTTAAACTAATACTCCTCAAGTATAAGGGTAGAAGAGCATATTATAAATAATCATAAATGAATAATTAACTCTTGTTGTCTCTCTAAGAATGGTGAAATGAATGTTTTTATATAGGTAGATCTTGTATATACATTAAATTTTCAAACTTTTATAGATTACTAACACTTTCTATCTTACAAGAACCCATTGAGTCTTAATCTCTCTAAGTGCATGCCTTAAGGGGTGCACTAAGAAAGGGGTAGGCAGAAAATTGGTGCTTCATAGGATTATTGTCCCTTTTACCACTTATTATCTACACACTTGTCTCCTAAAAACCTTATTCCTAAGTTTGTTCTTCTCTACTATACCCTCTCTAGTGATTTCCCACTTTTTATCCTCATTTTCCTCACCTTAAACCCATTTTATTAGTTGTTTGTAATAGTTTTACTAGGTTGAGCATATATAATTTTGGTTACTTTTTACTTAGGAACTAGTTTGGCTCTTGGTTGACCTAACTCATGACATAGTGAATTATTGTCCAAAATTGTTCTAGGTCGATTGGGCCGACCCTGTCAACTGAGATTTTTAGAAGGGTTTAGGGTCAAAACCACCAATATATACAATTTAATTTTACCATTATTTAAAGAAGAGAATAGTAAGTAAAATCTGTTGTGCATCTACTTATTGACCATTCTACTTGAGGAATAAGCTTAGGGTTTCATACTTTCTTTAGAGATATGGATCTTGTCTTAAAGAGAAATTTTTTGTATACATTGATATGTTGTGTAGATTAGAGCTGAATTATACTTGTCATACTTACATACCATAAAAACCTCTTGCAAAGCACCTTGGCTAAGGGAGAGATTGAGGCTTGATGGGTTCATATTCAAAGGTAAGTATTCTTAACTTTGTTCCTCCTTTGCAAGATTAGATAGATATGCATTTGCACTTCTCTTCCATGCATTAGAATTATATATACATTAATGTGAGTATATATCTCTTATGCATATTTAATTTAATTATTTCTAACCCCCACATTGTGTCATAAGCTTTTGTGAGCACTACATTAGATTTGTTTTAATTTTTATTAGTTTAGTGAGATATCAAAACATAGGACTCTCTTAGGGTTATTTCATGATTGTGCTTGATTGGAGGATTTAGAACCCTCCCTATCATGGTTATTATGGCAAGACATATCCTAATTAGGTCTAGTGGATCCCCATATTGGTCATTTTCCCTATTAATAAATACATCCCTAGTTAAAAGTGTATGGTATTATCTATCTTCTCGGAGTTAGGATTGATTTATAGACATGATGCATTTTTTATTACATATATTATGGTGAACTCAATGTGAATCTAACCCTTGTAGGTTTTCATTTCACTTATTTCATTACTATATCATTTTTTTATCATAAATTTGTGATATTGGGTTGACTATATCGATATAATTCTAACTTTTATGCATAGGTTTAACATACAATCACATAAATATGACTCTATTCTATATGTGGAAGATTTTTACTAGGTTTAGGATACTAGCTCAACCCAATTCACCCTTTGTATTTTTAGACTTCTATTTCAACATATAGGTCAACCCAGTCGACCCTATAAATTTTCAAGTTTTTAATAAATAATATCTACAAAGCTAGGTTGACCTAGTCAACATAGTTAGAATAATTTATAAGTATAAATTAGGGTAATTCAACAACAATATTATTTTCCTCTACATCTTCCAACCCACCAGGGTTCCTTTCTATCCTTCTTTGTAATTTTTAGCATTTATTACAGTTTTATTTTTCATAGTTTGTAGTCTTTAAAATTCCCCTTATATAGTCAACTAAGTTAACCCTGTTGATGTAATTTCATAGTTTGTGTTATATCTAGAAAGCTAGGTCAACTTTGTTGATGTAGTTCATTTTTAGACCCTTATTTCTATAGTATCAAGGTGACATTGTCTACCCTATTCTATATTCTCTACATACACTATCAATTTAATCAACACTGTACTATGTTTTAAAGTTGAGATTAACCCGTATATGTTAGTAATTAGCTCACACTTTCATTTCTTGTTACTTGCATACTTAGAATAAATCACATAGTCTAATTAGGAAATTTTCAATATACCAATTAGTTTCACTAGTTTCTCTTTTATGCACACCCTACCAAATAAAAAAATCTCAAAAATAATTTTAACAATTATCTACCCAAGGCCAACCTAATTGGATTTCATCACCAAGGGGGAAGCCAACTTGGTTTTTTGGAAAACTATAAACATGTGGTTAATGGTATATTTTGGCTATGTATCTAACACATTTATCACTGTGGTGTGTGAAGTGAGGGGGTAAGCCCTAATACCAAGTCAATACCATTGCCAATACAAATCCCTTTCATCCCAAACATCATAAAACCATCCTTAGATTGATTTTTAGTTCCTTGCTTACAATTAACTTCCTATCACATCTAAAAGTATACTCTAATAATTTAACAACTTTTAGGTTAATCACTTGGTTATCTTTTACTTTCTAGTTTGACTACTTGCTCTTTGCTCAATTATATGTTGTATTGTAAAAACTTACATTAGCTAGTGTTGGTATAAGGTTTTGTGATATATGGCTCAATTAGATTAATTTCATTGACCCAATTGATTATGTGTTTCCTTTCATTTCTTTCTTTCCTAAAGTACTTGAAAAATTATTCTTGTTTTAATAAACAATTATTTCAATCGACACAATATTTTATCGACTATCTATTTTCCCTATTTACTATATGAGGTTGAACCTATCAAATATATACAATTTCCAACCTCTATTGCCTATACTAGGTTGACCCAATCAACTATGTAAAGTTTTTAGGCCCTATTTTTTATACTAAGTTGACCTAGTCAACTCTATATAGTTTTATATCACTTTATATTTCCATGATTTTGCATCTCTATTACCTTTTTTAGTACTTTGAATTTATCATGAACTTTTTATTTGAAGACAATACTTAGTTGAATATAACAAGCATGATGAGTTTTACCAACCCTCATAGGGTCTCCCATAATCAAAGTAGGGATCCTCTATTGGATGAAAGTGATTTTCATATAGCCACTTATAAAATGAAATATGTGACCCTCCTCATTACTCTTCACTACATAATCATCTCTTATCACTAGAAGATAAACTTGAATTAGAGTATACCCTTGAAATCCTCTTTTTTATCTCTTAATTTACTCAACATTGAGGAAAATATCTTTTTACCATTTACCACCTCATGATTAGAGGTCAAGTTGAAGAGCCTCATTCACCTTATCCCACATTATCATAAGGATTTTGGGGTACTAAATTCTTTGATTCTCAACCTCTTCCCTCTATTATGACCCCTTCTCTTTCTACAACCTCTTCTTCTTTAACTTCTACTTTTATGCCTAGTATATCCACTAACATGGTTATTTTTACATCTAATGGGCATCTCCCAAGACCCGCTCTCATTAACTCTTTCATTAGCACATCATTTTATACCCATGGTAGTCATTCTTCTATTTCTTCCTCTTCTCACCCCTTTAATATTTCATCTTTTTCCACACAAGAAATTTTTGCCACTAATGCCTCACATTCTAATATTTCCTCTCAAGATCCTATCAACAATAATAATGTTATTCAAGCCATTAATACTAACTCTAATGTTTCAAGTAATTATAAAAATACCAATCAAACCCATCAACTCTTATTATAAACACTTAATCAAATGAATACCTTTCAAGCTCATAACACAAATCAAATAATGAGAATGAAAAATCACCTTCTCCATCTTCAAACCCACCCTTAACCAATGCCTTGGGGCATGCATAATAAAAATGTTCCTATTGTCACTTAGATTTTAATCCCTTGAGGATATTCATATATCTCCTCATCCAAGTGGCATAATGAAAACATCTCTCTTGCTCTAGGTGACAATTTGTTGAGTTGAATCTCGAGAAGGGCTAGTTTCCTTGATGCACTCTTTAAAGTACTTTTTTACCTATCAACTTTGGGTGAAAAGGGTATATAAAATAACTAATAAAACTGAAAGGTGATGCATGAATATTTAATTTCATCTTATTGACTGAAGATATACTACTTAGACCTAAACAAAGCTTCTTTCACTCAAGACTCACAACTCAAGATGGATTGTCACATCAATATTTCATAAGCTAAGTTCAAGAGGTATTTGAATGATTAGGAGGGTAATGGATGATTAATTTGGGGAATATAGTCATAAAAAATTTATATAACACACATAAAATTAAGAGATAACACTAACAAAGACTTTTAATAATTACTCTTTTGTAAATTAGAGAATAATCAAGGATAAGATGCTAGAAAAGATTATCTTTTACTAAAATAGACCAACAATATTGAATCAAAACTCAATTATATATCATGTAAGTAGGAAAATTAACTTTTAATATTACTTAAAGAGATATTAAAGTACACAATTTTTTAGGTTTTCACCATCAACCAATAGGGCTACTAAAAAGAGCAAAAAGAGTCAATATTTATAGCCTTTGAGAGAGGAACAAGACAATAAAATTCCAAATGTAACTTGGACACTTGTAAATATGATAAAATGGGTTAAAATTTCATGATACATAGATATGTGATGAACCATGCAATTTTATGATGACCAAGTGCCTGTACAAGTCATGAAACTTATAAAAAATGGCATAAAACTCCCAGTCTTGGCTCAAAAAACTACCTTCATAATTTAAACCTATTTGAATGTCCAAAAACTAAATATGGATATATATTATGATTTTAATAAGATTTAAATACTTTATTTATGAATCTCCATGCATTGGTTTCATTCTTTCTCATCTAGAAGCTCTTGGAAGGAAGCCATCACTGTCTATAGTCTAAAAAACTCCTTTTTTAGTGACCCCTCACACTTGGCCCCAAAAATGCCTTAAATTTTCTATGAAAATACTAGTAATGGAGTTAATAACACCTTTTAAAACCCTCCATATCCTTTGAGGAATTAGGCATGCCTTAAAAAGTATCATACTTTGAGTTTTCACCCTTCTCACCCTTGTGCCACTATGCCAGTTTTGACTGGCTAAAAGGAGAGTTATGGTTTGGAAAATTAGGATTTTTTCCCTAAAATAAAATGTACATAATTATTTAGTAAAAGTATTAATATTCCACCCAATCTTGATTTCATCTTTAGACTTCTCTTTTAGCTTGTAAAACACAAATAATGGTTAAGAAAACCTTGTTTCTCATGTTGTTCATATAATTTTTTACAACTCATATTAGTGGGAGATATTTTTATGGAGTCATATACATGGTAAAATAACATTAGTTTCTATCTATGTCATTATGATAACTTTCCAAGCTCATTTTCTCCATTAGGTCTTGGTTGAGGGTTTAGTAGGGTTTTAGGCAATTCTAGGTCTTAAGCTTTATTCATAAATATTTGAAATTAAATAAGCTAATAAATTCCACAAAATTAAATCCAAGGTACCTTTATAACTCTTTTATATTCCTCTGGTTCCCATGCATAGTATTATTAAAGATATGAGCACTTGAAGACACCCATCAAGCTTGTTTTCCTTTTTTCCTACATGTTTAGACTATGTCAGGGCTAGAATTATATTTCCTATAGGTTTAATTTAATAATATAATTTTGAAAATGTCCATAAACACCTACATAATATTATTCAATCATTTTAAATTCCCACCAAGAGCTATAAATGAAGATGGACCCTCAATTGGTTCTAGGTCTCCTCAAGGCCTAATAAGTCTAATAGGCACCCTATTAAATTTGGTTGATAGGACTGATATATCATAATTAAATTCATGTATCATGAATTTTAACACCCCATTTGATCTTACAAGACAATTTAATAACCCACCAAGCACCCTTCTTCATCTTCTTATCTCATTTACCAACTAGACCTAGTAGAAACTTACCTAGTTGGACTATAAGCAAGGAGAATTCTGGTCATAGAGATATATTTGAGATTTATATATTAATTATTAAAAATTATTCACATCAAAACATGTTTCCATTAGGTTACCAAATCTCCATATAAAGTCTTTTGCATATTTCCCCTTGCTAGCTCACTTTGCCAAAACCTAAATTTCTTGGACTCACTAATCTTTGAGACAAAATAGTGAGATATATCACTTATCCACTAGTAAAATTGAATATTTTTGGAGTTTTTAAAAGTATCAATTATAATATTTATCAATTTTTTATTCTTTATTCCATGGTTTAGGTGTCTAACTAGCTCCAAATGTCCAAAAAAGGCCTCTAAAAAGCTTGTTTCTTGCATATTTTCCTTCATCCCAAAAATGACTCCTCAAGGCTAGATCCAATGATATTATGCCTTCATATCATGTTAATCATCTCCAATTAATTCTAATGTATCTTTAAATTCACCTAAACAACCCATTCTCTCTTTAATTCTCATTCTTACCTATTTAGCAAAGAGCTCCTTAATGCAATTGTACAAACTGATAACCTTAGTTATGAAAAGGAGTGAGTGTTCATCTTAAATGAAAATTTGAGATTATATAAACATATTCATGATAAATCATGAAACATATTGATTTTATTATGGCTTTCCTTTCTCTCATTCACAAGTTCATCTCTTTATTCACTTTCATGTCCTACAACATGGTGGTTATAGGTACACACAGGGGTATAAGAGATCCTTTAGAAGTTTGTTTCATGATGTTTGTAGTTAATGAAGTTACCATAAATTTTCTTGGGATGAACACATTCTTATCCAATTAGGTGAAATATCTTTCTAACCCTACCTAGGTACCTTGATCTTTGAGACTAAGCCTCTTTAGTTGCTGACTAAGACACTCTTCTTTAGGTGTCTATTGGCTCACTTGAGCCTTGTTCATGATCCTAAAAGACTTCCTTGAAACATAAATAAGGTCACAAAACATTTATTTGAACCATTATTATACATTATAAACCTTCAATGCACCATTTTGGGTGTCTAGCTTAGGGTCACTATCTCATATTGAGGTGTTCTACCTATAAGCCTTGTTGTAGATGCATATGGGCTTAACTGAGAATGATCATAGTGTAAAAGGGATTCCTTGACCCTCATTTTGAGAAAAAAAACATTTGATATATCACTATATAGTTTTTTCACTTTTTATGCTCATTAGGTTCATGATTATATTTCCTTCTACCATGACCAAGACAACCCTACCTATAGACTTGCCTATAGGTCACTTTGCCTCTATTTAGCTTGTCTATGAGATTAAATGACTCATCTTGGAACCATTTTGGTCAAAAAATGAAAATTTGGACCTAAAATCAACATGATAATCCCAAAACACCACTTTTTGCATCAAAATTAATTCACTATCTTATACTGAGTTGTAGGTGAACATTGGCTCAGTGTACAAATTGTTGTAGGTGTGAACTAGACCTTAAAACATCACCATTCAACTCTTCATAATTACATTTTTGGGTCACAAACACTCCTTTCACCTATTGGAAACCTTGGAACATGATGGAAATGCCATTTTTCAACTTGGATGGAAAAGGTTCCCTTTTTGCCTTAGGCCTATAGATATCAGTCTATTCATAATGCTTTTGAGGGCCTTTTTAGGCTCCTTAACAACCATTATTCACTCATTATTTTCCCCTCAAACTTTTCATATGCATTCTATATACTAGGGAAAACATGTTACATCTATTTATATGCTTTGGAATAGTCTATAATCATGTTTTAAGGTACCTACAAAACCTTTTAGAATTTTGTTTTGGCCCTTTGGGTATAATTTCCCAAAAAATAGTCCTTTAGTTATTCAAATTGGTTTCACATTTCCTCTTTAAATTTAGATAATTATATGATATTTTCAAGGCATAAATACCTTACCACTACCTTAAGGACATGTCCAATTGTTTCCATATCTCCATGAAACCATTTTAGTAACTTGCTCAACCAATTGTAGGTGGATGCTTTAGTATACCAAAAGTGAGCTAGATATGAATAATATGGAACATTATATGAAAATGAACTTTAAATTATTTCATCAATCATTCCAATTAAATTATAGCCATATCAAGAGGTTGGATCACACATAAACTATCTCACACATTATCATGACATCAACAAGGCCTTGTAGGTGTGCATTAGGCGTGTCATACAAGCAGGGTATGGAATTGGGGAAAAAGATAATTATGAAAATCTTAAAAACACTTTAAATTTATTTCCAACTCTAAATTGGATGATATCCATAAATAAAAACTTGAAACTATATCTAATATATATTCCCTAACATGAAAATCATCAACATATACATGGAATAGGCAATTAGGAACATCAAATGATTGTTTGAGCATGGTAAATTTTCTTGGGACTAAGTTTGCACCTTTTACAATAATATAAATGGATTATTTCAAAATATTAGTGGCTTGTACAACTAAATCATTCTGATTATAACTCCATGTATAAATTGAATAAGCTTATACAAGTGACTACAAGTGAAATGAATCATGAGTTTGACTATGGAGAAAGACAAGGTTACAAGCTACCAAAAATATGACATGATGGAACCAAAAAATGGAAGGAGATGGAAATATCAATTTTAGTCAAGTGGTACATCCTTTTCCATTCAGATAAAACTTTTTTAAAAGACCAATTTTCTAAAACAAGTCAAAAATGACTGTGACTTCACTCCTTCATTCTTGTTATGCAGTGTTGAACTAACAAGCTATAAAAAAATGAATCACTTGGTCAAAGGTTAGGGTTATTTGAGTATGGGAGGAAGTGTTCCCCCTCAAACCAAAATTTTATGAAGAAGGTCAAATCATGTATAGGTTTGATAAGTAGTTGATGGGGAGGCACTGGGTAGTGCCACAAGGTAGTTGGGTATGTGAAGTGCCAATGGGTTCACAAAATACGATGAAGTGAAATAGTCAATATTATGTAAAGAATAAAGGTTCTAATATTTATAACAAAAAATTTGGGTTATAAGATAAATGATAAGGTAACCAGTCTTTAGCATTGGTCATAGCTGATTAGGTTAGTCTTGTCAAGGCTCCTAGATAGGGTCAATGTTGACTCTGGTATCTAGGGTAGGAAGTGCTCCCAAGAAAACACTAATGGTCTATTTTTACATGAGGTGGTGAAAACATTTAAAATTTCAACATGGCAAGGTTTTTTATTGTGATAAAAAGTTATTTCAAAACACACCAATGTTTTGGGTCAAAAGTAATCGACATCAGGTGGACATGGTGAAAGCATGGGTGGATTGAGTATGGGTTAGAAGGGGATTACTGAGCTAACTCCAAATTCATGTAGCAAGTGGATTCTACCTACATAGTTCCATGGATAGGAATCCAAAAATAATGTCAGGGCAAATATAGTTTTTTTGAGGTGAAGGGTGTTGGTTAACTTGGTTGCTCCAATTTGATATCATGTAGTTAGGTCCAGTTAAAGGATGTTGGAGAAATATAAGCACCAAAGGGTGAAAAATGTGGCTATAAATTAGTTTTTGATGGGTGTAGTATAAATGGTGGATGAGATTACCTAGGATGAAATTCGATGACTATGTTAATTATACAAAAGGAATTTATAGCCATGGATAAGTAGGTTGAAGCATGAAATTTTTTCCACATTTTTAAAGAAAATAAAATGGAGAAATATGCTATACTAGGCTTTAAAAATTTTAGAACTACTCAAATTTCTATAATGATTTGATGGGTTCTTTTATCACCATTCAAATAAGATGACATTGTGCATATTCCACAACAATGTCATTAATAGGCTATGGAAGGTTATTACTCAATGGTTCAAGGAAGAAAATTAGTAGAGTGGGTAAATGAGAGGTGGTGAAGATTTAAACCCTTGACTCTTGAGTCAGTGGGGCTCTAAAAAAAGTAAGTATTGAGCTTTTGAGAGAATTTAGAGAAAGATGTTGAGTGGTTTTAGAATATGGAGTGAGGCAAATATTAATATTAATTAAATGAGGGAGCACATTGTGGATTTAATGCATTAAAATAAGGTCTATTTCAAGGTGTAATAATATGTAGTCTAGGAAGGGAGAATCCCAAAACTTCCATTTGAAGGTGGTTTTAGTTTTGATTTTAACATCTTCAAAGGTTAGAGTAAAAGGGGTTGAAAATAGGCAAGACCAAAAGAAGTGGGGAAGGAATTTTAATCTTGATGGATTAATAATTCTCAAGCTTGTTGGTTGGTTATATGAGCCCATGGTCCTAACCAATTATGTTATAGAGCCATAGGATTGGTATATATCTCATAGTAAACCAAAATCAAGTGGAAGACCTTGGAGGCCATATCATGCTCAAAATGGGTAGAGGGTTTAAAAGGAATAGGTGATAGGGAAGGTGAAGGGAGTAGTTAGAGAGGGATAAAAAAGAGTCAAAACATAATATATAAAGGCATTAAAGGAATAAAGAGATGATCTTAAAGTAATGAACCTAACCAGAACTCATACATTAAGGCAAGGGCATAGAAGATATGAGGAAGTAGATAAGGAGATGTATACAAAAGTAATATAATTGGTGACCACACTCTAAAGAGGTGGAGGTTGAATTTGATAACATAAGGGAGATCCAATAAAGGATGAGGTAAAGGTGGACTAGGATATTAATGAAGAAAAAACAATGGGGTCACATATAAATATGAAGGTGGAAAAGGATGGAAGAAGCTAGGCATGGTCATATAGGTCAGGAAGAGTAAGGAAGGGCATCAAGGGAGATGAAAAAAATGAAATGAAATGGATAAAAGATAAAAATAAAAGGTATATGGGGGGTTAGATACACTAAATAATGACATATTAGAGAATTGAAAATGATGGAGAGAGAAGTGTAACAATCATGAAGGGTAAGGGGAGAATGGTAAATATGGGAGGCCATGAAGGGTTTGAAAATAAGTCTAAAAATAGACCAAGGATAAAATAGTTTAGTGATGAAAATGAAAAAAACAAGGCAATAAATATAAGAAATAAAATAAGAGGAAAAAAGAGTGAAATGAGGACATAAAAAGGATGATGGGAGAGTGAAGAAACACATGGTATCTTGACCAAGTAAGCATGGATGATGATGGATAATGAATCAAAGGAGATGGTAGTTTTGGAGATGAAAATGGGATGGAAAATGGGAAAGGGGTTAAGAAAAACAAGGGGAAGTAAAGGATGGGTGGGTAAAAAGGTGAAGAGAGAAGGTAGGCATCAATCAACTTGTTAGAAGAGATTGACAAGTTTAGGTGGTGATTAGAAGAGATTTTCAAGCCAAAAAGTAGTGAGGTGGTGAAGAAATATGGGGATGCAATGAAAGGGAGTGAGATGAAAATAATGGATGAAGATCAGGGATGATAAGAACAAAAAGGAAGAATTTAAGTAGGGATACAAAGCATGAATACTCACATAGATGCTAAAGATAAGTGAGTATCAAGATGGAAAGAGGAAAAGGGGAATGCAAAGGGTAAAAGGAAAGAAGAGGAGAAAAAAAGAGGCAATTATGGAAGTCTTCTCAAAGGATAAATACCCAGGGAGAAACTAGTTGTGGAGGAAAAAAATAAGGAAGATAAAAAGGATGGATAAAAAAGAAAACAAGATAAATGGAAAATGGGTATAGTGGGAAGAGTGGCAGAATGGTAGAGAGTGGTGGTACACATAAAGAAAAATTTTAGCAATAGAAGAAATAGAAAGCTTGCAAGATGCACAATATGATGTGGAATAGGTGAGGAAAAGAGAGTGATAAAGAGGGTATGACAAATAGCCAATGGTGAGGGGAGATGATGAGGATGGAGAAAGAAGTTGAAGGGGATAAAGGGAAAGGTTGGTAATAAGGTGAAAGAGATTCAAAAAATGCAAAAATTGGGTGGGGAAGTGAGCTACGAAGCATGCATAAGGAAAAATGATGAGGCCAATGAAGTAGAGTAAGAGGTGGCTTTATGGGAGGTAAGAGGTGTCAATGGGGAAGGCTATCAACCCTTATGTTAAAAGAGATTGACAAGATAGAAAAGTGGTTAAAAGAGATTGACAAGTTGGAGGTAGGGAGATGGTTAGGAGATAGGTAGAGAAGTGGAGGAAAGGATATGAGGTGAGAAGGGGAAATAAAGGATGTGATTGAGCTAACCTTAGTGCCTACATATTCCAAAAAGACCTCAGGCTGATGTAGTTCTCCCAACAATGGGGGAAGAACTTAAGATGAAGTATTAGATGGTGTTAAAGCATAAGGACAATTAAAAAAGAATTCAAAGGTTTATGATGTAGGATGTCCTAAGAAAGATGGCGATGTTAACAGTGTAAATGAGTGAGAAGAAAAAGGGGATGGGAATTAGTTTTTAGTGGTTGAGCTACCCTTAGAAGTGGAGAAATACCTACATAGTTCATGGACATCAGGCCAATGTAGTTCAACATGGGTTGGAAAATGGTGCTCAAATTGGATGCCCCAATTTGATGGATCACATGGGTTGGTTTGGGATGATGGAGAAGGTTTTTTAAAACAAATGTTTTGGGTTTTGGTGAAGGTGTCAATGAAAGTGAATGGGGTAGGTTGGTAAATAGTTACCATAATGATCTCACATTTAGTAGGATGAGAGATAAAGATAGGCAAGGTAGGATAGATTAGAACGAAACATAATTCTAAATACTACAAATGATATTCAATGGAGATAGTCCAAAGAAGAGGTGCCTTTGTTAGGAGTTTACACCTTCTAAAATTATGTGAGGGAAGGAGTTTGGAGATAGTGTCTACGACTACAAGTCAAGTTTTAGGAGGTGGGGGTCTATCTAGATCTACAGAGTCATTGTGGCCAAGCTTCATCACTATTACAAGATAAGTTTTAAGGGTAGTAGTGAACTGATGACCTGAAAAGAATTTCTTTGGCAATCAATTAGATTATACAAGGAAGTTAGTAGTGTGGTGAGTGATAGAGGATGGACCTTGCCTAACCCAAGAGCTACATGGGTAGGCTAGATAAATGATGGCCATGTCTACATCCTCTATCCTACCTCTATAGAACTAATGACTTATTGGTTCCACTAGTTTAGGCCTAACCAATAAGAAGTTGTGTGGCCAAGAGAAGATGGTGGTTCCCTTACTAAAAATGAACATTTATCTAGCACAAAAGAAAAGACTAATATGTTTGATCAGACACTGCCAATGGTTGGGGTCTGACATTCAAAGCATGTGGTAATAGGTTGGTAGGAATAAGAGGGTAAAAGGTGAAATAAAGTGAATATATTTCTATTAATTCATGGTAGCCTACCTTTGATGGAAGATTGTCTATAGTAGCAAGGATTTGGGAGCCACCACTAGTAATAGTGGTAGTTTCAAAGGTGTGATCATTACAATGGCCCATGGTTAGAAGTTAATTTATGTTAACTAAGGTAATGGTGATAATGATGCTAATGACCACCAAACTCACAAGGATTGTAAGATGACAAAACAAGAAAATAAATCAGATGCAGATTAGATGCTAAGCTCAACAAAAAGATATCCTGATAGTGCAAAATGGATTTTATCAAGGTAACCAATCAGATTGAGGGTGACTATGTCCACATGAAAAGGTAAGTAAACATGAAAATTTCAAGGGTGAGGATTGTTTAAAGGAATAAATCACATCATATGACCTTCCCCATTGATTTGGAATGGAAAATCATGTTGGTGAGGAAGAAAGGTCAAGTATTCTATTTAAAGAATGATGATAAGGATGAATGTCTAATCATTGAGTTATATATTTTTGCAAGTTATAGAGAGCATAGAGAAATACATAAGGTTGAAGATGGAAAAAAATGGGAATAATGGTAAAGATAACCAGTAACTTCCTTGACTTGAAATAATTAATATGGTGAATGTGTGGATCTACTGGATATTGCAACATGCATTGGTTATAATGGAAGTACTATTGGATCAACAGAGAAAAGGCACCTATAGCCTGAGCTTGAGCCTAAACTCTATGTATTAATGAAGAAGGAGATAATTTCACTATGCAAAATTTATGGCTAGAGAACATGTGCATTGGCCTATCTATGGAAGGAACCCATACTATCTAAGGGGATGTGCACTAAGGTAACAACCAATAATATAGATGCAAGCAAAACAAGTAGAGTAGAGGGATGCAATGGCTATGACAAGTGAGAAAGGTGAAATACCTAGAGAAAAATATGTTTCTCACCCTATGGGGATGAATATATAAGAAGAGAGTAGAGTATGACCTTTAGCAACCACTAAGACATAAAATTTTACAGATACGAGTTCAGGGAGCAATCAAGTAGAAGGATGGTTGAACATAAATCCAGAGTCACCAGATAATAATCCTAGTGCTTCTATAGGAAATAATGTATGTAAGGGATTTATGTGAGGCATATATAATCTAATAACTTTGTATATATCATGTAACTCCTTACACCCTAAATAAAATACTACATAGTTTGACATAAACATGTATAAAATGTGTTGGATGTTGTTGGTTGAATGTTATGGTTATGGTTATGATTGGTATGGTTATGGTTATTGTAATATTTGTTGATGTAGAAGATTGCATCCTTGGTAGGAGGCTATGTTCCTACCTTCTTCACACAACTATGGAAACTCCACTCTCATTTGTGGACCAACGAAGCTGGAGGGGAGAGTCTCTAGGTAAGGGCTAGCTCCCTTTGATGCATCTGATTTGTTCTAGTAAGTGATAACATATATATATATATATATATATATATATATATATATATATATATATATATATATAAAATTATATAATGGGGGGGATGAAAAGGGAGAAAGATTGCAGGAAAACAAATCTACTCTAAGGAGGTGATGCAGCAAAATAAATCGACCTTCTCACACTCACACTTAAAATCAGACAAACACATACATACACTTCAAACTTGGCAGAAGGACTAGGCTGCTAGAAACTTGGTAGGGAGGCTCTAATGGAAAATATAGAAAATAGAGATTCACCAAGGTGTTGTGGAATGCACACTGTAAGTAATTTATTCTATTTATGCACTTATAAATATAGCTCTCCTTGTTAGCTACATAAATGGCACCTTGTAGACAACAGGTATGTTGGTGTCAAATCTATGAAAGCATCAAAAAACAATGACTAAACACAAACTAACACTCAAGACATACTCAGAAATATCTATCCAAGATAGAGGTAAAAAATGTGTTTATTAATTTAGGTGAAATTTTTCTAGGGCTACACGTTACAAATGTGGAAGATAATTCTTAAAATGACAAGTCTTGAATATATAGAAGAAGAAAGGAGGCCTTTTGGCACCCTCTTTTTTTACAAGTGACCCATGATAGGCACTGTGTCAACTACTGAAATAACTTCTTGGCACCTTCCTTCATCTCTTGGATCACTCTGTCTGCTTCTACATGATGGCCATTCTACTATCAGGAATTGAATTTATGAGCCATGGCATTTTCCTGCTCTATAGTGCATATTGAAGAAAACCAGTCGCACAGTTGGTCATTCATGCCTTCTAATGGTCAATTCATAGACACTGTTTCATCTACCAAAATAACTTCTTGAAATGGCACTTCCCTTCACCACTTGGACTATCTACTTGCTCTTACACTTGGCACTTTGTCCTTTTCCTATCTTGTCTCTTCTGGCTCCTTCGGCCCTCAGGGGTGATATTCTGGTGGGTCAATGCATTTTTGGGCCTTTTCCATGGTTGGCATCCTTTTATTTTTAAAGCAAATAGCTATTTCATTGTATGAAATTTGGCATTCCCACGACCATCACCACTTTGAAAACCAATGGCTAATTTGCTTCCTTATATTTGACAGCATTCAAGATGTCATTGTCCTTGGCAAATTCCTTTAGGATTTTCCCTTTCTGCTTGTTGAAATAACCCTTTGAACTAATCGAGTTGAACCAAAGCGTTGAACTAGTTCAATGGTTCAATGCTATGCACCGAGCATGATTGAACTAAGCCATTAAACTTTGCCAATGAACCAAAGCATTGAACCCTTTGTTAAACCGAAGTGATGAACTTGAAGATTGAACCCAAGCTTGAAGCAAGGCTGATTAAACTACTAATTGAATTAAACCATTAAACCAGTTGGTTAAACTTTGTCGATTGAACTCTTCATTAAACTAGTTGATTGAACCAAAGGCAAAGAACTTGAAGATTGAACCAAGCACCTGCAAAGTCCGTAGAAACTCTTGGACTTATGCAAAATCAAAAAAATGAATTGGCCTTAAATAGTAGGGGAAGAAGGGGACCAATTTTTTTGCCTTGTTGGGCAAAAATGGTCAACAAATTGGTGCCTTCTAGGGGAAGCATGCCTACCATGATTAAAATCTAGCTGACTTAAAAATCCATTAGGCACAGAGTCAGATTGTAACTTTAAAACAACAGCTTTGATAAATTCTAGAATCAATCACACAGATTCACTCCAAGAGGAAAAGAAAACATACTCAAGGCTAAGAAAACTACTTGTGCAACTGCACTTAGGGAAATCAGGAAAGAAACTAAAAAAAAACTACTATATACAACTAACCAAGAATATTTGCTTCCCTCCTAGATCAAAGGGAAAATTTCTTAAGTCCCCTTCCTAGAAAGAAGACTTATGGTGGCAAGCAAGTAGCTAAATGAAAAGGAGAATTGGTGACTTGATCTTCTTTCCTATCACTTGCATTGGCTAGTATCTGAGTGAAATACATTCAAACATGCTCCCAACATATGTGTACTCTATTTTTTCTTGGAAGCTTGTTGAATGTTGGTTCATCATACTAGTGCTCTTCACCAAGAAATCAGTGGCTGCTGGTTTATCACCATTAGCCCTTTGACATGTATAGTCCCTCTACAACATATCATGGTCTAACTTGTTTCCTTTTACCTCATTGAAGACTCAATTAGACTCATCCTCTACTTCTTCTTAGCCTTCTTGAAGAAGGGTGACTGTGATGATGTTTGAAATGGACTCACAAAATGATTTCTCATCCCACAGAACATCACCTCTTTCTTCAAAACTCTCTTCTTCAAGGCCTTCCTCTAGGAAGACAGACCTCTCCTTTTCCTCCTCCAACTCAGGCTCTTTAACATAGTCATCCTCCTCATCGAAGCAATAAGGAAGTTCATCAAATAGAGGGGTAGAGAGCTCACCATGCTTTTGTTCCTCTTTATATTGTTGGAACATTAACATATATGTAAGACCTACATCTTCTCCATTATCGATGGTGTCTTCACAAGAAGCATCAATGATGATTTCTTCTTCATTGTCACTCATGATAGTCCCTTGAAGAACTATAGATTGGTTCTTTTTCTCCTCACCTGCCTCTTGCAAAATAGGTTCCTCCTTGAGAAGGGGTGAAGTGGAGAAAACATGTGGAAGAGGGGGCAGTCCTTGAGCTAGAATCAAATGATTCTCTTCCTTCTACTTAGTTAGCCCTTCATCTATATCAGGTGTGGCCTGATATTTCTCTTGGAAGTGCATACATGGGGTATGTTTAGACATGGAATGTGCTGTTTGGTCTAAACTATCCATCACACATTGGCTGAGGAATCTCTCTCTAGATTCCAACTCTACAATTCTCCTAGCTAGATCCTCTTGAAAGAACCTTTCTTGGAGGTCACCAGCATCATCATGAGCAAGAGAAGCCTCAACTTCTTCAAGGTTTTGAGAAAAACCTTGCTTCTCCTCCTTCTTGCCCCATGATTCTACTATTTTCCCCATTTCAGGATCTCAGAATTGGAATTTTACTCCTATGAATAGGCAACAAGTTTGTTTTATCCAAGGTCCTAGGGCTCCTCTACAAGGTCTGGAAGTTTTATCTCTCTTTCAAGAAGCAGTCTCATCTTAGCCTCTAAATATTTAATTTGTTTGGCTAGGTTGTCCTAAAAGAGTCTTTCTTAGAGGTCACCAGCATCATCCTCTTTAAGGCTCTGGGTTGGTTCCTGGTATTCCTTCCTCTAACTTAGAATCTACACATCACATTGAAAATCTTGGGGAGGTTGAGGAATGCAAGGAAGAGACTGTTGATGCATTGGAAGAGTCTCCAGAAGAGGGATGTGTTGGCTAGTGGTATTCCCCCCAATGGAAGATTCATGATCTAAGGAGTTGAGAAGATTGATCTCCATGGGGGGTTGCTTTAGTTCCCTTTGATGCTGGAAAGCTAGGTGCACAAGATTGAGAGCAGATGCATTAGATGAGCTGGAGTGGGTGAGTGCTATCTGATAGAAAGGATTTGGTGTAAAAGAGGGGGCTTTCTTTAGAATAGGAGGGGGCACACAAGGTTGACTACCTTAAATAGATGAATTTCTCCATTTTGGTACCTCCTCCATGGATTGCAAGGCCTACACTTGCCTAAACAAACACTCCTCTTTATAAATTAGCTCCTACTAATACCTGTACTACTCCTCTAGTCTGTCAATCTCCATTGTCTACTTCTCAAACTCTAGCACCACCTCCCTTAACATTACAAGGTAACTAGGAGAGCTACTTGAGGCGATTCTCTGAAAAGCTTGAGTTTGATCATAGTCATGTGAAGGAAAACAAGATCCATGATTTTGTGCAATGGAATTATTCATACAAAAAGTAAGATTTCTGATGGCACCAGGCTACTTAACCAGTAGATTCAACTCAGAGTTGCCATTGGTGTTCGATGCAAAGCCTCCAAAGGTTGGTCAGTTGAAGAACACACCAAAAATTCTTCAACTCTTTGGACAAAACTTGTCCTAGTTGGTCCCACTGGGTGTGCCAAAATTGTTGACACAAAAGATTGTACCCTTGACAGGAGGCCAAACTCCTGCCTTCTTCACGCAACTATGGAAAATCCCCTCTCACTTGCGGGACCGGTGAAGCTAGAGGGGAGAGTCTCTAGGTAAGGGCTAGCTCCCTTTGATGCATCTAATTTGTTCCAATAAGTGCTAACATATATATATATATATATATATATATATATATATATATATATATATATAATGGGGGGGATGAAAGGGGAGAAAGATTGTAGGAAAACAAATCTACTCTAAGGAGGTGATGCACCAAAATAAATTGACCTTCTCACACTCACACTTAAAATTAGACAAACACATACATACACTTCAAACTTGGTAGAAGGACCAGGCTGCTAGAAACTCAGCAGGGAGGCTCTAATGGAAAATACAAAAAATAGAGATTCACCAAGGTGCTGTGAAATGGACACTGTAAGTAATTTCTTCTATTTTTGCACTTCCAAATATAGCTCTCCTTGTCAACTACAGAAATGGCACCTTGTAGACAACAGGTATGTTGGTGTCAAACCTATGAAAGCATCAAGAAATAATGACTAAACACAAACTAACACTCAAGACATACTCAAAAATATCTATCCAAGATAGCGGTAAACAATGCATTTATTGATTTAGGGGAAATTTTGCCAAGGCTAAACCTTACAAATGTGGAAGATAATTCTCAAAATGACAAGTCTTGAATATATAAAAGAAAAAAGGAGGCCTTTTGGTTCCCCTTTTTTTACAAGTGACCCATGATAGGCACTATGTCAACTACTGAAATAACTTCCTAACACCATCTTGCATCATGTGGATTGCTCTATCTGCTTCTACGTGATGGCCATTCTACTGTTAGGAATTGAATTTATGAGCTATGCCATTTTCCTACTCTATAGTGCATATTGAAGAAAACCTATCACACAGTTGGTCATTGACACCTTCTAATGGTTAATTTACATACACTATTTCATCTACCAAAATAACTTCTTAAAATGGTGCTTCCCTTCACCACTTAGACTATCTGCTTGCTCCTACACCTAGCACTTTGTCTTTTTCCTATCTCTTCTAGCTCTTTCAGCCCTCAAGAGCGATCTTCTGGTGAGTCACTACATTTTTGGGCCTTTTCCATGGTTATCATTCTTTTAGTTTGAAAGCAAACAACTATTTCATTGTATGAAATTTGGCATTCCTACGACTGTCACCACTTTGAAAACCAATGGCTAATTTGTTTACTTATATTTGATGGCTTTTAGGACATCATTGTCCTTGGCAAATTCCTTTGAGCTTTTCCCTTTCTACTTGTTAAACTGACCCTTTGAACCAATCACATTGAACCAAAGTGTTGAACTGGTTTAATGGTTCAACACTGCGCACTGAGCATGATTGAACTAAGCCATTGAAATTTGCCAATGAACCAAGGCATTGAACCCTTTGTTGAACTGAAGCAATGAACTTGAAGATTGAACCCAAGCTTGAAGCAAGGCTGATTGAACTGCTGATTAAATTAAACCATTGAACTAGTTGGTTGAACTTTGTCGATTAAACTCTTCATTGAACTAGCTGATTGAACCAAAGCTGAAGAACTTGAAGATTGAACCAAGCACTTGTAGAGTCCATAGAAATTCTTGGACTTGTGTAAAATCAAAAAAATGAATTGGCCTTAAACAACAGGGAAAGAAGGGGTCTAATTTTTTTGCTATGTTGGGAAAAAATGATCAACAATATTTATTAATGTAAAAGGAATGACTATGCTATTGCAATGTTAGATGGTATAATTCACAGTGAAAACATCAATTAGGCACATTTAGACAAGAATAGGGCCTGATGCTTTATTTTTGATAAAGACTAAAAATAGACCTAAAATGAGATCAACTTAATGAATATAAGCCCTTAAAATGATTATGCATGAATGATCACCAGTTGATAAAGAAGGTTTCTTGATCATAGGGTGTTAAGTAAGCTCTAAATCCCTTAATGTATAAATAGTTTAGAGGGAAGATGGATGATAGCTGGTGTGAAGGGTAATGGATGATATGTATGATAACCTCATGTGTATTAGTTTGACCCATCTATAGGTGGCCTAAAAATGATAATAGACAAGTCCATGTTGTATGATAGATGTATACTAATTAGTGTGGGAAGTCTACATGGGAAAGTTGATTGTGGATTCCAACTTATTATGTTGCTTGAGAGCTGATTGTGGCTTTAGAATTTGTTGTGATAGTGGGTCTTTTGTTTTATTACTATATATGGGAAGCTGATCAATGTGGGAAGCTTTCATGATATTTATCTATTTTTAACATAGTTAGCTCATCCATCCTTCAAGGGATTGGTCTAATATTATTGGCTTTGTTTTAATGTTCTTGATAGTTATCCTTCAAGAGAGAAATCTACCTTACATGTAGCAATTTTTATTTTATTTTTGGGTAGCTATCCTTTGAGAGAGCAGTCTGCAATGCTTAAGATATTGACCAAATTAATTATTGAAAGATTAAATGTGTTTAGACAAGGACAAATTCAATTAGGTTTAAAGGTTTAATTTTATGAGGGAAAAACTTTACATAAGAAGGTCAATGATATGTGAAATTATGTGGTTTTGAGAGACAATGACCATGGGATTCCATCTTGTTAGAGATGAAAAGTATCCATGAGATCCATGCTATGGGTAGAGCCATGGTACCCATATTTAGGATTAGGCCATGAATGTGATGATTAATCACATGGTTCTATATTATAATCAATTGTCCTCAAAAGTGGAGGAGGAAGGTGGGTGAAGGTTAAAATCTCATATTTAAGGGATGAACTTAAGTTAGACAAATAGGTGAGCTTGATCCTTCTTTAATATAAAAATGGATGTAAATGAGAAGCATTGAGAGGCTTAGGTTCTAGTTTTCCTATAAGAGAGGACAAATGATAAACTCCTGATCCATACTTATGGGTGATGATGTAGGGTCCAAGCCAATTAAAAGCAAACTTTCCTCATTTACTCTTCTCCATGTTGGTCACATGTTGGTTTTATTTTAGGATGAGATCTCTGATATTGAATTCCCATTATTTGAGGTACTTATTATAGGCATGTGTGATACATTATTGATAGATATAAAGGTAGGTGAGGTTTGCTAAATGACACTCATCAAGTAGCTCAAGTTGAGCTAAATAATGCTAACAAAAGTCTTCCTCAGAAATGAGTTCCATCAAAGATATGAAAAGAGAGGGGTTTTGGACTTTAAGAGGCAAGACTACCTCTGATCTAAAGACTAAAGAGAAAGGGGTAGCACCTGTAGAGGTTTGAATGCTAGTGTGATAGGCCCATAAGGAAAATGGGATGTATAAGTGCCAATCCTAACCTAAAGCACTAACAACTTTAGTTAATATTTTGGTGAGGATTTTATTAGAGGTTTCTGCTTGTCCATTTGCTTATAGTTGGTAAGGTGAGGAAAAGATTAAATCAATGCCAAATGCATCACATAAACCTTGGGATTGCTTGTTCTTGAAGGATTTTCCATTATCAATGATGGTCTTATAAGGGACACTAAAGTGACAGATGATATGGTGGTAGATAAAGTCAACATTTTTTTCTTCTTTGGTAGAGGTTAGAGGAATAACTTCCACCCACTTGGTGAAGTATTCAGTGGTTTTGATGATGTAACTATGCCACTACAAATAATGGGGGTTAATTTTCCCAATGAGATTGAGCCCCCATTGAGAGAAAGGCTAAAAGTCCTTAGATACTTAGAGGCTATTGATTGACACATGATGTAAACTAGCATGTTATTGACATTTAACACACTCTTTTACATAATCACAACAATCTCAATTAAGGGTGGGCTAATAGTAACCAAGGTGAAGGATATGTTTAGTGATTGTTAGGCTACTAAAGTGTCCCCAATAGATCCCATAATGTGTTTCCTTGATGGCATGGGAAGCTTCATGAATACATAGGTAACAAAGAAGGAGACCATCAAAACCATGTTTGTAAAGCATTTCCCCTAGTATGGTGTAATTAGAGGTACTCTAAATAAAATCTCTCTAGGCATTCCTAGAGAGGTTAGGAGGAACAATGCCTAGGTTGAGGTAGTTTAAAGTTTGGTCATACCAAATGTTAGATGGGGATACCTCTACATTAAAAATGGTAGTGAGGTCAGGTTGGCCATAAGAGGGTGTATTAAAATGATGAATGGTGACAAATATTTTGGAATTGGAAGGCTAAGAAGGGATTTGAGAAGTAAGGTAGGCCACTGTATTCATAAATTTATTAGTAGATTGAGGAATGGATTAGACTAGGTAATGTTCAAATGATTTTAAGAGTTTTTTAGCTAAAAGTTTATATTTTTCCAAGACATCATTCTTACATTAATAGGATTCATTGACTTGGTTGACCACAAGCTAGGAATCACTAAAGACATGGATCATCTTAATTCCCAAGCTTTGAATAGTTTAGAGACCTATCACTAGGGCTTTATACTTGGGAATATTATTAGTGCATTAAAATTCAAGTTTGAAGGAGAGAGGAAGGGGTTCTCCATTGAGAGGAATGAGAATAACTATAGTACCCCCTCCTTGTTGGTATTTTTAGCCATCAAATAACATGGTCATTTGGTAGGTTATGTCATCTTATTAAAAAAGGGTTGTGATAGACTCATACACAAAGGTAAGAGGAGGTGGTTGGTTATTTTCTAAAGGAGATTTTCCAATTGATCAATAATGACCTAACCTTTAATCAACTTTTGTTCGAGGAATTCAATTCAAGGTCAAATTTAGTTAGGAACATGAGCCACTTAGCCATACATTGATTTTGGTATGGTTTAGAGTGCATGTATTTAAGTGGGTCGATATTAGTGATGACATAGGTTTTATGGTTAAGAAGGTAGTGGTAGAGCTTGGTGGCCATGAAAGTCAATGCTAAGCAAAGTTTCTCAGTGTGTGTATACTAAGTTTTTTATTCTACAAGTGTATGGATAATGTAGTATGTAGATTTATCTTTATGTTGTCCATCTTGGTAAGCTAACATTACCCCTAAGGAATGTTTGGTGGTAGAGATATATAGGTAAAAGGGGTTGTCATCCTTAAGAGGGGTGAGGATAAGTGGTGACAAAAGGTATTTTTTGAGCAAATCAAATGCCTTTTGACAATTACTATTCCATTTGAAAGAGACATCCTTCTTTATAAGGTGATGGAAAGGTTGGCACCAGTCTAAAAGTTGGGAAATGAAATGGTGAGTGGATTGAAGTTTTCCTTGAAGGATACAGAGCTACTTAAGGTTTGTTGGAGGAGGCATGTCCAAAATTTCTCTAACTTTAGTAGGGTTTACTTCAATTCCATGAAGAGAGATGATAAAACCAAGAAGCTTTCTTGAAAGGACCTAAAAATGCATTTCTTAAGATTAAGGTGAATATTATAATGGATGAGGCATTCAAATATGATTGTAATAACAATCAAGTGATATTTTTAGAGTTTGGATTTCCCAAGAAGGTCATCCACATAGTCCTCTAAAATATTATCGATGATATCATAGAAAATATAAGTCATGGCATATTGGTAGGTTACACCAATGTTATTTAACTTGAAAGGCATGAATATATAGTATAAAGTTCCCTAAGGATTTATAAAGTTAGTTTTATGTTGATCTTCAGGAGCAATCAAGATCTGATTATAACCCAAAAACCCATCCATGAGAGATAACATCTCATGGCTGACTATAAGACCAACAAACTGGTCAATGCTAGGTAGAGGGAAGTCATCCTTGGAGAAGGTGAGGTTAAGTTCATGAAAGTCCACACATATTCATAGACCCCTAGTGACTTTGGTGATAGGTACAATGTTTGAGATCCATTGGGGGTAGTCAATGGGTTGAATGAAGTTTATAGATAGGAGATGCTAAAGCTCTTCTTTGATGAGAAGGGATATGTGAGGATGTATGTGTCAATGTTTTTGTTTAATAGGCTTGGCATCATGGTGAGTGACTATGTTATGGATAGAAATGGTGGGGTCAATCCTAGGCATATCATTTTAAGACCAAGCAAATGCTATGCTATGGTCTTGGAGGAGAGAGGAGAAATCCTAAAGTTCTTTGGTATTCAATGATTGGACCAATTTGATAATGTAGGGGTTATTTGGAGTGCCCAAGTTGATATCGATGGTAGATTCATTCAGCATAGTCATGGCTTTAGGAGGAATGGATTTGTGGATAAAAGAATCCCTTATACTAAGGTAGGTAAGAATAAAATCATCATCTTGATGTTGGATGGTGTTGATGGTGGGAGAGTCATTATCTACCATTTTAGGATGTACAAGTGGAAGGACTTTGGTTTGGCCACTCTTGTGGTAGATGAGGGGGCCTAAACTTACAATATTGATTAAAAAAAGTTAGGAGGTATGATATCAAGGACTTCAGGTGGAGAAAGTGATTGAATTGGCAAGGATGGGATATCTTCCTCTATGGTGAAAATGGGTTTGGGTGAATTGGTGGATTCTTGAGGTGGTTCATACCCAAGGCCAAATGACTCATGAGGTTATAAAGTTTTGAGATGGGGTAACTCATGAGGATCTTATTCATAGTAACTGAGGGTAAATCCTTTCCAAGCACATTGATGCTAATTTAACTTAGTGAACTCTGGTTTGCTAAGATAGGAAAAATTAGAGGTAAATGGTTGGATAGATGATGTAGTGGTAGGGGATGGAAGTGATTGATTAAGTCCCCTATAAATTAAATTTTTTTGATGGTTCGGGAGACCAACAAGGATGATGGTTCTAATGTTAGGGTCATGTCTAAGATTCCCATATTCTTAGGGGGTAAAAAAGGAATGTAAGGCTAAGAGTATATATTCCCCAAAATAAAGATGTTGGAATTTGGTTGTCATAGGGTCTTCTACAAGAATTTGGGAAGAGGGGATAGATGAGCTAGTGGAAGATTCATCAACATTAGGTGTGGAAATGCTATGGGTTTTAGCTAGTGAGGTTGTGTTATTGGTAGATGGTTTTGCAGTGGATAAGGGAGGAAGAAGGACATCATTGTGATGATATGTCATATTTCAAGATGTAAAAGGACTAGGGTTAGCTTGGATAGTCACAACTTGCCCTTCATGTTTAAAATTGACACATCGATGCACAGTGGAAGGGACACAACTCATGGCATGAATCTAAGGGTGTTCAAGTAAAATGTTGTATTGAAACTCTCCTAAAACATAAAGGAGTTTAGGAATAGTAAAAGGATCCACACAGATGTGAAGGATAACTGTGCCCAAGGTGGTATCCATAGTATCATTGAAAGAATGAAAGACCACTGAGCTTTTAAACATGATGTTTTTAAGTAATTATAGCTAGTCATAAGCATGGGAGGAGATAATATTGATGATATCTCTCCCATCAATCATCACCATTTTAATGTAGGTTTGATTGATGTATGTTGTAATGAAGAGGGGGGGATCAAGATCCTCTAAATGAATATAAGTTATTTCTAAATTCTTGAAGGTGGCAAGGTTGGAAATTTGAAGGGTACCAACAAAAGTAGCTAGAGACTAAGGATCATCACATTGGACCTTGATGGATTTTAGAGCCTCTATGAGTACTTGATGATGATGAGGAGAAGTAGAGACTAACTCATACAAGCTCATCTTTATTAGAGTTTGGTGAAGTTATTTGAGGGTAGATTTTTAGATGGATATTGCATATGGGTTAGGCTATGGAGGGTTAGATGGGGAGGCACCTAAGATAGACACCTTGGGTTTGTCTGATGATGGAGAAGGTTGGGTATTATTTTCTTAGGAGTTTAGAGAGGGGTAAGTCTAAGGAATGGATGCCTTAGTCTTCCCTTTATCCTTCTATTGGGCTTGAGATCGGGTAATCATGTGAATAGTTTGGATAAGGGGTTCTCTAGGTCAAATGGTTTCTTCAATTCTTCTTCTTCACTTTTGGGTGAGATCAAAGATCAAATGGGTTGAGTTAGTGGTTGGATTTGCAATGGGGATGAAGGAGGTTTGTTTGATAATAGATCATCATCTTCATACAAGTTATGAACAAGTGCTTGTAGAGCTTTATAGTTCTTGATGTCATGTCTTGGTGTCTTATGATATTCACATATCAATTTATAATTAAACCAAGAGGGTTTTGTATGCAAAGGGTCAAGGGGTTTGATGGGTGGTAAGCTCAAGGAAGAAGTTTGAAATAAATTTTGGAGAATGGTTAAGTAATATTTATCTAAACGTGGTATATTTTTAGTGGTTTTAACTTTGGGTGTTGAAGTGGGAGGTTGTGCGGATGTAGGTTTAGTGGCAGGTGTCTTGGATAAAGTGGTATTCCTTGGTTGATATTTTTAGTACATGCATGATGGTTGATGGGTTAGTGATAGAGGAGGCCAAGGTAGGTAACTTAGGAATTGTTGTAGTGGGGAAAGGTTCTTTAGAAAGCAAGTATGAAGGTGTGACTAATAAAGGTGGTGGGGTTTTGGTAAAAAAGATGGACTTTGTGTTTAAGGTAGAGGGATGGGGACCTATAATGGAGGGAAAGGTTGAGGGAGGTAAAATTTGGGGTTTTGGGCCCTTTGGTGATTTTACCTCTTTGGTTATTTTAATCATTGGCTTTAGAGGGGATTTGGTTACTTTAGTTTTCTTGATGGTCTTAGTTATTTGAGGGTCAATCAATTTGGAGGAAGTTTTGGTTGGTTGGGTAGAGGTTTTAGTTGGTTTAGAAGGGATAGGTTGGTCTACCAAATAAGGGTTTAAAATTTATAGTTTGGTTCCCTTACCTTTATATTGACCTTTGATAGAAGGTTTTGCAATTGGAGGTTGGGTAGATGGAGTCATCTTCTCTTGTGAGATAGCTTCCAAAGAGGGGGTGGATGGTTATACGATAGGGAAGGTAGGTGTGGTATCCTCCAATGGAGGTATGGTTATGGTTTCTTCCTTTATTTGGGTGTCCAAATGAATATATTGAAGAATTTTTTCTTCCATTAGGGGAGTGGGGAAAGAATCAGTTGAGGTAACATTTACTTTATCAATGGGTTTACTAAGAACCACATTAATATTATGTGACTTATGAGATGATTTGGGTTTATTTTCATGATGAGGGGTGTAAGGAGAATGATTAGGGAAAGGCTTATGAAATATGTTGAGGGATTAGTTTGGTGGTGCATTAGGATTATCCAATGTGAGCTCCCCCTTGTTAATGAAGGATTGGAAAAGGTATTTAAAGGTATTGCACTTGTTGATGTCATGTCCTATGACTCAGTGAAAAGTGAAATGGTCATTCTCATTATACCAAATAGGCATGGGGTGAGAAGCATCAAACTATTGGGGTGGTTTAATTGGTGGAAGTTGGATGATATTGGCTTTTAGTAAATTTTAAAAAATAGAAGGATAAGGCTCCCCAAGTGGAGTTAATGGCTTATGGTTATTCCAAGTTTGGTTCTTTTGGTTTTGGTTTAGATAGTTGAAAGGGTTAGAGGTTTGGTTCCTTAGGCTCTGCTAGTTAGTAGATGGTAGAGGTGTGGCTTTGAGGAAAATAGAGTTGGTGGTGGCTTTGCTCTTGGAATTGGTGTTTTTTGGGTTATTTAGTTTGGAAGAAGAGGGCTCATTGGGTTTGTAAGTTGGGTTCTTGTTCTTCAACTTTAATCTTCCATAATCAATGGTTATATTCTCTAGTTTGTGAGACATGGTAAAAGCTTCATTGAATGTCTAGAAGCTTTGGACATGCAATGTGAATGAAATGTGTTTTGCACATGCCTGGGTGAAGAGATCTATAAACTAAGGTTGAGGCAATGAAAAATAAAGTTGGTTGATTAGGCTCCTCTAATAAGCCACAAAATTGGCAATAGATTCATCTTCAAATTGATGAATGGAGTAGAGGTCAGTAATAGAACCTTTCTTGGATATATTGATCAAAAAGTGATCCAAAAAAGTTTGGGCTAGTTGGGTGAAGGAGAAGATTGAATGTTTTGGGATGGCACTATACCAATCTAATGTTGGTCTAGATAAGGACATAAGAGAGGTATGAAGGAGAAGAGCATCATCATGGGAAATCAAGTACAATGCATGCATAAATGATCTTAAATGTTATTAGGGGTCCTCTTTACTTTGAAATTTAAAGAATTTTGGTAATTCCCATTGTGGAGGATATGGTCAAAGAGGGACAGATGGATGGATGGCTTCATTGAAAATTTGATCATAAGAGATAAGTTTATGTTATCTCAAGATGGATGACTCAAGGGTAGTCATTTTCTCCATTAGCATCTTGACCAAGTCTGTTTAGGGTTGTTGGGTTGGATAGGTATATGAAACATTTTATTAGGGCTGGGTGACATGAGAATAACTAGTGGATGGTTGGGATGATGTCACATGTGTGTGAGGTCATGTAAGATTGGGTGGAAGGTGAAGGTATGTATACTTATGTGTTAGGAATATATTGATAAGATGTCATGGGCATGTGTTGGAGGGTTGATGTTGGGGGGTTTATGTATGGCATCAAAGTGATTAGTGGGTTAGTTGGTTAAAGGTGGGTAGTGACCAAAGTGCTTATAGGGGGAAGTGTTTGTGGTATGTAGAGTACCGGGGGTATTGGTTAAGCTAAAAGGAGTGGTAAAAATGGGTGTGGAAGACACCATATTGGCAAAAGGGGTATAAGTGACAAGGGCTAAAGTTGAACCAATGTTAGAGGTATTGGTTGGGGCAAATGTGTTTGGTGGTAGATGAACCAATGATACAAGATGAAGCTTGGCTAATAGAAGGGTGGGATGATGTAAAACTAACCATGAGGTGGTGTGGCATACCATAGGGTGGATCTAGGATAGGAATCAAAGCCATCAAAGTATGATAGGCTAAGGTATTAAGATAATGTTGTAAAGAAATTAAATTATTGTCTAGAAAGGTGGAAAATTTTGAATCACCTTTAAGGACTATTGTAGGCAATGTAGATGGGTGAGAATGGTGAGGTGAAGCATGGGGTAATCTATCAAAGTTTGAGGTATAATCCATGGATGAGGATGAAGAAGAAGATGGTGGTGGGTTTTTTTGGTTTTTGACTTGTTTAGTTAAGACCATATGAGAAATTTAGAAATGGATAATGAAACTCTTTCCTCACATGATGAACAAATAAATAAAAACCAAAATCACACACTAAAAGTGAAATTAATCCTAATATTTATTTTAAATAAATTTTGGTTTATGCCTTAAAGAATGTGAAAGGGGAAATTGGTTTGTAAGTCAAGTACTAGAAAATTCATCTAAGGTTGGTTTTGAGTTGAATTTTGGTGATCAAATAATTTTCACTAGACCAGGTACATAGCTTGGTATTGTGGGCTTACTGCACTCATTTCATGATCCCATAGCCAGTGTGGGCACTTAGCCAACATATACCATTTGTCTAGAGTTTATACTCCACCATAGAATGGAGTAGGTCTTCCCCTTGGTGATGAAATCCAAGTGGGATCACTGGGTAGGGTAAGGTGATCCAAAGAGTGATGAAATCCCAATGGATCTTGTCTCAAATAAGTTTTGATGTTTAATTTTTGTGTGTGGTTTGGTAGTGTAACATTTGTGTGCTATGATTAATTTATAATGCATTTAACTAATCTAGGTGAGATAATCATTATGCAAGAAATACCATGAATGCACTCAATTTTAACCCAAAAAAAGAGTTTGGTGTCTTTTCATGAAATTAAGGAATATCTTAAATGCAGTTAAATGCAATATATAAAATGCAACCTATCCCTAGGATGAAAACCTTTTTCTTTCTTTTTTTTAGAATAGAAGAAAGGAAAGAACTTTTTATTTTTCAAAATTTAGAAATAAAATAAATGCAAGAGCATTGAACTTTAACTAAATTAAACTATATGCCTAAAAAAATATGAACCCATAAAGGGTCCCACTGGGCGTGCCAAAATGTTTCTCTCAATTTTTTTGCTTTTCTTAATTTTTTTGAAAAGAAAGAAACTAGGAATAGGGCGTGTAGAAAAACCTATTAAATGTGTGTGCATTTAATCTAGATGATTGTGGAGAGACAATCTTTGGATTGGTAGGATGACATATAAATAATAAAACACTAAAATAAAATTATTTTTTAGATACGTAGATGGGTGGATTGCCTAGTGTGAGCTAGATCCTAGAAGTGAAAGCTTTCTAGGAGGCTGTCAATCCACCTGCTTTAAACATTTAAGTTTGATGAATAAAAATGATATAATTTTCATGAAATGGTATAAAAATTAAACTAATAGAAACAAATAACATAAAATTAATTAAATAAATTAAATTCTTTTCTAAGATGACCAAAATGAAGCAATTAGTTGGGATAATGCTAACGCTGAAAATTGGTCTAGTCAAAATGGTGGTTTCCAGTTTGGTAAAATGGTAAGGGTCAAAGGGATAACTTAGTTGGGTTTGGTAAATGGTTAAGTATAAACATAGATAAAGAGATATATGGGTAAATGGAGAAAATATGACAAAGTAAGGATATGGTAAATGAGGTGAAGGTGGAAAGGGGTAAAAGAAGGTAAATGAGATGAAGCTAACAAAGAGGGTAAAGAGATAAAGGGAAAAGAGGAAAGAAGAGGTTAAGGGATGAAATTTAGATTTCAAGAAAGAAGATTCCAAAGGTAATAAAGTAATTGAAATCAAATTACTAAAATAGACAAATGGAAATATTACCTTTTAAGTTTGAAGAAGAGTGTTGATGTTGATGATGGTTGATGAAGATGGAATCATGCAATAATTATGATAGAGGTTCATTTCTTTTAATTATTTTCCTTATAAGATGATGATGACCTCTAATATGGTAACCTTCTTCATAAACCTATAAAAAAATATTGATAACCAAGGACTAACTTCCAACTTAACCTTTGGTGAAGAAGATAGGGGTATTTATGGCATTTGATATTGGGAAACATACCAACAGAGTGGAATAGTGAATTATGGCACCATTTTTTATGTGTGGGATGAAAGGTCCAAGATGAGGTTGTGGAAGATTATATTTGGGTTGATAATTCTTCCTCTTTTCCTATAAGTACAACTTTTAATGGGGAATTATGCACATGGGTTTGAATGAGACTTAAAGATTTCTCCCCATCCTTTCTTGCTTTCACACAAGCACTTAAAGGGGTGGCACAAAAAATGTGGCACCATTTTATATTTGGGGGATGAAAATTCTAAGGTGAGGTTGGTGGGATTCCCATTTGGGTTAGAGAGTCTCTAATTTGGGCTAAAAATCAAAAAATGGGTGCCCTTTCTCTTTCCCAAAGTCTTAAAGAGGTAGATATCTATTTTAAAGTATAATTTCATGTGGGAAGACAAGATATATGTTTAATGATGACCTATTAAGGGTAAATTCACCACATTTCAATGGGGTAACTTTGTGATGCTAAAATGAGGTCATTAGACATTTTAGGAAAGGGTCTTAAGTGGGGTATAGTGTCCCACATCAAGCCATGCCACTTTCCATGTCACATGTCATGCCAAAAACCATGTCACATGTCATGTCACTTACCATGTCAATTTTATATGTCACATACCATATCACTTGCCATGTCACTTGCCATTTTATTTGTCATGTCGCATGTCATGTCATCATGAATAGTGACATAGGGTCCCATAGTGAATAATGATGATGAATAGTACTTTCAAATATTAATTTTGAATAGGAGAATATTTATTTTTTTGGGTTAAGAGTGGTTTTTAAGGGTTAAGAGGGTTTAGGGGGAATTTAGGGGGTTGCCAAGGCATTTAGTCATCAAAAACTGTAAGTGTGTAGTTTTCTAGTGTCTACAACTCCTATTTGAAAATTGAATTTGTTGGCTCATCAAATCAAATAAAAAATTGAAACCAATAATGGAGGAAATTAGGGAAGGAAGTTAACATAATCTAGAACCAATCTTAGTAAGTGAATTGTATGGACTTTCACAAATAAGAGAAAAACTTGTAAGGTGCATAGATTACCAAGCAGATTTAAAAGGTTAACTTATTAGGAATGGCTCATAAAACTTAGACCACCATTCATCTGAAAAAAAACATAAAATATAAGATAAATAAGTGTATAATATGCCCACAAGAATATTTTTCCAAAAAACCCTTGTGCTGATTATACCAAGTATAAACCTATAGTTCATTTTTCTTGCCAAGAAAAGCAAAAAGAAGTAGAATAGTTTTGGCATTAAAATGACACCTAGAGATCATTTTAAATGTGGATATGATCATGGGTAACCTAGATAGGCATTTTATAATCCTTTTCCATGTGGCACACTTCCCAAAGAGGTTGTACAAGTGCCATTTTAATTTTTTTCACTAGAAAACTACCTTTTCTTCTACACAACCTATCATTTTTTAGTTATGCATATTGATTTAGACTTAATTGGACACATGGGGCATTCCATCATCTTTTTAAAACTTCACACTTCCTAATAAACCCATAAAACTCATTAAATACACTATTTTTGACCTCAAAATGACCCAAAATTACTAAAAGTACTAAAATAACTAAGGGCCAAGGCTACTATAACATTAAATGACATCAAATGACATGTAATACACCTAATGACAATAAATTATACCCCATAAAACATCTAGAAGTTAATTTTTTACCTAGGGGTGCTTTAATTTGACCTAAAAGTCAAATTTGGTCAACAAATTGGTGACTCATATGGCTAGTATACTTGCTATACTAATGACTAGTAGCCTTATCATATAATGGACCAATAGATTAAATGATTTATTAAATAAAAATAACAAGGAATTACCTAAAAATCTCAAAAAATAAGCACAACACACCAAAAAAACACAAGACAAAGTGAGATACGTAAGACTCACACATATACATAAACACTTAGGGAAAATGAGGAAAACCAACAAATTATGTACAAAGAGAGAGGAGAACCTTAGTAGTAATATTTGAGATATATCCCATTTACTAGGATATGAAGCTCCTCTCCATCCTACTTTGAGAGTTGAAATCATTTTGCTGCTTGCATTAGATGATAACATAAGGGCCACTTCACAAAGCATCAAACTTTGTGTGTTTTCTAGGTTTAGCCCTATCTTCATCCCATTTTAGAATAATGTATCCTTTTTGGAATATTATTAGCATGGTATTATTGTCAAATTATCTCTTTGTTTGATCTTGATGAGCTCTCATAGTTTACATAGCTTGATCTATGATCTCCTCAAGCTCCATCAACGCACATAACCTGAATTCTATGATTTCATTCTCCATCAACTCTAGTTGATAAGTGAGATCCAAGGCTAGTAGCTCAAGTGAAATAGGTAATATAGATTTTTTCCCATAAACAAATGTGTATAGTGAGTTTCCAATTGCTCTCTTTGGGGTAATCTTATCAGCCTAAAGAGTTATCTTCAACTTAGAATGTCAAGTCCTTTGGTTCTCCTCCATTATCCTCTTTATGATCCTAATTAGATTCTTATTGGTGGACTCAACTATTTCATTCGCTTATGGATAATAATTGGAGGAAGTACTAATTTATATGTCATGCTTCAAATCCCATTCACTGATCTTCATTCTAAGGAAAGCTAATGGATTGTCTAAAATTATTGTTGAAGGAGCCCCAAACCTTGTCACTATGCCTTCATAAAAGTCTAGAATTGAAGTTTCACTTTCTTCCTTGAGATAAATATCCTCCACCCACCTTATAAATTAATATATAATAGTCAACACCCATTTATGGCCATCACTAAAAGGTGGTTTGATTATGCCTATGAAATCCAAACCCCATTGTATAAAGGGTTGGTCAACTTGGATTAGATGAAGAGGCAAGGTAGCAAGATTTTTTTTACCATCAAAGAGAGCACACTTTTAACACTTCCTTACCTAGTCATGATTGTATTTGAATAAACTAAGCTAAAAGTATCCATATCTCATAATCTTAGTAGCTATGGTTCTTAGAGCAAAGTGACCACTAGATGGTCCATCATGAAACTTAAGAAATATTTTCTTAATTTAATCTAATTCAACACACCTCAACAACATACCTGAGAATTCTTTCCTAAACAACACTCCATAAACAATCACATAAGGAATAGATTTTAATCTAAAGTACCTTCTTTTAGCTCTATCTAGACCTTTTAGATACTCATTAGTTTAAAGAAAATGGATCATATCTTATGTCCAATTTCTCATTGATGAAGGGGTAGCTATCATAGGGTCATTATGGAGTGCTAAAAAACCTCTTTTGTTATTTAAAATATGAAGCAAGATGCTCACATAACCCCCCTCCTTTCACTAGCTTGGTTGTCTTGGTTTCTAGATCATACTCCATCACTTTTATGATCTAACCAACCCTTTTTTGATTCCAATATCTACTCAAGAGGAAGTATTTGACACTAGGATGAGGTAACAATATGTGGATCTTGTTGTTAGATATAATATGCCTAAACTTATTTAGACTTCTAAAAACTAAAAATGCTTACTTCTCAACATATAAGTATCTTACCTCATAGCCTTCCAAACCTTAACTAAAGAAGGAAATAGGATGCTCCAAGTTTTCTTCATTTTATTAAGTAAGCATGTAAGATATTACCTCCTCATTTTAAAAATTATACAATTTTAAATCCATTGATAAATTAGGACTTGAAAGAGTTGGATTTTGGGCAATGGCTTGTTTAATCTCTTCAAAACTTTCCTTCCTTCTTCTCATCCAAGTGAACACTTCATCCTTCCTTAGCATAGAGGTTAGATGCCTGAATAAATTGGAAAAATTAAGAATGAACCTCCTTATGAAATTAATTTTCCAAAATAAACTTTAGAAACCTTTCTTGTGTTTGGGTAAAGCTAATGCCAATACTCACCCTTTCAAGATATATGGATAGGCCTTTCTTCAAGACAATGTGTCCTATAAGTTTGCCTTCATGGATAGAAAAAACAAACTCATTTGGGTTAAGAGAGATTTAAAATATCTACATCTCTCAAAAATATGCTTAAGGTGATTCATTTGATCCTTTGCATCCTTAGAAGAAATAGTGATATCATCAAGATACACCAACACAATGTCATTTATTAGTCCTTGAAAATCCAAATCCATTGTATGTTGAAATGTATCTAAAAAATTAGACAAGCTAAAAGGTATTTTGATATAATCATATGTACCCAATTTATTATTCAAGGATATCTTATATTGATCACTTTCCTTCACTAAAATCTTATAGTACCCAAAATAGCCATCAAGGAGAGAAAACCTTTCACTACCTACCAAAACTTGCAAAATTTTCTCCATGGAAGGAAGAGGATAATGTTCCTTCAAGTAAAGTCTATTCAAGTCCCTAAAATAAACACACAACCTAATTTATTCATTCTTCTTCCTAACAAGGACTAAGTTTTCCAACCAAGATGAATGCTTAATAGGAAAGATGATTGTAGACTCAATCAACTTGGTAAGCTCCTTCTTCATGAGAGGCTCAATCTTAGGATTAGTTGGCCTTTGTATTTTCTTGATAGTCTTAGCATTATCATATAGCTATATGGTATGTCGAGCTAAGTTTGGATCAAATCCATTCAAATCACTATATTCTCATGCAAAGACATCAAAAAACTCCTTGCATAACTCAATGAAATCATGTTTCTCTTCACTAGTACATACCTTCCCAATTGTAAGTAACTTATCCTATAATATTTTTACTTTTTCATAGTTTTATTGCTTAGTATACATGATTACCTTTTATTTATTTAATTTTTAATCATCATTAAAGATATTTTTAAGTGTGATTAGGCCTTTAGGGAGCTTGTTTTACTTTAATTATAATTTCTTCCCTCTATATTACTGCCATAGTTTAGACTTAATATTGGAAGAAAACATAGCCTCCTCTTATATAAAATGTGATATTTTTTTTCACTATTAAACACTTGCAAATTAGTGACATTATCTAGTATGGAGAGTCTTACAATCACCTTGAGATATGGTTAATTATTATCTTCTCTTATCCCTTTTCGAACATCAAATTGAGCTCTAATTACTACCAACCTATCATCATGTTTATTATCTTCTCTTGGGATAGATGTGATATTGAAATCTTGGAAATCCTCCACAAGATCCCACACTCTATGGTTATAGGGCTTAAGTAAAGGGTTCTTAGTCATATTTTGGCCTCTTACTTGATTCACAATTAATTCACTATTACTATACACTTGTAATTATTTCACACCTCTTTTCCTAGCCCACTTAAGGCCATGAATGAGGGCCTCATATTCTACCACATTAAAATTACAAGAAAATTTAAATCTAAAAGTGAAATAGTACATTTCCTTGGAAGGATAAACCAACATTGCTCCACCACCTACCCCAATCTTACTTCTTGATCCATCAAAGAAAATAAGCCATAAACCATCCATGTCTGCACTTGGCCTCATCAAATTTGGAATTAAAGAGTCCTCCTCATGCATAAAATACACACCAAGACTAGATTCCTTTATGAAATTTTAAGGATCATGCTCATAATGTTCATCTCCCCATTCATCTAAGTATAAATTAGAAACTCCTTTAAGATAATATGTTGGAGAATGATCTATATGAAGTTCCTCCTCATCAATAATGGCATAATTGATATTTTACACTTTAGGCATGTAAGGAACTAAGTGATTGTGATGGATATTCTCTAATTCAATCTCCACATTAGTAACATACTTTGTCCTAAAAACTATATAGGACCAATTGGCTGCCAAGTATCCACCTATCTTAGTTGTAAAATCTCTTAACAAACAAATAACAAAGTATGGAGATAAATATACCACAACCACATCATGAGGAATGGAAAAAGTATGAAAATTATGTAAAATCAATTTCCAATACTTGAAAACTCCCATGGTCTTTTCTGATGATCCATCTAATTATAAAACTCCTTTAGCCATTGGTTCATACTTGAGGCCTAGTTTATCCACTATACATTTGGGCATAACTGAGGTGTTATCCCCACTATCTATGATGAAATTGTGAACTAAGAAATCAATAATTATTAAATATAGATAAAAAGGAGGATTATTATCCATCTTATTCACTTGTTCATCAATGGGTTGAGTTCTATTCACCAAGACAACATTCTCAATCCTAGTTGATCCAACTTGCTTACCTAGTCCTTGTAATTCTTTTTTAAGCATGTCCTTTTATCTAGGTATTTTTAATGAATACTATAGTGAAATTTTCAAATGTAACTTCTTTATTTTTTCCACAAAATTTATGTAAGGATTTCTCACCTTAGAAGGCTCTTTGGAAGCACTAGTACCTTGTGGTGTAGCTTATGGAGGTAGATGTGTAGGAGCAGGCCTTACATTCTGAAACTTCCTATTTTATTGAAACTTAGGGGCTGAGTTAGACCCAACCACCATTGGAGATGATTTAGGAGTCAAAATATGTCATTGATTAACCCCTTGAATCTCTTCAACAATCCTCTTCTTAGATCTAGTGTTAGAGGACACACTAGCATTCACATTGCTTGAATTCCCCAAATGATTTATAACACAAAAATCTCCCTTAAAATGATTTATGAGAGTATAATAAGATTTTGTTTTTCCACTATCCATTCAAATTTTCTTTCCATTTTACATTGGCATCTCAAAAGTGGGAACTTGAGATGCTTGATTTCCTTGCATTGCCATGTCTTGACTAGGCATTTCATTGACATATGCAACTTGGCCTTGATTTTAGTCATAAGAGGGATGACATGGTTTTTATCGAACAAATTTGTTTTTAGTGGGAACAAGATATTTATAATAAGAATAAAAATTATTATTGTAACTTTGATAAGGTCTATCTTGAGTGATTTGACCTTGTCCTTAAGCATTACCTTAAAAAGGAGGTCTCTTTCCTTGTCTAAGCTAATTATAGGGCTGATAAGGTCTATAAATTAATCTTGTTGCCTTTTGAGGGAAACCAATTCATTAGTGAAACTTTGGATCAAACTCTTGACTTCATGAATCTTATTCGTGGGGGCAATATTAGACCTTTATTGACTAGGCAAAGGATCTAAGGTAGGTAATACAACTTGAATAAGAGGCTAAAAATTAGGGAACAATGGTATTGGTGGCCTAAGAAACATTACCAACTTAAACAAGACAATTATTATAATTTATTTATATCTCATAGGTAGCAGGTAGTGTATTCCCACCCATAGATTGGATCATCATGGCTACATCACTATTCAATACTTTTAGATAGTACAAAAAGGCATAGTTTGGAGTAGGTCGCATAAGGGCTAGGATCCTATCCCATGTTTTTTGAAATATAGTGTCAAAATATTCCATAAACTCATGTGTTTCCCTCTTGATAGTATTCAATTTCTGAACTAGTTATAGATTATCAATTTTATCTACAAACTTCTTAGTCAATATATCTCCTAGTTCATCCCATGGACCAAAAGAATTTTCAAGTAGAGTCCTATCCCAATCTAAGGCATTAACTTTGGAATAAAATGTTGATAACATAGTAGCCACATTCTCTTGAATGATATTATGGATATTTTATAAGTTTGATATGTGTTTAATGGTAGTAATAGGACCTTCTCCACTAACATATGGAACACTCTTGAGGGATGCTCCTGGAATTTGGTCATATTGAGCAAGATTCAAAGTAGATGATCTAGTGAAAGTTACAAAAGGTTGGTTTTTGGCCATTTTTGAATGTCAACTATGAGTATTATGGTTTTAACTAAACAAGAAATTAGACTTATTAAACACCAAATCTCTTGAATAAGGATGAGCATTCACAAACCTAAACCTTTTGATAGAATACAAAGGCAATCACACAAACTCAAAGGGTATACCTTTAGTAGTAGACTTAGTGGTCACCTTTGGCATGGACATTAGTGACTGATCAGCAACTAAAGAGTTAAAAACTTTAGTGGAGTCACCATATACTGAATGTAGATGTTCTTGTATGTGATGTCCCTTACTTAGGGGCTCTTTTTTTTCTCAACAAAAGCTCTGATACCACTGTAATATCCCCTTCAAATAGGGAATATAGAAATACAATAGTTCTGAACAAAGATACACTTTTTGCCAAAATAATTTCAAATATGAATAAATAAATCACAATATAATCTCTCAATAGCAAATCAAAGATCTTATCACTTGTTCTTCTAGACGATTACACAATTGAGTCTCTATCATACAAATAAAATAACATGAAATATTTTATCTTGAAACCCTGGGCTTTTGCAAATCTAGAAATTGAGCCTAAATCTAGAAAATTCTGTCTCAACTTGCTATGTCAAACACACAGTCACCAGCATCGGTCGATATTCTATCGACGTCGGTCACTGTAGGTCCTTCTCTATTGATGTCGGTCTTTAGTCGACCGATGTCGGTCACTAAGGATCTCTGTCTGCCGAGGTTGGTGTCTGTGTGGATTTGTATGAACCTGTATGGACTTTGTACGGCTGCTAATTAAGCACAACCTACCTATTTTTAACCCCTGATCTAAAAAATATATGTCTCTAATATAGAAGATCTCTATCTGTATAATTTATTGAATCAAAAACTAAATAAACAAATACTTGAAATACTGTGATAACTTTTATGTGAACTTATCTCTCAAATCTGTACCTCTGTGATAACTTCTGTATGAAGCTATCTCTTAATTTGGCAATAAATAAGTTGATATCTCACAGCTTCTAAATTGCACACAATGAAGAGTTGACGTTCTCCAATGCAATGGAATCTTGGAACCCTTGGCTCAATCTTCACAGAAGAATTCTTCAAAATTAATAATCAATAATCAATGGCTGAATACCAACTCTCTCCCATGAGAACCCCTTATACCCTCTAAAGGTGTGCTTGCTAAAATTATATTTCCTCAAATTAGAACTTGGGGTTCTTAAATTAGAATTCCTCAAATTAGAACTTGGGCTTCTTAAATTAGAATTAGGATCTTAAAATTAGACCAATTCTTAAATTAGAATTAGGGTCTTAAAATTAGACCAAATAATTAATAATTAATAATTAATTAATATCTAATTTAAAATTAGACCAAATAATTAATTAATAATTAATTAATATCAAATTTAAAATTAGACCAAATAATTAATATTTGATTAAATCAATCAAATATCAATATCTCCCTCAATACATGTCAGATCCTCAAACCGTCTGAAGCTAGTGAACCAGGGAGTGATTTCGCACATGATCATGCTATAAGAAGGATGGTCCATTGAGTGCCAAATATCCATAAATAATAGGAGCTCAGGCAAACATGTCTAAAAGAGCCTGAATGAAAGCCAATTATAGGAATTTTGCTAATTGAAGCCACGCCAAGCTCCATCAAGACCCTCTATCCATCCTCTCAGCCTACGAAGGTCACATAATAGGCTAATCATCAAGTCTATCAATGTCCATGAAAAAGGGGACATGACAATCCACCCCTCCAAAAATTGCTTATCCCCAAGCAATCTCAGAATAATGAACCACTCGATCCACCTGAATCCCATATGTAGTTATGCTCTGCACTGTTGTAAATCAATGCAAGTACCTACAATATCATTAGAAGTAAAACAAAGAGGGACCCATAATTAAACTAGCAAATGCAATTCAACCAAACTCTAAAAGCACAACTGCCATAGTCAAGAACACATGAGAAATAAACTCTCGAAGTATGATAACCCAAGTAGAATGAACAACTCAAACTGTCAATTCCATCTACAAAAGATGGTGCCAATCCATCCCATAACTAATCCCTCTATAAAGGTGGCACAGGGAACAGTACCACACTGTCATATGTGTGAGAAGAATCAATCTGGAGACTTAACTCCACTAGTATCTCAAACTCATCAAAATTAGGTACTCCCAAATCTTGAACATGTGCGTCAACGTCAACAACATGCTCCTCAGCAACAATTGTAGGAATGTACTCACCACCAACCACCTCAATATACAAATGAACTAGGTCTGGGGCTAGTGAAGACTGCAAATGCTCTAACTCTATGGTCATCTCAGCCAAATGAAATTATGACTCCTCATAAGCCAACTGTGTACTCTCAAGAATCTCAGAAGTCACCTCAAGTTGATGAGTAAGCTCACTCACCTTATCTTCCTTGACCAATAATGCATCATACGCTGTGCTGCCTCACTCCATAAAATAATCTCTGTTGGCTACCAACTACGTATAATCCTATCTTAGAATCTAGATAGCCTCCCATAAAGAGTGGATCTCTGTCAAGGACAAATAACTACCTCCTTGCTCAATGCTAGTAGAATCCCATCCATAAACTAGTAACAACTGATGAGTAGCATCAAAATGCTTGCAAGCGGTAGCAATGTCTCGCTCACTAACTCTCAGCTGATTAGACACATGGTGGCACTGGCTAGATTGTCTCCTATAATCCTCCCCTAATGCATGGTCCAAATGAGTAGACTCAAAATCACTGACCTCTATAATACTACCATCCATACTCTGTGAATCAACTCCAAATCTCATATCAACATACAGAGTATCAAAAACTATAGCATCACTGTCTAACTCCTCCATATTAAAGGAAACTACTAGTGAAACTAAGTCCTCAAAACTATCCGCTACATTCTCCTGAGTGTCATCTATAATCATCAGATCCTAGGACTCTTCTACAATCTCTGCCATAGCTGAGAGATCATCAACCCTCAGTGTACTAACATCTGAGCACACCTCCACACTCTGAGTGCAAGCATCAGACTCATCCTCTTCTTCACTATCTCCTATCTCATAATAATCAGGGGACATGCTATTGCCCCATCTAAGTGATCTATAGTGCTCTCTCCTCAGCTTAACAAAGTGGTCAAAAGACAACATCTCCCGACCTCGAGGTGGTAATAAGTCCCACTCCTCATTCGCTATCATATACCATGTGGATTTGTCTTTGGATGTAGGATATGAAAGAGATTCATTTAACCTCTTCAAACTTAGTTTCAACTTATTCATATCATAGTCCCATTGTCTCTGAGTACTTGAAGTACTTGGAATGCCCATGATTACTTTACTGATTCAATCTACCCAAACTACCCAACAGGATGGCAAGACATTGGCTCTGATTTACCCAACAAGATGGTAGGAATTTGGCTCTGATACCACTGTGATGTCCCTTACTTAGGGGCTCTTTTTTTCTCAGCAAAAGCTCTGATACCACTATAATATCCCCTTCAAATAGGGAATATAGAAATACAACAGTTCTAAACAAAGATACACTTTTTGCCAAAATAATTTCAAATATGAATAAATAAATCACAATATAATCTCTCAATAGCAAATCAAAGATCTTATCACTTGTTCTTCTAGATGCTTACACAATTGACTCTCTATCATACAAATAAAATAATGTGAAATATTCTATCTTGAAACCCTGGGCTTTTTCAAATCTAGAAATTGAGCCTGAATCTAGAAAATTCTATCTCAGCTTGTTGTGTTAAACACATAGTCACCGGCATCAGTCGATATTCTGCCGATGTCGGTCACTGTAGGTCTTTCTCTGGCGATGTTGGTCTTTAGTTGGCCAATGTCAGTCACTGGGGATCTCTGTCTGCCGAGGTCGGTGTCTGCGTGGATTTGTACAGACCTGTACGGACTTCGTACAGCCACTAATTAAGCACAACCTACCTATTTTTAACCCCTGATCTAAAAAATATGTCTCTAATATAGAAGATCTCTATCTATATAATTTATTGAATCAAAAACTAAATAAAGAAATACCTAAAATACTGTGATAAGTTCTGTGTGAAGTTATCTCTCAAATTTGTACCTCTATGATAACTTTTGTATGAAGCTCTCTCAATTTGGCAATAAATCAGCTGATATCTCACAGCCTCTAAATCGCACACAATGAAGAGTTGACGTTCTCCACTACAATGGAATCCTGGAACCCTTAGCTCAGTCTTCACAGAAGAATTCTTCAAAATCAATAATCAATGGCTGAATACTAACTCTCTCCCATGAGAACCCCTTATACCCTCCAAAGGTGTGCTTGCTAAAATTAGATTTCCTCAAATTAGAACTTGGGGTTCTTAAATTAGAATTCCTCAAATTAGAACTTGGGCTTCTTAAATTAGAATTAGGATCTTAAAATTAGACCAATTCTTAAATTAGAATTAGGGTCTAAAAATTAGATCAAATAATTAATAATTAATAATTAATAATTAATAATTAATTAATATCTAATTTAAAATTAGACCAATTAATTAATTAATTAATAATTAATTAATAATTAATTAATATGTAATTTAAAATTAGACCAAATAATTAATATTTGATTAAATCAATCATATATAAATATCTCCCTCAATACATGTTAGATCCTCGAACCGTCTGAAGCTAGTGAACCAGGGAGTGATTCCACACATGATCATGCTATAATAGGGATGGTCTGCTGAGTGCCAAATATCCCTAAATAATAGGAGCTTAGGCAAACATGTCTAAAAGAGCCTGAATGAAAGCCAATTGTAGGAATTTTGCTAATCAAAGCCATGCCAAGCTCCATCAAGACCCTCTATCCATCCTCTCAACCTACGAAGGTCGCATAATAGGCTAATCATCAAGTCTGTCAATGTCCACGAAAAAGGGGACATGACATTGTAGCTGTAACTATGCCAAGACCAACACTAATATTGAATAATCTTTTAGGACTTAGACTCTCACTGGGTGTGCCAAAAACTATTGTCACTTAGATTTACACCCCTTAAGTAGATAATTACCTCTCCTAATCTAAGTGGAATAATGGAAATGTCTCTCTTTCTATGGGTGACAATTTGTTGAGATGAATATCTAGAAGGGTTAATTCCCTTGATGCACTCTCTAAAGTACTTTCTTACCTATCAACTTTAGGTGAAAAGGGTATAGAAAAAAAACTAAGAAAACTAAAAGGTGATTCACCAATATTTAATTTCCTCTTATTGACTGAATATATACTACTTAGAGATAAATAAAACTTCTTTCACTCAAGACTCACAACTCAAGATGGATTATCACATCAATATTTCATAAGTTAGGTTCAAGAGGTATTTGAATGCCTAGGAGGGTAATGGATGATTATTTTTGGGAATATAGTCATAAAAAACTTGTATAATACACATAAACTTAGAGAAAACACTAAAAAAGACCTGTACCAATTACTCTTTTATATATTGGAGAACAATGAAGGATAACATGCTAGAAAAGATCATCTTCTACTAGAAAAGACCAACAAGATTGTATCAACACTAAATTGTACATCATTTAAGTAGGAAAATTCACTTGTTTTATTGCTTTAATATATATTAAATTAAAAAATTGTCTAATGTCTCACCATCAACCAATGGAAGCTACTAAAAAGATCCAAAAGAGTCAATATTTATAGCCTTTGAGAGAGGATAAAGACAAGGGAAGTCCAAAGGTCACTTGGACACTTGTAAATATAATAAAAGTGATTAAAATTTCATGATAAAGATATATGAGATGAACCATGAAATTTTAGGAGGACCAAGTGTCTATACAAGTCATGAAACTTATGAAAAATAGCATAAACCTCCTAGTCTTGGCTCAAAAAATTACCTTCATAAATTAAACCTATTTGAATATCCCACCACTAACTATGGATAGGTATGATGATTGGGATAAGAGGGAAGGCATTCAGTCATGCATATCCATGTATTGGTTGCATTCCTACTAGTCTAGAAATTCTTGGAAGGAAGTCATCACTATTTGAAGTCTTAAAAACTCCTTTTTTAGTCACCCCTCACAATTGGATTAAAAATGAATTTAGTTTTCCATTAAAATAAATTATATGGAGTGAATGACACCTTTAAATACCCTCCATGACATTAGAGGCATTAGGCATGCTTTAGAAAGGCTCAAACTTGGAGTTTTCACCCTTTTCACCCTTATGTCCACTGTGTCACTTTTGACTGGCTAAAAAGAGATCTCTAGTTTAGATAATTAAGATTTTTTACCCAGAATAAAATTGAAATAGGGAGTTATTATAAGTCATAATATTGCATCCAATCTTTATTTCATCTTGAGACTCCTCTTGTAGCCTACAAAACATAAAAAATATTTAAGAAAACACTATTTCTCATGCTATCTATACAATTTTATACAAATAATACTGGTGGGAGATGTCCTAATGGAGTATCTTCATCTTAAAATAACTTTAATTTCCAAACTATGTTAATAGGATAAATTTCCAAGCTCATTTTCTCCATCAGGTCTTGGTTAAGGGTTTAGTAGGGTTTTAGGTAATTGTAGGTCTTAAGATTTATTCATAAATATTTGACATTAAATATGATAATACATTCCAAAAAATTGAATCCAAGGGACCTTGATAACTCCTAAATATTCCTATGGTTCCCATTAATCATCTTATAAAATATATGAGCACTTGAGGACACCCATCGATCTTGGTTTCCTCTTTTCCTGCATGCTTAAACTGTGTCAGGGATAGAATTAGATTTCTTATGGGTCTAATTGCATAATATGAGTTAAATTAGGTCCATATCAACCTCCATAACATTCATAAATAATTTTGATATTCTAATAAGAGATAGAAATGAAGATGGAACCCAATTGGTTCTAGATCTCCTTAAGGCCTAATAGATCAAATAGGCACCTTGTTAGATTTGGATACTAAGACTGATATATCATAGGTAGGTTGGTGTATCATGCATGCCCACACCCCATTTGAGACAAAAATATCATTTCATAACTTCCCAATCACCCTTATTCATATTCTTATCTCATTTACCAACTAGACCTAGTAGAAACATACCTAGTAGGACTGTATACAAGTAGAATTTTGGTCATAGAGAGATATTTGAGCTTGATATAGTACTTATCAACACTTATTCACCTTAATTCACCTCAAAAAATGTTTTTATTAGGTTTTTGTTATCACTTATATTTTCACCCTTTGATGAGATGGAAAATCTCTCCTCATCCAAGTGTCATAATGGAAATACCTCTAGGCTTGTGGGAAACCTAAGGTTAGAGTGAATCTCTAGATAGGGCTAGCTCCCTCGATGCACCAATTTGTATTTCACCTAAAATCAACTTGGGGGGTAAAAGTGGATAATGATAAATGAAATGAAACTAATCTAAGGGAGGTGATATACCAAATAACATGATGACATCTAACCATATGCATGTTACCCTTGAAATCAAAGGATAAACTGAACATACACTTCTCCAATCTTCATCTTCTCACATCAAAGTTACATTATGAGGTTATATATGAATGTGAAAATCTAGGAGGACTATATAGAATTCCTAATATGCAACTAGTTAATATGATAACTCACTAAATCTTATACATTTCTTAGAACACTTCACATGCCCTACATGAAGAAGCTTTCCAATTGTAAATAGATAATATAATGGAATAACATGATAAGGAATTCATAGTCTTCACTTATGAAAAATTAAACATTAAAAATGAATAAAATAATAATATTCAAAAATGAGGTAAACATAATTATTATTATTTATCAAAAGGTATACATTTGATCAAGGCTTTGCCATACTTAAGTGGAGCATTCATTACAATGCCAAAATGGCTAATTCTTATAGAAATTGAGAGAGGGAGGAGAAGAGAGAAGTCCAATGGTCACAAGGAAACTTATAAATCTGAGAAAATAAATTAATTTTTAATATTAATAGGGTATGGGGTGAACCATGCAAGTATAAGAAGTACAAATGTCAACCCAAGTCATAAACTTCATGAAAAGTGGCAAGAAACTCCTCATTTTGGCTTAAAATAACTACCTTCATGATTGGTCCTATTTTAAAACATCATACCTAATTAGTAATAGTTATGATTATTTTTATGAATTTTAAGTACATTATTCATACCTCTCCATGGATTGGTTGTAGGCTTGGTCATCTAAAATCACTTGGAAAGGAATAATCATCATCTGTTATCAAGAAAACTGCGCTTCCATGCACCCTACACACTTGGCCTCAAAATTGGAATTATTTGTTCATGAAAATACATGTGATTAAGTTAATTAAACTTTTTAAGATGATCCATGGATTTAGAGGCATCAGGAAATATTTAAAATCATCTCAAGTAAAGCTTTCCACCCTTCTCACTAGCTTGTCCATTAGGCCAGTTTTGACTAGCTAAGTTAAAACACCTAGTTTGGAAACTTAAAAGATTTTTCATGAACTTAAAAGACAATATGGATTTATAAAAATTCTAAAAGTTCCCTCCAAACTTTATTTCATCTTCAAAATCCTTATGTAACTTGCACAACATAAGAAATGGTCAAAAATACCCTATTTATCACCCCATTTATACAAGTTTGTATATATAATTTGCATTAAAGGGAGATAGAGTGAGTCCTATACAATATCCAATATGTTTCATCAAAAAAATATGCCATTATATCAGATCTATATTCCCATTTCTCCAATTGAGTCTCTACAAGGGTTTAACAAGGGTTTCTAAGAAATTTGACCTCAAGCATTGTTCATAAAGGTTTCACGTCCAAATTTTTAAAAAAATCACTAATTTTATGTTTAATTACATTAATAAAATACCTAAAATTATAATAATCCCATGAAAATCTTGAAAAGATAAATGAGCATGCCAAAATGGGTAATTCTTATAGAACTTGAGAGAAGGAGGAGAAGAGAGAAGTCCAATGGTCACAAGGAAACTTATAAAGCTAAGAAAATAAATTAATTTTTAATATTAAAAGGGTATGGGGTGAACCATTCAAGTCTAAGAAGTACAAATGTCAATCCAAGTCATAAACTTCATGAAAAGTGGCAAGAAACTCCTCATTTTGGCTCAAAATAACTACCTTCATGATTGGTCCTATTTTAAAACATCATAACTGATTAGTAATAGTTATGATGATTTGTATGAAGTTTAAGTACATTATTCATACCTTTCCATGGATTTTTTGTAGGCTTGGTCATCTAGAATCACTTGGAAAGGAATAATCATCATCTGCTATCAAGAAAACTACTCTTCCATGCACCCTACACACTTGGCCTCAAAATTGGAATTATTTGTTCATGAAAATACATGTAAGTTAATTAAACTTTTTAAGATGATCCATGGCTTTAGAGGCATCAGGAAATATTTAAAATCATCTCAAGTAAGGCTTTCTACCCTTCTCACTAGCTTGTCCATTAGGCCAATTTTGACTAGCTAAGTTAAAACACCTAGTTTGGAAACTTAAAAGATTTTTCATGAACTTAAAAGACAATATGGATTTATAAAAATTATAAAAATTCCCTCTAAACTTTATTTCATCTTCAAACTCCTTATGTAACTTGCACAACATAAGAAATGGTCAAAAATACCCTATTTATCACCCCATTTATACAAGTTTGTATAGATAATTTGCATTAAAGGGAGATAGAGTGAGTCCTATACAAGATCCAATATGTTTCATAAAAAAAATATGCCATTATATCATATTTATATTCCCATTTCTCCAATTGAGTCTTTACAAGGGTTTAACAAGGGTTTCTAAGCAATTTGACCTCAAGCATTATTCATAAAGGTTTCACGTCCAAATTTTTAAAAAAATCACTAATTTTATGTTCAAGGACCTTAATAACATACCTAAAATTATAATAATCCCATGAAAATCATCAAAATATAAATGAGCATTTAAAGTTGCCTACTCAAGCTTGTTTTCTTGTTTCTTACATGCCTGAGTTGCTTTTGGACCTAAAAAATGGTTTCGTTTGGTTATATTTTCACTTTGAGAGATTTAACACCTATTTAATAACCACATAAACATTTTTAAATATGTTATAAATATTAAATCATGCTATAAGTGTGATAGACCCTCATTTGGACTCTAGGTCTAAGCATGCCAAATAAGGCTGTCTATAACTTTAGGCCCAAAATATCTTATTTGATGTATTACATACATTAAAAAGGCTCAAAAACCTATATATTGATATCCAAATCATGTATTATTAGGTTATAAATATCAATCAACACTATAAATTAGGATTTTTTTCTAATTGGCTTCTAGGCCTTAAAATGTTTAACATGCCTGCTTGCTAAATTTGGTGTTTAGACCTTATTTCTTGATTCCATCCTTTAGTGAGGTGTTTTAAATGATGTATTAGGTGTGTTAAAACTCCATAGACTTAATTTAAAGGTAATAACATAGTTTTTCCCATTAATTTTCCCTCATTCCTAAAAAATACCAATTATAGTGTACCTAGGGAAGTACCCTCTTTTAACACCTTGACATTTCCAAAGAAACCTATACAAAGTATTAAATGCAACTTTTTTACCCCTAAAATGACTCAAAATGAAATGTTGGATAATAAGAGTTATGACCAAGGCTAATATATCATTGGATAACATTAAATAACCTATGAAACACCTCATGACAAGATATTATGCCCCCAAAACATATAAAAAACCAAGTTTTTACCTAGGGGTACCCCAATTTGACCTAAAAGTCAAATTTGGTCAACAAATTGGTGACTCATAGGGGTAGTATTCCTAATATACTAACTTGACTAGTAGCTTTATCAGTCCATTGGGACTAGGAGTCATCTAAAGTTTGAGGCAAACAAGGAGATCTTTAACCATTGAATTTAAGCTTGACCAATACAAGACAACTAATGACTACCTCAAACATACAAAGTAAAGGACACACACATGTGCTCAAATCACTTAGGGAAATTTGAAAAAAACTATTATGTATAAATAAAAATTAGTCATACCTTCCTTTCTAGGATCAAAGGTAAAGTTTCTTGAGTCTCCTTTTGCATGAGATGGGTGAGGGTGCCAAGCATGTTTCTCTTTATATTGAACACTTGATAGACTAGACTTATTATTTATAAATTAACTTGACTTATTCTCAAGTAGATCATCTTCAAACAAGTCTCAAATGTATGCATATTACTCTTAACCTTTTACACATACTTCATGTTGTTGCCCACTCTCTTTCTTATGATCAACTTTCATCTTCTTTGTAGGCATAGTCTCAAAAGGAATGATTTCTTGTTTCTTGAAAGATTGAGGCCAATAGAGGTTTATCTTTACCTCCAAATGCTAGTGTAGATTTTTTTATTGTTCACCTATGACATGTTGGACAATGTCATCTTGCTTATCTATGACATCTTGAACAATGTCATCTTTCTTACCATCACTTGTAACCAACTCTAAAGGAGTTATAAACCCCTTGAGAGATTCAAACTCTTTGAAAGTGTCCTCAAATCTCTACCACAAGTCATCATATTTACTTTGATCAACATCATGAATTGGAAAAATAAGAAAGCCTCACCTTCATTTTCTTCTTTAGATTTCAATAGGACATCTTCCAAAATTTCTTCCTCCACACAAGGAGTGTATGCTTCACCATCAACCAAACAAGGAGATCCAACATAAGATCTCACCTATTCTTTAGATCTTATGACCTCTTGAGGGTTTTCAAATTTTACCTCAATTATCACAATTTGATCTTATTTATCAAGGGATATAACATCTTCAATATCTTTCTTAGTGATGCCAAGGCTACACATATTGAAATCTGGTAACCTAGCCCAATAAGGCTACCAAGGAGTTGCACTTTCTTCAACTAAGAGTTCTAAATTTTTGTCAACCACTAGATCTTATTGAGATTTCCACACCATAGGTACATCAAGTCAAATGGTGATAAGATGAGGACAAAAGGAACTAGTTAGTGGAGGTAGAATATAGGGTTCAAAATCAGATTGAGAATGCAAAGTTGGAAATACTTTTGGGAGCTCTTCAGAAAGGGGAGATAGACCTTGGGCTAAACGAACTTGATTTTATTCCTCCCATTTTACAACCACTTCATTAAAATATTATTTATATTAAGGAATGTCTTGAGGAAGGTTTGATGGGGTGTGTTTAGGCATAGGATTTTCTTTTGGGTTTAAACCTTCCATCATACCTTGATTTAGCAATCTCATCTTTGACTCTAACTCCTCAATTTTCTTGGCTAGGTTTTCTTGGAAAAGTTTCTCTTGAAGTTCATATAAATCATCATGAGCATAAGGAATACATGAGGGTTGACATGAGATACAAGGAGTTTCTTGATGAAAGGTAGGAGGAACTTGAAAAGGATCAACCTCATTCACCACTTCACAATCCTTATCAACCAAACTTCTATCCTCTTTCTTTCCCCATGATTCTACTATATTACTCTAGCTTAGGATGTTAGGATTAGAAGTATTTACTTAAGGAAGGGTGGGATGGGTTTGTATAGGATTAATATTCTTATAAAATTAACACTCTTTGTGAAGACTTTTCTCCTCTTTATTTCCCCAAGACTCTACTATCTTAATTCTAGCTTAGGATGTTAGGATTAGAGGTCTCTTTTTGAGGTGGTGGAGATGCAATATGAGAGGGAAATGAGGGATTAAACTCCACTTATTTGTTTGATAACATTTAATACTACAAATTAATATTATCCAACTCAATTTTATTATCAATATTAGATTCAAACATAAGATTTTTCCTCTCAACTGTCTCCTCCAACTGATTGGGAAGATGATGACTTTGATATCTTTGATTTGGCTCATGAGTAGGGGTCATATACAACTGATATGAAACTTAGGGAAGTGGGTATGAAGGTTTATATGTATGGAGAGTTTTCCTTTTATAAAATCCTAGAATATCCTCTAAGGAAGAAACTTTACCACTCACATCAAGCATCTCACTTGTGAGCCTTTGCCATTTAGCTCTCTCAATAGGTACCCACTCTCTTTTGATCAACTCTAATTCTTCTCTCACCTTATTAATAATATGACTATGAATCTCTAGACCACATCCAATTTGAGTATCAATATCTAACATATACCTTTCATATATTAAGAGTGTCTTCTTGAAGGTGGAAATGGGTTGTCTTGGGGAGTGGATAGGTTGACTAGGAGTAGGACATGGAGAAGGCTGATTATAGGACTGATATACTTCATGAATGGGATGATAAGGATCATATTGAAGCTAATTAAATTCATATAAAGGTTAGTAAGGATCATTAAAATATTAACTAAGGACTTATTCATATTGATATAGAATGGCACAAACTTGAAATGTCTCACCAACTAGTAGAGAACAAAAATCAACACCAAAGTTAGCCATAAAACTTCATTGAAAGCAAGGACACAAAGAAAAACATTTCTAACAATATTAAAATCATAACCTAGGATTATTTAATAGATGATGTATCTTTTATATATGCCCACAAAGGCTGATTATTGAAAGAAAATACCAAAAATATTCCAACCTCTTGGACCAAGTGTCCCACTAGGCATGCCAAAAACTTTTGTCACTTGGATTTACACCCTTTTAAGAGATGTAAAATCTCTCCTCATGCAAGAGGAAAAATGGAAACACCTCTAGGTTTGTGGGTATCCTAAGGATGAGGTGAATCTCTAGATAGGGCTAGCTCCCTTTATGTACCACTTTGGATTACAACTTTACTTAACTTGGGGGGTGAAAAGGGATAAGGATAACTAAAATAAAAATAATTTAAGGAAGGTGATACACCAAATAACATGATGACATCAAACCATATGCATTTTACACTTGAAATCAAAGGAAAAACTAAATATGAACTTCTCCAATCTTCATCTTCCCACTTCAATGTTACATTTTGAGGTTATGGATGAATGTGAAAATCTAGGAGGACTAGACAAGAGGCCTATGAGGGAACTAATGAATAAGATAACTCACTAAATCTTATATATTTCTTAGAACAATTCATATGACCTAAAATAAAAATATTTCCAACTACAAATAGATAATATAATGAAATAGCATGCTAAGGATTTCAGTCTTGACTTATGCAAAATCAAACATTCCAAATGAACACACTAAGAAAAATCATGGAGGAGGTAAACAATAGTAGTCTTATTTATCAAAATGAATACATTTGAGTAGGGTTTTGTCATACTTAGGTGTAGAATTAAATATAATGCCAAAATTGCTAGTTATTATAGAACTTGAGAGAGTGAGGAGAAGAGATAAGTCCAAGGGTCACAAGGACTATACATTTGAGTAGGGCTTCACCATACTTAGGTGGAGAATTCAATATAATGCCAAAATGGCTAGTTCTTATAGAAATTGAGAGAGGGAGGATAAGAGATAAGTCCAAGGATCAAGATAATAAAATTAGTTAATTTTTCATATTAAGAGGGTATGGGATGAACCATGAAAGGCCAAGAAGTAAAAATGTCAATCCAAGCCATAAACTTCATGAAAAGTGGCAAGAAACTCCTCATTTTAGCTAAAAAAACTACCTTCATGATTGACCCTATTTGAATACCTCATAACTAGTTAGGACCAAGTATAAAAATTGGTATGAAGTTTAAGGAAATAAATCATGCCTCTACATGTATTGGTTATAGGATTGGTCATCTAGAATCATCTAGAAAGGAGCAATCATCATTTGCTATCAAGAAAACTACTCTTCCATGAACTTGGCACACTTGGGCTCAAAATTGGCATTATTTTCTTATGAAAATACATGGGAGGAAGTTAATGACACATTTTAAGATGCTCCATGGCCTTATAGTCATCAGGTAAGATTTAAAATCATCTCAAGTGAATCTTTCCACCCTTTTCACTAGCTTATCCATTAGGCCAATTTTGATTGTCTAAGTTGAAGCACATAGTTTTGACACTTAAAATATTTTTCATGAAATTAAAAGACCATAGGGAGTTATAAAAAGAATAAAAATTCCCTCCAAACTTTATTTCAACTTAACAATTCTCCTTTAGTCTACACACCACAAAAAATGGTCAAACATACCCTGTTTATTACCCCATCCATATAAGTCCATACAAATAATTTTCATTAGAGGGAGCCTAAGTGAGTCATGTAAAATTTCAAATAGGTTTCATGAGATTTTTTTTCCATTATATTATATTTATATCCCCATTTATCTAATCAAGTCTCTATAAGGGTTTAACAAGGGTTTCTAGGCAGTTTGACCTCTTAAGCATTGTTCATAAAGGTTTCATGTCCAAATTTATAAAAAAATTTAAATAATTTGATGTTAAAGGACCATAATAACATCCCTAAACTTATTATACTCCCATTCAGATCCTCAAAAGAGAAATGAGCATTTGAAGTTACATACTTGAGATTGTTATCTTGTTTCCTGCATTCCTGCATTAATTTTAGACCTAAAAAATGGTTTAATTTGGTTTTATTTGCATGATGAGAGATTTAAAACATATTTTATAACCACATAAACATGTTTCAATATGTTTTAAAACTTAACTCGTTTTACAAGTGTGATAAACCCCCATTTGGACACTAGGTCTAAGCATGCCAAGTAAGCCTATCTATAGCTTTAGACCCAAAATAGCCTATTTGATGTCTTCCCTAATTTCAAAAGGATAAAAAACATATTTATTTATATCCTAATTATTTATTCTTAAGTTATAAATATCAATCCATACTAGAAATAAGGATGGTTTTCTAATTGGCTTATAGGCCTTAAAGTGTTTGAGAGGCCTGCTTGCTAACTTTGTTGTTTAGACCTTTTTGCTTGATTCCATCCTTAAGTGATGTGTTTTAAATGATTTATTAGGGATTTTAAAACTAAATATACTTAATTTAAATGTAAAAAAATCATTTGGCCCATTAATTTACCCTCATTCCTCAAAACTACCAATTAGTGTACATAAGGAAGTACCCCTTATCTGAGACAAAATAGGGGGTACTTACACTATTTTTATAGGAAAAAAATAATTGGATTAGTTTTTATAAATTTTAATGACCATATATAAATTTTTTTATATCTTGGTCATCTCATATGACCCTCCAAAGCTTCAAGTTTCCAAACTAGTTATGTATTTGAACACTATGTGTAGGAATTTTCAAGAGTGGATTGATTTGTTTAGAAACCATTATTATCAATATACTATCAAGAAAATGTTATTTTATTATTAAAAAATTATTTTCATGTTTTTTATTATTTCCATTCTTTAAACTTTGTGTTGTCTATGCCTTGTCTTGACTGGCTTGGACTGAAGGGTTTCTTTAACTGTGTCTTGCTCTAATAGAAGGTACCTATAGGTGTTTAATGCCTACTTTGGATTTTCAAATCCTTGGATTAACTCCCATAGAATCCTTGGTAATTTGATCTTGGTTTTGTATATTCACTTCAAACCTAAGCCCTTCACACTCTTTAAACCTTTTAAGATTAGGTCTTTACTGCCTGGACTAAGACAACCCTTTAAGGGCCTACTGTAGGTGACCTATGCTTTACCTAGAGCTTATGAAGCTCATCATATACATGGAGAAAAATGTAAATTAAAGATAAAACCAAGTATGTGAATAATCATGGGGAATCCTAAGAGCCACATTTTAACCTTTTCTAAGTGGCACACTTCCCAAGGAGGTTGTACAAGTGTTATGCTCTTCTCCTTTTATTAGAAATCTACCTTTTCTTTTGAACAACCTGCCACTTTTTAGTTATGTTAGTTGTTTAAGAATAAATTAGACACATGGGGCATGAAATCATATTTTTACCTTCATATTTCCAAATAAACTTGTACAAAGCATTAAATGCACCTTTTTGACCCCTAAAATGACTCAAAGGGACATGTTGGCTAATGAAATTTATGACCACAGCTAATATATCATTGGATAATATTAAATGACCTATGAAACACATCATGACAAGATATTATTTCCCCAAAAACATCTATAATTTTTTTTTTTTATATATGGAGGCCCAATTTGACCTAAAAGTCAAATTTTTTTGATAGTTCCCAAAACTCCATATCAAGTCTTTTGCTTATTTTGCCTACACTAGCTCACTTTGCCAAAACCTGATTTTATTGAGCTAGCTGACCTCTAAGACAAAATAGTGAGGTATATCCCTTATCTATTAGGAAAAGTGAATATTTTTATATTTTTTACAAGTTTTAATGATCATCTGTACCAAAGGGTTTTACTTAATTTCATGGTTTAGGTGTCTAACCAGCTCTAAATGCCCAAAAAAGGCTCTAAAAAGCTTGTTTCTTGCATATTTTTAGCTATCTCAAATTATATTAGGCATTCATATCATGTTAATCATATCTAATTCATGTTAATGGAGCTTTAAATTCACCTAAACAACCCATTCTCTCTTGAATTCTCCTTCTTACCTATTTAGCAAAGAGTTCCTTAATATAACTATATGGATTGATAACCTTGGTAATGAAGAGGAGTGGGTGGTCATATTAAAGGAGTTATGGTCATATTAAAGGATTTATAGATATTTTATAAACATATTATTGATAAAACATAAACCATCTTGATTTTATTATGGATTCCTTTCTCTCATTCATAATTTCATCTCTTTATCCACTTTCACGTCCAAGACTGTAACATGGTGGTTGTAGGTGCACACAGGGGTAGAAGGGATGCTTTGGAGGTTTGTTTCATGATGTTTATAGTTCATTAATTTACCATAACTTTTATTGGGATGATCAAATACTTGGCTAATTAGGTAAAATCTCTTTCTAAACCTACCTAGGTACCTTGATCTTCAAGACTGAGCCTCTTTAGGTGCTACCTGAGACACTCTTTTGTAGGTGTCTATTGGCTCACTTGAGCCTTTTTAATGATGATAAAATACTTCCTTAAAACCTCCTTGAGGTCACAAAACATTTATTTTAACTATTATTCTCCCTTGTAAACCTTTAAGGCACCATTTGGGGTGTATAGCTTACAATAACTACTCATACTGAGGTGCTCTACTTATAAATCCTGTTGTAGATCCATATGGGATTAACTAAGATTGATCATGGTGTAAAAGGGCTTAATTGACCCTCATTTTGAGAAAAAAAATCATTTGATATCTTCATATTTTTTTCACCTTGTATGCTCATTGTGTTCATGACTGTATTTCCTTCTACCATGACTAGGACAACCCTACCTATAAACCTACCTGTAGGTCACTTTGTCTCTATTTGGATTGTCCATGAGGTTAAAAGACTCCTCTTGGAAAAATTTTGGTCAAACATCTAAACTTGGACTTGTAATCAACATGAGAATCACAAAATACCACTTTGGGCATCAGAATTAATTCACTATCCTATACTGCCCTGTAGGTGAACATTTGCTCAGTATACAAACTACTGTAGGTGTGAACCAGACCTTAAAACATCACTAGTTAAATATTGATAATGATATTTTGGGTCACAAACACTCCTTTCACCTATTTTAAACCTTTAAACATGATGGAAATTCCATTTTTCAACTTAGATGGAAAAGGTTCCCTTTTTACCTCAGCCCTGTAGATATCACTATCTATTCATAGTGCTTTTGAGGGCATCTTTAGGCTCCTCAACAACTGTTATTCACTCATTATTTTCACATAAAACTTTGCATATACATTTTATATAATATGGGAAACATGGTACATCTATGTGGATGCTTTAGAACACTGTATAAGTATGTTGTAAGGTACCTACAAAACCTCTTAGACCTCAATTTTGGCCTTTTGGGGATAATTTCCCAAAACACAGTCCTTTCATTCTTAAAGTTGGTTTCACACTTCCTCTTGACCTTTAGAAAATTATATGAGTGTGTCATGGCCTAAATACCTTGGCAAGACCTTAAGTACATGTCCAATTATTTATTTCTCTCCATGAAAGCATTTTATTAAACTACTTAGCCACCTGTAGGTGGATACTTTGGTATACCAATAGTGAGCTAGATATGAAAAATATGGAACCTTCTATGAAAATTAACTTTAAATGCTTTCATAAATAATAACAATGCACTTATAGCCATATCAAGATTTTGGAGCACACATCAACCTTCTCACACCTTAGCATGACATCAACAAGGCCCTATAGGTGTGCAATGGGCATGCCATACAGGTAGGGTATGGAATTAGGTAAAAACATGTTTTTTAAAAGCTTCAAAAAACCTAAAATTCATTTAAAAATCTAAAGTGGATGATATCCATCAATAAAAACTTAAAACCAACTCTAATATATATTAACCAACATGAAAATCATTAATATATATGGAATAGTGCAATTAGGAACATCAAATGACTATTTGAGCATGGTGAATATGGTTAAGACTACATTTACAAATTTTACTATCATATATATGGACTCTTTCAAACTACTAGTGGCTTTGATAAATAAATAATTATGATTATAACTCCATGTACAAGTTGAACAAGCTTATATAGGTGACTGTAAGTGAAACTAAGCATTAAGTTGACTATAGATAAAGACAAGGTCAAAAGCTACCCAAAAGATGACATGATGGAACCAAAACATGAAAGGAGGTGGAAATATGAATTTGAGGCATGTGGGAAATCCTTTCCATTCACACCAAGCCTTTGTAAAAGACCAAATTTATGGAATAAGTTAAGAATGATTGTGACTTCACTCCACTCCTATTTACAAACTGAGCTTGTTGGCCCATCAAATCAAATCCAAAATAGAAACCAATAATGGAGGGTATGAGGGAAGGAATTAAAAATCCTATATAACCAGTCTTAGCATGTGAATTATATCAACTTTCATAAACAAGAGAAAAACTTATAGGGTGCATAGATTAATAAGTAGATTTGAAAGGTTAACTTCTTAGGAATGGTTTATAAAGATCAAACCACAATTCCTCTAAAAAAAATGGAATTTGACTAAGTGTATAATACACCCCATAGATCATTTTTCCTAAAACCCCTTATGCTGACCGTACCAAGTATAAACCTACAGGTCACTTTTGCTTACCATGAAAAGTGAAAAGGAGTAGAATAGTCTTGGAATTAAAATGACACCTCCAGATCATTTAAAACATTAATATGAGCATGGGGAAGGTTAAGAGTCATTTTATAATCCTTTTCCATGTGGAACACTTCCCAAGGAGGTTGTACAAGTGTAAGTTTTTTCTTCTTTCACTAGAAAACTACATTTTCTTCTACACAACCTATCATTTTTTAGTTATGTTAGTTTATTAAGACTTACGTAGACACATGGGGCATGACATAATATTTTTTAACCTTAAAACTTCCAAAAAAACTTGTATAACTCATTAAATGCACCCTTTTTGACCTCAAAATGATCCAAAATGGCTAAAATAACTAAGGGCCAAGGCTAGTATAACATTAAATGACATGTAATACACCCCATGAAAACAAATTATACCCCCTACAACATATAGAAGTTAATTTTTTACCTAGGGGTGCCCCAATTCGACCTAAAAGTCAAATTTGGTCAATAGTTCCCCAACATCCTCTTTGAGAGTCCCATCACAATATCATCCTTCTACCTCCCCTTATCAACAAGACCATTAAAAATTTTCAAAACAAACCTCTTACCACTCAAATTTCTAATATTGATATAGGAAGTATCACCCCTACCATTTCTTACAATGGATCAATTGATTCTACTCTTCATCTTAAAACATTTGGTAATATCTATAAATAGTGGGTCAAATTAAACACCTTTTCCAATACCAAGATATTATCCAAAAATATCATGGGTGATGATTTAGATTGGTACAAACATCTTAAAACTAATATTACTACTAGTTTGGAATATTTAGTAAATTCTCTAGTCCAAGATTTCCAAACTAGTGATCTTCCCAAGAATAATTTGGCCCACTTTATAAAGTGTAAACAACTTGAAAATGAAACTACCCAAGAATTTGTTAAAATATAGAAAACATTTTCCAACAAATGTGAACATAACAGGGCTGATGATAACCTTTTTCATCTCTTTACCAATGCTCTTTTTTGCCAAGTTACAATATTGAGTCTACACTCTCTCTCCATGTACTTTGGAGGAAACTATTGACCATTCTAAACATCAAGATTTCCTTATGCATTAATTCAATCCAACCCATTCTACGGGTACTCGTATCTTACTTAAAAACAAAAATAACAATGCTACCAATAATGGTGTCATATACTCTTATGACACCATTCACACTATTCAAGTTATTGTTCTTAACCAAACTTCAAAACTAACTCCCCCTTCTCAATAATTTACCAATCCTCATTTCTCTTCACCTAGTAACATCAATGTTGACAAAGTTTTATCCTCAGCTAAATTAATTAAACATATACCTATGCCTCTTCCATGATAACTTAATCCCACTTATCTTATGAAATCTTGGTATGATCCAAATAAGTTTTGTTGGTTTCATGTTAGTTGGGGTCATTCTCATGAGACATATAGATAGCTTCATAATTTAGATATGTATTTCCTTCTTGGTCCTAATTTTGATCATGACTCTATCTTTTAAAAATGTCAATAAACCTATGCCATTATTTTAAGGCTCATGAAACACATGCTAAATCTCAATCGTTAGATCAAACTAATACTCATTTGGCTATCTATCAAGACCCTCTACCTAATCACCAACCTAATCAAGATACTTAAGACAATCCCACCCCTTCCACCAAAAATGTAAAAAGTCTTATTGACCTAAATCTTGAAGATAATGTGGTTAATATGACTAAAATGCCAAGGGTGGTTGATTTTTAATAACCCTAAACCTATCTACACTCCTCCATTATCTCACACATTTCATGTTATCTATATTCTTCTCCAACTAACTTAAATGAGCTGGGGCAAGATGACCTCATAAATTTTGATGATCCAATTCTAACTCCTCCCATAGATAACACTTCCCATTCTATTTCTACCAACCCTCCATCTTGTTTACCTAACACCAATGATAATCAAGCTTCTATCAACACTTGTTCTAATGATTCCCAAAACTATCTTGTATAGACTACTTAAAATTCTAAACATAATTTACAACCTTGATCTAAAACTTATCCTTCTTATCAAACAAAATTCCAATGCACTTCAGATCCTCCTTTTAAGGACCACCTTCAACATTATGCACCTATATCTAACAAAATTATTATGGGTTATGATGAGTGGGATCCCATCATGGAACTCACTAATCTCCCATCCCAAATTTCATTTCTCAAACTTATGAGGACCTATCCACATCATAAAAACCATCTCATGCAATTATTATTTGAAATTAACATCACTTGTCCTCCCCTATTAGGATGTGAAGTAACCTTATCTAGATTTGAAGATAACATATTACAACAATGTGAAGAGATGTCCATCCATGTTGATGAAATAATGGAAACTTCTCTTTCCTTAAAATTTCCCATCACTTCTATGATTCTTGATGAGATTATACTTTGTGTAGATGATCATCCTCTATTAATTAGTATCTAAATTGTCAACATCCAAGTCAAATATGCATTGATTAATAAGGGTTCTAGTACCTATGTTGCCTCTCTCAATTTTATGAAAACCCTTAGATATTTTAAATACAATTTCAAATCTACACATAACACATGTTAAGGATATGATTGAAGGAAAATTCTTCCTTTAGGTTATGTGTGGCTTCCCCTTACCATCCCACCTATCACCATTCATGTGAAGGTGATGATATTTAACTTTCCTCTATCTTATAACATCTTGTTTTGTAGGCCATGGACTCACCGTATGAGAGCAGTTGATTCTTCCACTTTCTAATGCATTAAATTCCCTCAAAATGGATCCACATATAAGATTCAAAGTGATACTAACCCTTAAAATTTTTAATAATTCTAAGATAGTGGTGTCTTCAATATTCCTACTCTTGAGCCCTTGCCAAGTGTTCCATTCTATGAGTCTCAATGATTCAACTTTCCCATCAACTCAACCCAAGGTTATAATGATAATACTAAAATCATTAGGAATATTCCCCCTAACCTCTTAGATTTTTATGATAATGAGCTTGATTAGATCAATCTTAAGATTAAAACTTCTAATCTCTCACCTCATCTCATCTCTCAGCTTCTTGCTTACTTATAGCCTCATTTTGTAAACCACCTTGTGTTGATATCCCCATTATCTTGACTAAGACTTAGTAATAAATTCATCACACCTCATCAAATGACAATGTCATCCCTACTTGCATCATTTATCTTCACACACCTAACTATGATGATGGTTATACCTTAAGAAATCCCTTTTTAGGTGGTCTTATTTAGGCCTGTGATGCTAAGATTATCCATTATTATTCCTCTTTGTTTCAATATTTTGTCTATATTCCTATATTCCATCATTTATAATTCCTAATTTTAGTATTTTTAATCTTTATCATAGGGTATAAATGGTACGAACACCTCTAGTTTCTAAAAAACCATGTAGGAGTATGCTTATGGATCATGCTATGATTAGGCCTTATTGCTTTACTAGGTACTGTAACCCCTATAACTTGTGTATCCATGAGATGCATGAAAACATCCTTCAACATTCTATACACCTTACTCCTCCCTTAGTAGAACCCACTTTGGATCTCATTCCTACTCCCACTATTTCTAAATCTATTCTTGCTTCTGATCCCATCACTCTTTCCATTGAGCCTAATCCCATTCCTTCACTAACACCACCTTCCCTTGGTGATGGCTTTATTACTTTACCATAGAGGGATCCATTTACCACTAAATGGGTTTGTGAGCCTTCCCAAGCTCCTTCCATTTCTATTATAATTCTTGTTGTGAGTACCTCTACCAAGCCTACTCATAAGCATATCTATTGCTTCCATGACACAGATAATCACTCATCCACAAATTATTGTAAGCTACAAAAATATATTGATACCTTGCATCCTTATACCCCTTAATCCTAAGATAAGGCCATACCTCCCCAAAAGGTATTACTTGATTATTTTCCTAAGTATGGAGATGTGTATTATATTTAGCACCAATGTGGCAACCATCACACTAATCATTTATACATACTTCAATAACATCTTAAAGATAACCTTATAACTATTCTTGGACCTTTTACCATTCCTCCCATGGGTCATTATTTCAATAAGGCTCCCCCTTCTTCTCCCATGGTTCTACCTCCTATGTTTCCATCCCCTCCTATGGTCCCTTCATCACCTTCTATTCCTTTACCTATGAATCCTTCACCCATGGACCTTCCCTCACCCGTGGATCCTTACCCATTTGTGAGTCCCTTACTTATGGATCCTTCCCCATTAGTGATCTGTTATTCTCGTATAGAGTCCACTCCCATGAATTATTTTGAGAATCCCTTTATTAATATCCTTCCTTATCATAATCCATCAAACATTCTTGCCTTTTCTATTGAGGAGATTAGATGTGAAGTATTTTCCTAGTTTTTATTTAAGATAGATGTGATATTAACTATATTTCACATCCAAATTCATAGAGATCTATATGATATTCTAGATAATGTGTGTGGGCAAATCTATTATTATTTATGAACACATGCATGGTGTTTTTAAATTTTCATTTTAGATTGGATGTGTGCTCTAATTTAATCTTTATCTATTTGTTATATCATTTGACATTGTGTCAAATTATTATTTATCTTACATGGTGAATTTTCATTTTGCCCTTTATATTCTTATACTATCATTTATGTTTGTTTATAAATGTCTTATTTATAATTGCTTTCTTTTTCTTCTTGAGTTTCTTTATTATAAATTCCCTTTTTTCTCTTAATGATCGTTTGCTTTATTATCTCTATATACATGTATAATTCTCATTGTGACTTGGTTATAAACACTTTGTTCCCTTTAGTCATTCCTTCTTTACCATGTGATTAGTTAACAAATAATTAATCTCATTATACTCTCCTTTCACTATTCCACTTTGTATTTCCTTTTCCCCTACATTCCCTTTTTTCAAACTAAGCATATACATGGTTGAGACTTGAGATAACATGTTGGTTCATTGTCAAGCCTAAGTGTTCTAGTCAGTCTTGTCTTTGGTCACTTAGCTTCCTTTAGCCTAAGCCTAAATTTCATTCATGTGTATCACTCTATCTCTCATGATTAGTCATTTTAAGTTTTTATGGAGGAAGATTTTTAAAAATCCTTAAAAATATTCAAAATCCAAATCATTTAACAAAAGGTAATGATATAAAAGGAAAAAACATTTCAAAATTATTAAAAGTCTAATCAAAATAAAAGAAATGATTCAAAACACATCTCCTTATTTTAGTTGGATCTCAAAATCCATAGTTGGCCTCACAATAGAGTTGAGGTCCATTGGGGTATGATAGGCCAGTAGATTAGAAAATGAGAATAAAAAAATATTTTAGTGTCACGTACTTTGTCATACAAATTCCCAATCTTCATAGTAGACTGATGGCTCTGTAAAGGGTCCTGAGGAATAGGGAACACATCATGGGAAGGTAGGTCCATTTTAGTTTTCTTTTACCAATCTACCTTCATGATTTTATCTTAGTATCATGCTTACTTGACTACAAATCTTTGTGTCTATAGTAGAAAAGTTTCCTTTATAAATTGATGGTCAGTAGTCACTTAATGTCTTCTCATGTCCTTAGTATACCTCTTATCTCCCAAGGTCTTCTCTAAGATTATTAAGTTATGAATTTTACATTCCCTTTTGATTCCCTACATTCCTCATATTTCCTCTTGAGAAAAATTATTTTGTTTATTGATCACTCCCTTAGGGATTCCATTTGTGAGTTGCATTATAAGACTATGGATAGGACCTATCCTTCCTCACAAATTACCATAATTTCACATTCCTATTACTAAAATCCATTTGTTACCAAATTTTCACATTAAATTCCACCTCATTGGTGTTCCTTTTATGAGTTATAGTGTAAGACCATGGATAGGACCTAGAGTTTTTCAAAAAAAATTCCAATAATCCAAGTAGCAATCACAAATTACATGTGTCAAATATGGTTTAAGATGTGATTTAACATGAAAACAAAGAGTATAAAAGAGAAAATCCATGGTATTACACTATAACTCATAAAAGATAAAAATAAGGGGTTTCAAAAAGTGTGTAAAAAGTATGAAAACAAAGAGGATGAAATTACATCATGAGGAAGACCAGGTCATATCCATGGTTTTAAAAGGAAACACATGAAAAAAGGGGAAACCAAAAGACTAAAAAGAAGGGCTAAGGTTTGTGAAAAGAGAGAGCTATTGTAGAGGGTGAGACATATGTAATTATTCTATAAAAAGTGTTAGATAAATAAAATATATAAAGTATTAAAAAGAAGGGAAGGATTTAGGCATGATACTTCTTGAGGAATTACACATTGGTGTGTCTTTAAAAATATAACCTTCATTGGTTTGAAGGTGATAGGTACTTAGACCAAAAATATCTTTGACTAAATAGGAGCCCCACTAGTTTTGGGTGTATATGCTTTCTTTGTCACGAGTGTAGTCTAATTTAAGGACAAGATCATCAACATTAAATGTGAAAACTTTAACTCATTTTGTATATTATTAGGCAATACATGATTTGTATTAACAATTTTGTTGTAAAGTAGAAATATAATGTTCATCAAGGATATCAAGATCATGAAGACAAGATTCACATGAATATTCATTAGATATGATACCATGAATAGATATACAAAGAGAGGGAATCTCAACTTGTAGTGGGGGGATTAATTCAGAATCATAGAGGGAATGATGTTGCCCCAGTGGTAGTGTGTATGCTAGTGTGATAGGCCCAAAAAGTAGGATAGAGATGAAGGTGCCAATCTATGTAGGTGTCATGAATTATCTTTTGGAGGATTTTATTAAGATTTTTTTTGTGGACTCAAATTATCCATTACATTGTGTATGATAGGGTGTGGATAATTTGTGATTAATTTTAAATTTAGCACATAGTTGTTTGACATCTTTATTTTTGAAATTACCACCATTATCTAAAATGATAGTATGAGGGACACCAAAGTGATAAATAATTTGATTAAGGATGAATTTGGATATGGTGGTACTAGTGAAATTAAAAAGGGGCACAGCCTCAATCCATTTGGTGAAATATTCTATGGCTATGATTATAAAGATATGCCCATCTTGAGATTGAGGTAATTTGCCTATTAGATCTAATCCCCACATGGAGAATGGCCAAGAATATTCTAAATTTTGATGTTTAAATGGAGGTGAATGAATTAAATCATCATGAATTTATAAAGGAGTATACTTTTCATCAAATTCTATGGCATATTTTTTAAGAGTGGGCCAAAAGTATCCCATACATAAGAATTTGTGGGATCTAGCATGTCTATTACATTGGTCACCAAAAATGCCCCCATGTGTTTATTCAAGAAGATGAAAAACCTCATCTTTCATAAAAAAATGGAACAAATTATGTTTATCATTGTGATAATATAAGGTGTTATATTGAAATACATACTTAAAATCTTATTTATGAATGGGGATAATTTTGTGGGAATCGAGGTGTGAGGATAAGTTTGATATTCCAAAAATTTAATGATGTATTTGTACCATGAGCTTTGTCAAATGGTGATGGCATTGATGTGGTAGATAACTAAATCTTGTGGTTGAATATAATATGGATATTTTCTTATTTGGATAAGAAAAGTGGCATCAATAAGAAATTGGTGTGGATGAAAAAGTGATGTTAAATAAGCAAAGGAATTGATAATGTACTTTTTATCTCGAGGGATAGGCTCAGTGGTGAAATAAATGAAATATTTGGTGAGAGTAGTTGAATTTTGCTAATAATAAATGATATTCTTGATTTTACATTGGTAATCATCATTGACTTGAAGTCAAATGAGTTGGGAGTCACCTAAATCATGAAAGTATTAAATATATAAATCAAAGGTGACTCTCATGCCTAATATTAAAGATTTGTACTCTACCATGCTATTAGTGACATCAAATATGAGGCAAAAAGCTAATGGGATGATTTTTACAAGAGGGATTGTAAGGATACAACTTGCCTTAGCTCCTTAAAGGCATTTGGCACCATAAAAAATAAGGGTCCAAGTATCTTTGTGTAAATTAACATTAATTTGAGGATGTTATTTAATAACTATTTTTTGTTTAGTAGTATCAGGGAGGATAATATATTTGTCAAGATTGCTTATTTTAAGATCAATAGTGAAGTTATGGAAGTAATACTTAAGGGATATTTCTTGGTTGAGACCTTTAATATAGATAATATTGTCATTAGGAAGACTATCTTAAAGGTGGTTGGTAGTGAGCACAAGAGCTGTGAAAAGTTAATCAACAATGATTTGTCCTTTGATAGATTTTTAGGTAATAATTTGAATATCAAATTCCATGAGAAAGACCATCTCTTTTCCATTTCTATCTCCATAAAGAAGGGCTTTAGATAAGAAGTGATGAATGGGATCAGAATGGATGATAATATAAGTGGTTTGATAAAGAATATAATGCTAAATTTTTTTAATGGCAAAATATATGGTGAGGCAATCATGTTCAACTTTTGTGTAACATTTTTCATAATCAATGAGGCCTCGGTTGATATAGTAGATGACATATTATCTTCTGGTATCATTTTGTTGGGAAAGCATTTCCCCAATTGATATGGGTGTGGAGGAGGTATATAGGATCAAAGGTAAATCAATTGAAGGAGGACAAAGAGTAGGTGGGTGAAGCAATGATTATTTCATATTATCAAATACTTTTTGATAGGGATACATCCATTCTTAATCATTACATTTATTAATAAGAGAATTGATGGAATATATATGTTAATCCATTTCAAGAATGAAGTGTATAATTTCACTAATATTATCAAGGTAAGTGATAATGTCTAGAATGGATTGAGGAATGGCCATGTTGACAATAAAATTAATCTTGGTATGTTCAACATCGATACCATGGAGAGAAACTAAGAATCCTAAAATTTTACCAAATGTGACATCAAAAACACAATTGTAAATATTTAGTCTGACTTTGTATTTAAGAAGGTGGTTGAAGATGATGGCCAAATTAGAAATATGAGTCTTGTAACATTTATATTTAGTAATGAGGTCATCCACATAGGTTTCTACAATTTTATGAATAAGATCATGAAAGATTTGAGTTATTTCCTGTTGATAAGTAGCTATATCATTTTTTATTTTTAAGGGAATTTTAACATAGAAATAGGCACCCCATTCCATGGTGAAAGTTGTATTATGTTGGTCTTTAGGGGTAATGTAAATTTGATTGTAACCAAATAAACCATCCAGAAGAGATAACATTCCATAACTAGTTATGAAATCAACAATGGAAATTATTGAAGGTAGAGGGAAATTATCCTTGGGACAAGTAAGATTAAGATTAAAAAAATAAATGAAAATGAAAATGACCATGGTGAAATTTTTATGAATGGGGAATATGTTGTAAACCCATTTAGAATAGTCCACTGGTTTGATAAACTTAGCATCAATAAGTTTGATAATTTGTTTATGACACAAGGTGTAAACTTCAAGTGGAAATTTCCATTACTTTTGGTACATAGGTTTGGCCTTGGGATAAGTGATGATATTTTTCACCATGATTCTAGGGTCAATAATAGGCATGTACTCATAGGACTAGGCAAACATATCATAATATTTATCAAAAAAAAGCTAAAGCTATCATGTTTAGTAGGTGTGAGTTCACAAAAAACTGTAATAAGTCAAGGGTATGATGGAGTCCCTTATTAAATATGAGTAGTTATTGAAGAGTTGTAAATGATGTCATGGTGATGTCATAGAGGTGTCTAGGTGAGTGGATTAAGTGCTTTGATAGTCTAGGTGATAATGATAAAGTGTGCAATGTGCTTGTCCTAGTATGATTGAAGGAGGCTTGTTTTTTCTTCTATTTTGGCATGATTAGATATGATTAGGGATGAATATGAAGTATTTAGAATGGGAAAAAGGTACCATAAGAAGTTTTATATGATTTGAGCTCTTGTGTGCATGAGTGGATTTCATCTGGTTGATCATTATTTTCATCTAGACATTTTGGGTCTAGTGGTAAAAAATCTAAGTAGGTAGTTTAATAACATCACCATTGCCATGTGTGGATGAGTTATAGGGAGTTTATCATATTTTTGTGATAACATTAGTCCTTATTTTATATGTGCAAAGTATAAATTCATGTAATTAATATCATCCAAAGATATGTGTGTGTAAATTTTGGCTCCCAAGCATTTGGATAGTGTTTTCTATGTTCAAATAGAGTCAAGTAAGCAATTTGGTGACATCATATCTCTTATGTATGAAAGATTTAGGAGTATCTTGATATATGGATGAATTATATTATGATATAATATATTATGAATTAAATCTTAGTTCATGTGACTGACCACAAGAAAATATTTTCGAGTGTAAAGTTAGGCTCCCAAGAAGTTTGATAGTGTTTTCCCATACTTAGCCAAATTTACTTATGGTGAGAAAAATTGAGTAAGAATTTTGATGAAGTTATATTTTACATATGTTATAGTTTTTGGATAGGTTTATCATATATTTTTGTTAAATTTTATTCCTAGTTGATATGTGCTAAATTTTAGATCATGTAATAGAGCACATTAAAAGATATGCATGTGCAATTTTGGCCTTCTAGGCAATTTTTGACATAGTTGTCTCTATGGCAGAAAAATATGAGTGAGAATATTAATGGAGTTATATCTTAAATGCATGAGATTTACAAGATCATATATATATATATATATATATATATATATATATATATATATATATATATATATATATATATATTGTTGGATTCTCTTATGTGATGAGATCATATGGTTCAAATTTTAGATCATTTGTTTAAGCACAACAAAAGTTATTAAGGTCCAAAGTTTGCCTTCTAAGTAGATTACAATGGTTCCCATAGTCAATTTTGTAAAATATAAATATCAAGACCAAATGAATATCCAATGGTTCATGGTTAATCATAAAATATTGAGATAATAGTGTGTGTTGAGTGAGATGGTAAGAAGTTCATGATGTTTAATGTTGAGTAAAGGTAAGAGATAAGGATTAAATGGTTCACGTGTATTCATATAGATTGATCTAATGGTGCGAGTGGAGTCAAAGTGGTGAAAGTGAAAGTAATTTAAATGAAATTAAAGTTTAAGATCATTAAAATAATATCAATGGTGTGTAATTGATATAATTAGTGAGGACACGAGATGATAGCAAAGTGTTTGAGGTTTAACTATGACCATTTGAATTCAAACATTTAAATTTAACAAAAGAAAGACCAATGTATAGTTTTTGAGCCATATCTTTTGATCTACGTATAATTTTACCATGTAGTAAATCTAAATTTTTTAGAGAAATTTAAGATATTTGAATGTCTGAAAGTTTGTACAATTAAATTTATGAAGGTTCAAAGTTGACTATGTCTTCATGTTCATTTGTTAAGAACCTAAAAAAGATATTTGAGCTCATTTTAATCATATTCAATGTCTCATGATGAATCAGATATTTGGGAGTGTATTATGTACATTATGAAGTTTTTAAAAATCATATGTACTATGAAAAAAGGTTTAAAAGTTGAATATGTATTTGTTCATGGTGATTGTGTGCATAAAATGTTGTTTGATCAAATTCAACTTTAGTAGAAGGGTGTTATGAATATTGTTATCACTTAAGGGAGGCATATATATCATGTGGAATGGGTCCATGTGTTATAAAGTGTTCTTAGTTTTGTTGGATAAGTGTTAAAGAGGTGAATGGGTCATAATAGGACCTAAAAGGTGACTTAGGCCTATTTGAAAGAGAGTTATGCTTAAGTGTTACCCATGTTATATGACTTAAGGGTAAAGACATGTATTATGGCTAATAAGTAAAGATTGTGGACTTTATAATTCATGAGTGATATATAAATAGTGAAACTAAATGTGATGGTTTTTATATTTTAAGAAGACTTGAGAGAGGATTTTGTGAGAAGAGTGAGCTTTGAAATGAAGAGAGGATGGGTAGTGTGATAGTTAGATGAGTTGATAATCAGAATAATTTGTTGAGTATGTGTCATTTTTATGATGTTAGAATAGTGTTATTATAATTTGAGGATATGCGAAGAGGTCAGAGTGTGCATATGAAGACAATTTGAGTGAAGGAGAGAGATTGTGGAATGCATATGTGAGAGGCCTGTATGAGATAGAAAGGGAGTTTATGTAGGGGTTAGATAATTAGAGGTCTATCATTAGGTGTTGAAGACATCAGTTCAAAGGTGGAGGTGTTCCATTTTAAAGTAGGGTATAAAGGATTTGATCTTACTTAGGATAATTTACTCTTTGTGAAACAAGTGTTTCACTATTTGCCTTTAATTAGAAAGACATGATTAAGGTGTTTGGTCAAAGGACTTGACAAGTATCTTGTTTACAATATCTTATAGGATAAGTAGTCCATGTGTTGTAGGCTTGAGAATGGGTTTAATTTTCCATGAGGGTTTCCCATAGGAAATATGTGTTGTATGTTTGATCTTGTGTATGCATTAAATGAATGAGCTCTCTTGTTAATGTTGCTTGATCAATTTGATATATGCTGATTATTTAATAGTTTAAAAGGATTATAATTAAAATTGAAATATCTAGGCTCACTAATTTACCCCTTACCTCTTGATGATTATACCTCTAACATTAGTTTATTTATTAATCATAACATTGCCATCTTGGAAGTGATATGGTGCATTAGGTAAATAAGAGATTGAATTAGTTGTAGGGTCGATGCTAGTAATGAAGTTGTTGAAATAAGGGGATTTATTTTTGAAATTCATGAGTTTATGATGTTGTTAAGGAGGTTGAGATTCCTAGGCATAAATTAATTTTAGATAGATTCCTCATTAGGAAAAGTGGGAAGTGGACCATAATACTCAATGTCTTCTTTGAGATCAAGAAGTTTATTACCATGGTGATCATATTCATATTGTATCTAACAAACATCTATGGCCTTGACATCTAATGTAATCTTGGGAGTAGGAGGATTATATTGATAGGATGAGATTGGTGTATAATTAATTTATCTGATGGGGGAATAATTATATGTAATGATGGGATCTATAGGTGGTAGAGAAGATGCAACAATATTGAAATGTTTAGAAGGTAGGATTTGTTCGATCACCCAAGGAGTATCAAGAAGTGGGTATTTAACATGAAGTAAATGATCATAGGGAGATAATTTAAAATATGTGGAAATGATGTGAATATCTTGATTGAAAAAATGAATTTTAGATAATTTTTTTTGATAATGTTGAACATCCAATTCTTAGTATTGAGCTTGGTCTAGATATAGTTATCATCATAGTTTGGAGAAATGGTACATGCCCAGGATTTAGGGGGAGTTTTAGAAGGGGAAATTTCAAGATTATTTAATTTATGTAGAGACATGATTAGAGGATCTTAGAATAATTTGGCCACTCCATAATAATTTCATGTGAATGCATATTCTATGTAAGAAGGTTACTGAGCATTACATGGAGGGGAAAATCAGTGATCTCATTAATAAGAGGAATATTGTGATCATGAGGTAATAAAGAAGGATGAAGCCACTAAGAGATATAAGGAGGTAGCTTAGTAGTATTAAAAGTATGTTGTAATTCATTAGGTTCATCATCATCTAAATAATTAAGAGTGACCTATAAGTCTAGATTGATGTTGATGAATTTAGGTAAGGGAGCGTTATTGATGGTAGGGATGGTAAGAATGTGATATTATGATTTTGGATTGGGAAGTTGAATAATCCAAGGGTTGGGATTAGACTCATGATTATAAAATTTACTAATATGTAAGAACTTGATGCATTAGATACTGAAAGAAGTGATGGACCTCATTCTATAAGTCCAAGGGTGACTGAGGAGATGATATAAGACAAGGGAAAATCAAGGACCATAAGTTTATCTCAAATAGTCTTAGGTCTAATTGTTAAGGGAAGACAAATAAAACCATGTGGATTTTGATTATTTTTATCAAATCCATGATAGGTGAGGTGGGTTTTCTTGAGATGATCCGTATTATAGCCAAGTTATTGGATGAGCCACAAATATGTCACATCAATACCTGACCTTTGTCAACTAAAACTTTATGAATAAGGGTAGTATTAATGGTTATTTTAATAAATAGTGGTGGATTATTGATGAAAAAAAGGATTTTGTCATTAATCATGTCCTCTTTAAGAAATTTAATGCATGGTTTGGAAGAAGGAAAAATGGATTCAATAGTGTGCATGTTGGTAGGTTAAGGCTCTAGAGAGGGTGGTTCTTCATATATAGAAGATGTATCTTCAATTCATTTTAATTGTTTCATAAGAAACTTATGATGATAAGAGGAAGTACATACTAACTCCATAAGTGGAATCTTGCAAGGCATGAAGTTAAGTTCTTAAATAAAGTTCCAATGGTATTTAGAAGAAGAACCAATGTGAGATTTAGAAGGTAAGGTAGATTTTGAAGGAATGGAATCTATTGTGGGTTTTAAAGAAGGAGGTGGTTCCTCATGAGATTATAAATCTAAATTAGAGGTTGTAGTATTTTTGAGAATTTTTTCCTCCAAAGATGGTTTCTTAGGTTTTGTGACATGATCTTTGTGAGTTGGTTTATGATGATAGTTGACCTTAGATACATTAACATATTGATAACTGTTGTAATATTGGTCATAATTGGCATTAATAACACAAACAACATTGGTATTTTGTTGATTATTAGATGCAGGAAAAGATTTTTAGTTATTAGAAGAAGAAACTTTACGATCTTGTCATTTTTGAGAAGTAGTGTTGTACTCTTGATGATAGAGTTGGATCATGGCTTCATGATTGAAATAATTACCAAGCATGTAGAAAACAACAAATTTTGTAATCCCTCAACAAGTTTCATGGGAGTGACAAATGTCAGTGTGAAACTAACAAAATTAATTAGGTTCATACCATTAAGGAAGATTATGAGGATAAGTAAAGGGTTTAAAGGGTGGTAAGAATTATTTCATTTGCTACATGGTTAGTGGTATGTGAGAATATGGGGGATTGTCAACTTTAATAAATCCTAGTTTGGTTTGAGGAATATTACCAATGATGGCATTAGTATAAGTTTTAAAATATCTTTTAAGGAATTTGTTATTAGGTTTGACTTATTTCATGAGGAAGTCTTGACATTTAGCTTAGTTAAGAAATTTGTTTAAGTGTTTGAGGAGTAAAAGGTTAAACCTTATATTAAAGCAAAAGAGTTAAATCAATTGTGAAAAGTTTGAATAAATTATCATTAGTCATGTTATGGTCAACCTTATGGGCTAGAGATTTCCATCATTTGATAAAATCATGAGCTGATGCGATGGGATATTACTTAGCATTAATGAAATGGCTAAGGCATTTTTTAGGAAGGTCATCATATTGAAACTTTTTAACTAGAGGATTGACAAAATACTCAATTTTCCAAATGGAATGTTGGGAAATTTGATTATACCATTCCAATACATCATTAGTGAAGGTTTTAACTAGAATCTTAGTTGTGGTGAAAGTATTAGTTTGGATCCACTCTTTATAAAGATTGCCAAATGTTTTGAGAAAGGATATAAGGTCTTTAGTCCCATCATAATTGATAGTTGGAGATATATTACCAATATCAATGGACATGATGAAAGGAGATAAAGGCTCATTTTGGATATTTTAAGCATTTTTTTATTCATGCTAGATTGAGGAATAACATTTACTAAGGAATCTCTAAGAGGTGGGGAAATGAAATTTGGATTGGCTTGAGGATTGAAAACCAGAGGTTGATTAGCCATATTAATCAAATGACAATGTAATTACATCATTTGAGAAGTGCTATAAGTTTTCATTATGTTAATTTTTTGTATGATTTTTGTAAAAAGTTGAGTCATATCAATTGGTGGGTTAGTTTTTATAGGAGAACTCCCCAAATCAGTATTAGGGGGAGGGTTGTTGGAAGGTGGATTACTAGTGGGATTATTAGATAGACTTGTGTCAATTATGCCCACATTATGTTGAAAATATTGAATATGAGAATTGTATTTATAAGTGAAAAAAGGATCGGATCCACCTACTTAATCTTGAGGTGTGATTTGAACCATGTTACAATCCACAAAGGAAGGTGGGGAAGAGGTGCTTCAAGAGTGAGGGTTATCTTGGGAGGTAAATAAAGAGAGAAAAGAATACCTTATATAGTGTCTAAATGTATTTAAGTTGTCTAAGAATATTTTAATAGGGTACTTCATGATGTTTTGAGGAAATGAATAGAATTATAATGAATGAGAAATAGAGAACTAAGTCAGCCATATAAGAGAGCAAGCTTAATAATTAGATAAAAGGTTGACTAGGTTGACTATGTATTACTAAAAAGGGAGATGGGAATAGTATAGAATTGAATAGGTTGACTTAGTACTACTATATAGAAGGAAAATAAAGATACAAAGCTGACCAGGTCAACTTAGTACTACATGTAGGGAAAAGGATAGTATAATAAGGATATAAAGTTGACCAAGTTAGCTTATTATTGTAACCTGATTGGAAGAAAGGAGTACTAGGTTGACCAAGTTGGCTTAGTACTATAGATAAGGAAAAGACAATCTAATAAGGATATAAATTTGATAAGGTTGACTTAGTACTACAAACATGGAAAAAAATAGTTTGATAAGGATATAGAGTCAAATAGAATGTTAGTGTGCTAAAATAAAAAAAATATTTTTCAATGTAAGTGAAGAAAAAATAATGGAAGCAAACACACAAATAATTGGATCAATGGGAATGATCCAACTGGAGCATGCAACACAAAACCTTGTATCAATGCTAGCCAATACAATTTTTTATAGTATAACTCATAATGATCATAAAGCATATAGTCAACTTGAAAATAAAATTCTAAGTGGTTATCCTAAATGTTGTTATATTATAATAAAGTGTCATTTTAAGTGTGACAGGGAATTTGGCTAATAAGAGGGACCTAGAAAGTAATCTATGGATGGTTTCAAGATTTTTATGCTAAAATGGCTTTGTGTTGGCGAAGGTACTTGATTGGTATTGGGGCCTAACCTCTCACTTCACAATCTCATAATGATAAGGGTATCAAGTGCTTTGCCAATATATATGAAATACAAGTAGGTAGGCCTTGGGAAGTCAAATGTTAAATGTGTTTTAAATATTGTGTGATTTGGTAATGTGTGCAAAAAGAGAAAAATAGTGCAACTAAAAGGTAATTTAAAAAACCACCTATTTAGACTATGTGAGATACTCTAAGCATGAAATTAACTAAAAATGAAAGTGTGAATTAATTAATAGCATATAGTTGTTAATTACCGAATTAGGAATGGTATAGGGTTATTTCAAATGACACTATATGTAAACATTATAAAACAAACTTGACTGGGTCACTACTATTCTATAGAAGCAAGAGTCTTTAAGAACTAAGTTGACTAGGTCAACTTAGTCTTTTAGATAGAAGATAGGATACAAAACTAAGTCAACTAGGTCAACTTAGTTTGTTTGACTTAGTTTTTTGTAGGATTTTAATTTTGAAGACTACAAACTTACACAAAATAGAACTATAATGAAATACTTAACTAAAAGAGAGAGAAAGAGAGGAACCTTGGTGGGTTGGAAGATGATTAAGATTGTGAATTTTATATTTTAGTGCTTTGAATGATTCTTACAAGTTATGAAAACTAAGTTGATTGGTTAAACCTAGTTCTATGAAACCCTATTTGTTGAAGCCTAATAAGATGACTAAGTTGACCTGAATGACTTAATTTTTTGTTCTAGATGTTGACTGGAAGACTAAGTTGACCTATTCAACTTAGTTTGTTATTCTAGATGGTGACTAGAAGACTAACTCAACCTAGTCAACTTAGTTTTTTCTCTAGAATTGAAGAAGAATATTGTGTTAATTTATTCAATCTAGTAACCTATATTTGATGAAGACTTACATAGAAAGAACATAGTCATTTTGATATGATTGTGTGTTAAACTTGTGAAAAAAAGTTAGAACTATATCGACTTGGTTAAACTAGTATTAAAAATATATAAAAAAAATAAAATGATATAAATGAAAGCATGAAATAAAAACCCACAAGGGTTAGATTCATTTTGGGTTCACCAGAATGTATGTAATAGGAAATACAATAGATTCTACAAATCAATTCTAGCTCAGAGAAGATAGATCCTACTTACACTTTCGATTGGGGATACATTAAATAATAGGGGTCATGACCAATATGGATTCACTATATCTAATCAAGGGATATATTACCATAATAACATCACTAGGGAGGGTTCCAGAGTCTCTAGTCAAGCAAAAATATGCAATAACCTTAACTAGGTCCAATGTTTTTATATTCACTAAACTAATAAAAAGTAAAGTAAAAGTCTAATCTCATGCTCACCAATGCTTATGACATAACATGGGGGTTATTAAACATAAAACTAAACATGCATAATAGAATCCTAATTAAGCTATATATAGGTAAAACCCTAATGCATGGAGAGAGAACTATTATTCAAAAGCCATTACTTATGCTACTTCTATCTACTAAAGAGAGGATCAAAGTTAGAGATACTTACCTAAAAGATAAACCTGTTGGGACTCAATCTCTCCCTTGGCCAAAGGTGATTTTAAAGAGGTTGATGTGGTTTTTAAGTATCACTAAGAAATTCCAAAGCATCCAAGACTTCTCTATAAGACTAGATCATTATCCAAGTAAAAATCCTAATCTAAGACCCCTCAAGTAGAATGGTGGAAGATTATATTGTAAAGAAGCACAAATGAATAATTAACTATTGTTATCTCTCTAAGAATAATGAAATGGTTGTGTTTATATAGGTGGATTTAACCCTAAACCCTTTCAAAAAATTTAATCAACAAGGTCAACCATCTCAACATAATATTGTAATTGAAAAAAACTAACTAGGTTAGCCACGGCTAACTAAAATCTAATAAGTTTTGTTAATAAGAATACAAGGTTGATGTGGCCAACATAGTCATGTAAACTACCAAAAAAGGTATTTAGGTTAGGAAAAGGGCTAAGAAATATGGTAAATGACTATATGAGGGTGAAAAATAGGAGGCAAAGCTTAGGGGAATGTTTTTAGGATTTGGTTGGATTGGTAATAAGTGGTAATAAGGGACAACAATCCTGTAAATCACCAATGCTCTACCCACCCCTTGCTTGATGTACCCCTTAGGGCATGCACTCAGAGAGATTGAGACTTGATGGATTCCTGCAAGATAGAAACCATCACTAATTGATAAAGGCTGAAAATGTAATGTTTATACAACTTCCATGTATATAGACCCCTAATTTTGGTACAATATCATTTTACATTAGTTATTTTCCATGTTTGATCACACTTGGTATAATTATGTATATTTGGATATTTTTTGACACATTTAACTCTATCTTTCCTTGATCTATTTAGATACCCTCATCTTCATGTCAAATTTATTTGTTTTCATCTTCAATATCCTATTCACCCTATTTATAATTAGTTTCAACTCCATTATGAACATTTATTTCACCTAGTATATAATTTATAACTATTGACTTTGTCTTATATATAATTGGAAACCTATCTATTATGTCCCTTATGTTTTTGTGGGTCATTCCACTTTGGAATAATTTTATGAACCTTTGATTATTATTATTATCATCATATTGTCCCATCGTCACCATTTTCATGCCATATCATAGAGATCCATAAATATACAAATAATTTCATAGTGCTTTACCAATCGATACTCAAGTGACATTAAAATGGATTATCATCCCTAAATTTGAGTTGGATATTGATTAAATATATTACTACACTTGTGAGGGAGCTTACACATTGATTATATAATTAATATATATCACTTTAAGTCTTGTTCCATCATTAAATTAAAATGAAAATTTGATTTAGATGAATGTTCATGTAGTTCCATTATATTTAATAAGGAGATAAGATGAATACACTTATCATAACTACACTTCACTCATATGCAGAAGATAACTACATTATATCTAGTTATGAGTATGTGGGATATGTATCTATAATTCCATAAGGGGTAACCCAAGTCAGATAGTATTTCACACACTATATTATTTATAATTTTTAGGAATAGGTAAAGGAGAAAAAGAGAAGATAAAACACCACATTCTATAGGTAAATACTTGATAGTGGTTGCACAACCTTGCTCACCATTAACGAATGCACCTACCTAAAATGTTGTAAACTATGAAATTTTACAAAGGGCATAACTAGTTCTTAGGTTCATATTTATCAACATTAAGGGAAAATATTTAGTAGCCTACTAATTTCATGTTTATACATATTTAGTGACATGTTTTTTTTGTACATATATATTGAATAATATAGATTGTACAAAAATAAACAAAACCATCCAAAAATCCTAGATCTAGTCTTAAAAATTGAAAATAGAACCAAGGTGTGAGATTCTATGATTTTACTTTATTTTTATTGGTTAATCATCTATTTGTTTCATTTTTTCATTTTTTTAGCCATGGGATAGATCAAATTAAATTTTTTATTGTTATATCTTAGATCTAGTTTATGTCCTAATTTTAATTCACTATGCACAGTTTAATTACCTTTGAGTGATAAATAGTTATATTATTTTGTGAACTTTATTGTGACAATAATCTAACTTAGGGTTTCAAAAACTTTATCCTCATAGGGTATTATTTTTATTGATTTTTCATTTATATTAGGTTTTCATTAAAACCCTCTCCTTGATTTTTCCTTATTATTAGGTTTCCTTTGGCTCAGATCATGTCAAACTTATTTAACTTTGACATAATTTACATTTATAGATTTATTTTCCATCCTCTTAGTGATGGACCTTATTTTTTTTGATTGTATGATAATCTAATATGAGTTAGATATTGCAACAACCCAGAGGTTTAGGCCAAATAATGTTAAAATTCATCTTAATTATCCTCAACTTCAAGGTGGGGTTAACAAAAAAAAACCTCCTCAAATTTACAATGTTCCTCCTCCTAGGATTATGAGACAAGAACCTAAATCGTATGATCTTATAGAAAATATTTAGAATACCCATGTTAATATTTACATCCTAGAGTTACTCAAAAGTTTAACTATTTACAAAGACACATTATGTGATGCCTTAATTGATACTACTTTTCTAAGTGATACTTAACCTACTTAATTTTCTACTATCATTTAAAAATTGAGATTTTGTAAAAATGTCATTTGTTTTTAATGTAAGTAATTTCATTCTATCAAATTCATAAAAACCCCTTCCCTTGTGCATTCAAACTATTATTAACCATACGGGAATCAAGAGGGTTCTCATAGATAATAATTAAGAATTGAATATTTTGTAGCAAATCCCTAATACACTTGGAATTTATCAAAAATATTTTCCACTTTTGAATATGGTAATAATTTTTTTTTAGCCACAAATCCCTATAAGAATAATCACATTGAGCCTAACTTGTGGGATAAGACTTTAGCTACACCTTGTCATATGATATCTAATGAATTTAGCTACAATATTTTACTTTAATTGGTATACCATCGATTCATGATATAAATGTGGTTCCCTCTATATTAATATTTTATCTTATAAGTTTTTTATCAATGAAATCAAATAAAATGATTTATTTTAGGAGATATAAAATTTAAAAATGTAAAACAATCCTCTTAGATCTGTACTTGTGGCTAAAAATAGTAAATATTTAAATGGAAAATGTTAAATTGATAATTAAACTTTACAAGAGACAATAAATGATGGAATTATTACACTTGGATGTTTATATATTTATAAGTGTAGATTGGGACTAGGAAGATATGCATTTACCTAAATGTAAAATATGTGCCTTTGACTATGTAGTGATGGGATCGGTTCCTACATCAATCATGCCCTTAATGGGATAATTAATTTCCTAGTTTGATTGATGCACCTATATTATTACATCATATTTGTCCTATGTAAACTTTTGAGTGTTTTATTATTTTATGTTTATGTGTAACTAGGTTTCATAACTTTATATACATGTCCTTGTTTGATATGATGGGATCAAATGATGCATTCTTTAAATTTTGACCTAGCTTTCTATGAAACCAACAAAATAAAGTTATATGTTTGGAAACCACTATGGGAGTTATAGCTATGTATTCACTTGCCAGAATAAAACCTCAATGTAATTTGGTGTAGTTTTAATGAAATCTAAAGCAATCATTTTGAATATAATCTTATTATATGTGAAGATGAAACTACATAAATATACATAAACCTTATTTAAATACAAAATGGTGATGAACAAAGATAGATCCATTAATAGTGTAATAAAATATATGGAATAGGTTTAAAATAGTTTTAAATATGAATAAAAATAATAGATACTTGATACATATCTCTTATATTTGTCTTTATCTCATGCATCGATAATTAATTCAAACGACTCAATAATAATAGGATGCTTTAGGACATGTTTTCACTTATGTCAACTAAGTAAATATTAAGAATACAAAATTAAGGCACTTCATGTTAGTTTAGGTACTTATTTTCCTTTTATTTTTTTATTTGGATTATTCCTACACACATGGATTATTCCTCCACTTGAGTTAGCTTGCTTAGGTGTTCTTAGATTTAGGGAGTTACCCTTATTTTTATCATTATCTAGTTTACTTATTGATTGGTCATTGCTAACTTGGGAGTTATATGCTTATTCTAGGCCTATGTGATCATTCATGGAAGAGTTACATTTTTCTCTCCTATTTGTACACATCTTTGTGAGGTATTCTATCAATCTGAGTGTGTTGAATGATTTATTTAGTATTTTGAAATATTTTTACTTGTTTTACTTACAACATTTTTTTTCAATATCTTGCTTACAGAGTTTGTACAACCAAAAGATCTTGGCCAATGATTTGACATGATATTAGAGTGCCATTATAGGTTTTTGATTGCTTGATTTTTCATTTTCTACTATTCTTTTAGGATTGTGAAAATTTTATTTTCAAAAATGAATTTGTCTCTTGGTGTGGCACTCTAGATTACTATATGTTTTTGGGATTGATTTTATCTTAATTGTTGAACACATGCTTATCTTACTAACTAGATATGCTAACCTTTAGCTCCACATTGAATTTAAATTTGGCATGATCCTTCCTTGAAGACCTAAACTATATTTCAAAGGAGAGGAGGGTTTCACACTATAAAAAGGCATTCTGGTCAACTCCCTAAGACCATTCCATTATTGGAATGCCTCCTTGAAGTAGCCTATCCTCCCATTTCACTTGGATATGAATTGGATTCTACAATTTTGATGGTAGGGAACCAAGTTCTATCTACATGGAAAGTATGCAATGGCCTAATGCATAGAGAGTAGACATTTTGGGCACATTATGACCATTAGATCACTCATGATGAATCTATTTAGAATAGTAAGAAACCCTAGATGATGGAATTTTATTTCTATACCTACTAATAGTTACTTTGATACTTTTACATAATGTGAAAATTATTTCTAAATATTTTTAGACTTGATTTGGTGATTTTTTGAGCTGTTACACTTGATTTGGCACTTTAGACCTATAATATTCACCCAATAGTAGTAGTTATCTTCCATATGCAGTTGTGTAGATGCATAATGGCATCAATATAAGTTTCAAATTTGTTTTTTCCCTTGGTAGTGTCTTCTCTTACATTTCCAACAAGTTGAAGTTATTTGGGTTCACCATCATATTCTACTTCAATCCTGCACTCATTTACATTCCTTGGCAGTGCCCAAATCTCTTTTGAAAGCTAAATCAAAAATCTTAAAATCTTAAAACTACCCTAATCTATTTTTTTAAAATTTGTCTTAAAATCTTTTAAAAAATAGTTGATTTTAAATATATTTTAAGGTAGATTTCTAAAAATAGATTAGGGTAATTTTGATATTTTAGACTTATTAACTTAGATTTCAAAAGAGACTTGGGTGCTACCAAGGAATGTAGATGGGAATAAGAGGGAAGTAAAATAGGATGACAAACCCATATAAATTTAGCTCATTGGAAATACAAGGGAAGATGTTTCTAAGGGATAAAAAATTAGTTTGACACTTATGCTACCACCATTATACATCTACAGGGATGCATATGGAAGATAACCTCCACCATTGAGTGAATATTATAGGTTTGAAGCGCCATATCAGGTGGAATGACTTAGAAAATCACCAAAGGTAGGTATGAAACTATTCACAAATCATTTTCACATTATGTAGAAGTATCAAGGTGACTATTAACAAGGAAATAAAATGTCATCATCTAATGTTTGATACTATTCTAAATAGCTTCACCATGAGTGACCTAACACTTAAAGTGTGACCAAAATGTATACTCTCTATTCCTTAGGCCATTACATACTTTCCATGTAGAGAAAACTTAGTTACCAACTCACCAAATGGTATAACCTAGGTTACATCTACCTAAAATGGGTTGCGAGGATGCTTCAAGGAGACATTATAATGACATTGATTGGTCTAATGGAGTCAACCAAAATTCCATTTTGTAGTGTGAAACCCTCCTTTCATTTAAAATATGTTATAGATATTTAATCAAGGATCATGCCAAATTAGAAGTCAAGGTAGATCTGAAGGTTAGCTTAGCTAGCTAGTAAGATAAGCTTGTGTTTAAAAAATAAGAGAAAATCAAGGCAAAAAACATACAAAAAGCCATATTGATACACCTAGATATAAATTCATTTTTGTAAATAAAATTCTCACAATCTTGAAAGACTAGTAATAAATAAAAAATTAAGTAATAAAAAAACTAGGTTGGTGTTTTGATACCATGTCAGAGCATTGGCTAGGATCTTTTGGTTTAACCAAATGCACATATTATATAAGTAAGCCATTACAATATGCTTTCTTGTTTTACTTCAATTTTTTATACAATATCTTGTTTATAAAATCTATGAATTTAGTTAAACCAGAAGATCCTAGCCAATGCTTTGACATGGTATCAAAGTGATAATCTATTTTTTGATTGCCTAATTTGTTATTTTCTCCTTATGTTTTAGGATTGTGAGAATTTTATTTAAAAAATGAATTTGTCTATAGGTGTAGCACTTTGTCTTGCTGTATGTTTTTTGGCTCAATTTTCTCTTAATTGTTGAACATAGGGTTATCTTACTATCTAGCTATTCCAACCTTAATCTCCACCTTGACTTTTAGTTTAGCATGATCCATGCTTGAATAATTGTGCCATATTTAAAAGGAGAGGAGGGTTTCACACTATATAAAAGCCTTCCTGAAGTAACCTAGCCACCCACTTCACTTGTCCATGACATGGATTTTACCATTTTACTCATTTGGAATTGAATTTTCTCTACATGACAAGTATGTAATGGCTTAAGGCATAGAGATAAGATGTTTTGGGAAAATTATAAGCATTGGGTCATTAATGAAAATGATATTTAAAATAGTAAAAAATCCTAGATGATGGTATTTTATTTATAGACTTGATAATATTCACTTTGATGCTTTTGCATGGCATGAAAATGATTTGTGAATAGTTTCAAACTTTACTGTAGTGAGTTTTTGAGCTTTTACACCTAATTTGGCACTTTATACTTGCAATATTCACTCAATGGAAATAGTTATCTTCCATATACATCCTTATAGATCCATAATGATAGCATCATAAGTTTCAAACTAGATTTTTACTCCCTTGGTAGAATATTCCCTTACATTTCTAAGATGGTGAATCTTTGGGTTCACCATCCTATTATGCTTCCCTCATCTTATTCTTATATACATTCATTGGTGGTTCTAAAGTCTCTTTTGAAAGAAAATTCAAAAAGTCTAAAATCTCAAAATTTTCCTAATCCATTTTTTATTAAATCTACCTTAAAATCTATTTAAAATCAGTTATCTTTTAATTATAATTTTTAATATAGCTATTTTATTTTGCCCTTAGTGGCTTGTCTTCATTTAAGAAGCACATAGGGGTGAGTTAAAGGGATTTTTTTTGAATTTGGTTGACTTAAAGAGGAACAAAGTTATGTATTGATTCCAATGAGTGGTTGGAAGGCTAGGTTCTCTTTTGCCACAGGGTATATTTTAAAGTTTTCATGTAAGTTTTTTTAAATAGGCCTTATTTATGGGAAAGTAATATTGTAATAACTTTTGATTGGTAGCTAAAAATTGAGCACCATCTTTTTCAAAAGTTCATATTTTTTCATTTCTCACACTTTGGTCCTATTTTCATTTTAAAATGCACTAAAATTATAAAGTCCTAATTTGGGAGGGTCAAGCATAATTTTAGGAAGGGTGTACATATTAATGTTTGATTCCTTCTATCTATATTTATTAAATTAGATGAAAACAAACTAAAATTATCTAAAATGGATCCTAATATAATTAATTTACTCATCCCCTTCAACTATCATGAATGGAAGGCTTCCATGTCACCCTTTTTGTGAAACAAGAATATATGTAAGATAAGTACGGTATGCAAACTAACCTAGATACAGATAAGGAAAAATGGTTTGAAAAGTGTGATGAAGCTTTTGGTTTTCTTTCTTTTTGTGTCATTAAATTTGCACTTGATCTGGTTTAAATTATGGTTTTAAATTATTTTTCCACCATAATTCCTCCATGTTTCCCAATTTAATCCTTTAACTACATTGAAACTAGGAGTCTTAATATCAACCCATACTCTTCTTGAACATTTGAAAAACTCTTGAAGGTTGTCTCCTTGTTCTAAAATTGCTACAAGTTAAACAGGTGCTCAACTTTCACACTCAAGATTTTAATGGAAGAGATTAGTTATCATGTCATCAAGGAAATATTCAAGGTCATCTTCTCCTTGGCCAATGGGTATGCATTCTTCTTAGGGATCATCTTTCCAGATCTAGGAAACTAATGCCATTACTTGTTTTTAGGAACAAGTAATGGTTGATTCTTTGATAAATGGTTGTCCTCCTCTCTATTACTTTGAAATCAATAGGAGAGAGGTCTTTTAAAGTGACCACTTACCCTTTAGGACTTTGTCTTGGGACCTTTTCCCTTCGAGACATACCCTTAGGGACTTTTTTCCTAGGCCATTTTTCCCTTTAGCCAATTCCTTCAAGACTTTTGTCACTAGCCTTTTTCCCTTTGACCAATTAATTAGGACATTTTGTGTAAAACATCATGCCCTTCAGCCCTTTTTAAAGCATTCCTTCAATATTTCCTTCAAAGATTTTATCCTATAGAATTGATTCTTTAGGAGAATTATCATAAACATTTTATTTGAAATAATTCCATGATAGAATTCCTTCAAACTTTATTTCTTAGATAGAATTCATTCAAATCTTGTGTTTATGTTTATAGGAGTAGGGAATCCTAAAGAAATGAAATGTCTCAAGTTGACAAGATTAAATTTTATAGTCACACAAACATTAGTTCACGGTGTAAGATGATCTAGATATTCGACTAGTCCACTGAATCCTAGTATGTTATCTGGAGGATGAAACCCTGCGCTAATAGCAAGTAATGGCATTAGTTTCCTATTTATTATTCCCACCTTTATTTCCACATGGATGGGTTTATGAGATATATTTTAAAATAAAACCCAAATTTCATTAAATCCAAATTTTATCCATCTTTTATTCTCCCCATGTGGATGGCTTTAAAATAAAAAAAAGAAAAAAGTACATTTTCCCCCATTTTAATAAAACTTTATTCCCATAATTCCCATTCCCACGTGGAATTCTCTTTTACACATTGGATGGTTGGGGGGCATGGAAAAGTTTTTATTAAATTAAACACTTTATTCTACTTTAGTTTTCCCCATGTGGAATCACTTTGGATAGTGGAGATATTTTAATGGGAGATATTTATTATGTTTAAATTTTTTTAACCTTTACCCTCCTTCATACCATGCATGTTACACTTATTCCCACTTAGATATTATTTAAGTCAATGGTTTTAGATGTGGGAAGTGGGTTTATTTAATGAATAAGTTTTATATTAATATCTTTTTTTTGACATGCACATCCACCCACCGTTTACCCTACTTGCACTTGACCTTGCATGGTCGGCATTTTGATGGGAAGTGGGAAATTAAATGGTTTATTTCAATGCTTTATCTTCTATGTGGAATATTACATTTGTCAAGGATTTTTGTGGGAAGTTATATTATTCATGGGGAGATAATGGTAATGTGGAATATTATTTATGGGCAGGCATTGTGTTAAATTAAGTATGGAGTTTTAACATCCCATAAATTAGGATATTTTATTCCTTCTTGTTTTTATGCAGCCTATTTAGAGTTTATCCATACTTTAGGAAAATGAATGTTGTTATCCAATGTTGGATATATAAAATATTATTTCATTTTATATTATGGGGAATTATTCTAGAAATATAGAATAGAGGGAAACAAAAAATAGAGAAAATATAGTTTGTATTTTTTTATAGGGGCATAATTTTGATATAGCTGGTTGAGGCAATTTTAACTATTACAAAATATTTTTTAATTTTTATAATTATAGAGAGAGATTTTTAAAACTAGAAGGTAGTTTATAAACCTTTTGAGAGTGTTTTTCCTTGTTGGGGAGAGAGAAATTGCCCATTTTAGAAAAATATATTTGCAGGTGATAATTTTGGAAATAGAGGATATTTGTGATATGTGATCAAAGTTATTTAGAGGTTGATCAACCAATTTCAAGTTATTTAGGGATATAAGTTTAATCATTATATTTATATCTTATTTAAATGGAATGGTTTGAATGAACTCGAGGATGTAGCCAATTGGTGAACCCCATAAACAATCTCTCATCTCTATTTTATTATTTTATTTTAATTTTTCCTTAGTATATCAATTTTTAATTATTATTGATATTTAGAATTTAATTACTTAAATTTAATTAAGAGATTGTTGGCAGAGGATAAAAATATTAATTTAATGTATTATCTATTTAATACAATTATATGAGTTTACAAAATACTCATTCAAAGTTATTTAATTAATATTACATTCAGATTAAAATAAAAGTTAATTCCTTTGATTTAATTTTTTTTATAAAAATGACTTAATATTAAAATCCATTTTAAATAAATAGTATTTATTACTAGGGGGATAATTACTATTTATAGATCAGTTTGGTACCAAAGCAATCAAAATATAGGGATTAACTTTTGATTGTGTAGAAATTTAATTTCAATTTCAGTGTTGGTTGGATTCTTTGTAGATTATTGTTTACTCCATTTATAGCGTTAAAAGTATAGGTTGTTTGTAGGAATAGAAAACCATGGGCAAGTTTTCTAAATAAGAGAAAATTGATGAACTTGAAGCATTTAATATGTAGATTCAAGAAGAGAACTCTCTCTTGAGATCAAAATTCTACTCCATGGAAGAGGAGATTGAAAAGTTGAATTATGATTTGTAGACCAAGGATGAGCTCTTAGCAAAGTTAAAGAATGGTGAAAGAATGAAGGAATTTCCTTCCACATTAGATGTAAAAATAATGATAGATGAATACACTATAATTAAGTCATCATGTAGTACTTCTTTTCATTCAGTTTTAGATATTTATTTTGGTGTTTTTGAAAAACAAACTAAGGGTATTAGGTCTAAACTGTTAAATAAAATGGGATTTGAAGGAAGAGGCCTTGATGAAAATAAAAAATCTTAACTAACCCCATACAGGTAGAGGATATGACTCACTTTTTAGGTTTGGGGTATACTGGTGAACAAATGGAAATTGGAGAAAGTTCCAAATCCATAGTAAGAAGACAAGCTTCCAACTACCATGAATATAAGCCACTAATTTTTTAGATTAAACTATCATAAGTGGATGATAGATGTAAGAGGATTATAAGAAGAGGTATTGAGATTCTACCCCCTCTTTCTTAAAAAACACATAACACTAAGAATTTGGTAAATTATGAAACTTGTAATGCACTCTTTTAGTTTGAACAATATGGCTATGATATACAAAAAATGTGTTATACTTCTCCTTGTACTTTTTGTGGGTTTAGTAATCATTTTATTGCTTATTTTTGGAAGAGAAAATATCTACTAAATAAGTTTTTGCCTTTTATGAAAGAAAAGGTAGCTACTAATGATAATTTAGAGGTGAGAAATGGTAAATAGGTTTCCTCATCCAAGAAAAAAGATAAGAGAAACTTTTGCACTCATTATCATAAGAGTGGACATAGAGTTGAGAAATGTTGGAAACTTCAACCATCACACTCTCCTAAACTTGGTATATATTCCAATTTATATTTCAATTGTAAAAATAAGGATTTATTATCATAGGATTTTTGGTCTAAATAACCATGCAATTTTTATGGATTAGATAATCACTATGTTGTCTTATGTTGGAAAAGAAAACTAGTTAGTAACTTATTTATGTTTTCTTAAGAGAAACAAATGGGTAATAATTATTGTACTCATTATAATTTAAGTGGGCACTAAAATGATAAATGTTGGGTATTTCATCCACAGCTTTGTTTTAAGTATTATAGGAAGACATCCATGAATAATGATGCATTCGTAAGAAAAAATGAAGTTTTAAACCCGCTAATTTCAGAAACAAAACAAGAGGAAGGCAAATTATCTAATAATTATCCACAAATGAATCCATTCATTTTTTATTTGGATGATAATGATCTTTTTTTGTCTAGTGGTAATTTTTCATAGCTGTGGTATTGATTAGCATGCATATTTTCAAAGCATTTTTGGTATTCCAAGGAATACATTTTGACTTTGAAATTTTTTGGAGCTACCAACTGTGAGAAAATACAAGTCCCAAGTTTATGATACTTCGATTATTTTTCTCATGTTTGTAGTTTTGATAAGCTATATTTTTAATCTCTTGATAAGTTTTTGAGTTATTGACGCATTAAAAAAGGAATTAACTCATATTTAAACTTGGAGATATTCCCAAATGATTTAAGTTTAGAATTTGGATTATTGGAGTAACATGTAGAGAAAAACCAAGAGATAGGTTTATCATACTTAGATTATTTTTCTCACATATAGATTTTGGAAAACCTTTAGTTTTAAACCTTGACAATAGTATATGCAGATTATATGGGGCATGATCAATATGTCTATTTTGGAAAATTTGAATTTTAATGTGTGTGTGTGTGTGTGTGTGTGTGTGTGTGTGTGTTGTTGTTGTTGTTGTTGTTGTTGTTGTTTACATTATGCAAATAGAGGCTTATAAGACCCTTTTCAGTGATTGTTTATAATTATAATTATTATACAAAATTTTTATAGCATGATATTTGAATATTTATAAGTCCCTCATTCATTATGGGCATTTGTCTATAACTATTAAATATAACTACAGTTAGCATGTATATTTATTACACTAACAAACTAGTTTGTAGTTGTACTTGGTGATCATTTTGTAGATAGATTCATCATTTTGGAGATGTGACATTTGAGTAGGTAGGTTACTTCTATCTACAATTTGGAATTAGGTAGATATTCTTTCATTGGAATTTTAGGGATTTAGTTTGATTTTTGAATCATTACAATGATATTTTATAGTGATGTTTTATAGAGTGAACCATTTATAAATTTAGTGAGTGATTTGACCTTTTGGAGGCTAAAATGGTCTTATTGGGGAGGTTTGATCTATAATTTAAAAAAAATAAAAAATTATGGGGTTTAATTATTTTCCCACCATAATTCCTCCATTTTCCCCAATTTAAATATCTTATATATTATTCCCACCTTTATTTCCACATGGATGGGTTTATGAGATATATTTTAAAATCAAACCCAAATTTAATTAAATTTTATCCACTCTTTTATTCTCCCCATGTGGATGGGTTTAAAAATAAATAAAAAGAAATACCTTTCCCCCCATTTTAATAAAAATTTATTCCCATAATTCCCATTCCCACGTGGAATTCCCTTTTACACATTAGATGGAGGGCATGGAAGAGCTTTTATTAAATTAAACACTTTATTCCAGTTTAATTTTCCCCATGTGGAATCACTTTGGATGGTGGATATATTTTAATGGGAGACATTATGTTTTAAATTTTTTAAACTTTACCCTCCTTCATACCATGCATGCTACACTTATTCCCACATGGATATTCTTGAAGTCAATGATTTTGGATGTGGTAAGTGGGTTTATTTAATGAATAAGTTTTATATTAATATCTCTTTATTGACATGCACATCCACCCACCATTTACTCTACTTGAACTTTCCCTTTTGCATGGTTGACATTTTTTATGGGAAGTGGGAAATTAAATGGTTTACTTCAATGCTTTATCTTCTACGTGGAATCTTCCACTTGTCAACAGTTTTGGTGGGAAGTTATATTATTTATGGGGAGATAATGGTAATTTGGAATATTATTTATGGGAAAGCATTTTGATAAATTAATTATGGAATTATAACATCCCATAAGTTATGGGATTTTATTCCTTCTTATTTTTATACAACATATCTGAAATTTATTCATACTTTGGAAAAATGAAGGTTATTAGCCAATCTTGGCTATATACAATATTATTTTATTTTATATTGTGGGGATTTATTCTATAAATACATAACAAAGGGAAATAAAGAATGGATGAAAGACATATTGTATTTTCTTTTATAGGGGCATAATTTTGATATAGCTAGTTGAGGCCATTTTGCCTATTACAATTTTTTTAATTTGTATAATTATAGAGAGGGATTTTTAAAACCAAAAGGTAGGTTATAAACATTTTGAGAGTGTTTTGCCTTTTTGGAGAGAGAAATTGCCCATTTTGGAAAAATATTTTTGCAGGTGATTGTTTTGAAAATGAAGGATATTTTTAATCTATGATCAGAGTTCTTGAGAGATTAATCAACCAATTTCAAGTTATTTAGGGATGTAAGTTTAATCATTATATTTACATATTATTTAAATATAATGGTTTGAATTAACCCAAGGATGTAGCCAGTTGGTGAACCCCTTAAACAATCTCTAGTCTCTATTTTATTATTTTAGTTTAGTTTTTCCTCAGTATATCAATTTCTAATTATTATTGATATTTAGAATTTAATTACTAAAATTTAATGAAGATAATATTGGTAGAGGATAAAAATATTAATTGAATGTGTTAACTAGGCAATAAAATTACATGAGTTTACAAAATACTCATTCAGAATTATTCAATTAATTTTCTATTTAGATTAAAATAAAAGTCAATTCCTTTGATTTAATTAAAAAAATGAGAAAATGAGTTAATATTAAAATCCATTTAAAATAAATATTATTTATTATTAGGGGGATAATTACTATTTATGGATCAACACTTTCACATTAAATTAGTGAAAACACCCAAGGAAGTATGGGATACCCTAGGATTTTTTGGGGGAAATTGCATGAAATGGAAAATGAGTTGATTGGTATTAAAATTAATAGTTTTAACACAATTTAGGACTAATTCACCAATTTTAAATCATTTAGATTATAACTAAAATAATATGGAATTGATAAAAATGATTCACAACTCATTATGTTTGTCCTTGCAAAACTTGGTCTTAACTATTCTATTTTCATCTCCACCTTCCATGCAACCAAGAGAGAAATTGGTACTTCATGGACTACACTCTCCTTTGATGAATTTTTTGTTGATTTGACTCAATAACAAGATAAAATAATTTAGATGGGTGCATTGAATTCCACTAAACCACATTCTCTACTTGTAGGACATGACACCAATAAGGCTTCAAAAGAGAAGAAACAAAATAACAAGGATCATGAGAGTAAGAAGGAACAAGCCACCACAAAATCAACCAATGAGACCTCTTACTCCAATTTTAAGCATAAGAAAGAAAGGATCAAGTGTGGTTATTTCAAAAATAAGAATTATGAAAGCAAATGTTTGAATAAGTAAATTAACCACCTAAAAATCCTTCTTGAGAATAACAATTTAGGTATTCCTGAGTCTATCAAACCATCTTCATCAACCCCAAAATACTCCAAGGAAAATGACAATGGTAAATAAAAGGCAAAATAAAAAGGTGAGAAGGAAGTTAAAGGTAGGGCCTTATTTGTAGTTATACCTCTGACTCCTACATGGGTCATTGATTTTGGATCATCACATCTTATGGATTCTTCATAGATTGAGTTCACTTCCTTAGGACCATGGACATGTCCACTATTAACTTAGGTGATGTCACACACACACACACACACACACACACACACACACACACACACACACACACACACACACACACACACAGTTTTTTAGGAGAGGTTTTGTTAAAGTTAGTGGCATATCATTCAATAATGTTCTTAATATTCCCTACCTTTCAACTAATCTCCCATTAATCTACCATGCTACTCACCTTGGTCTGGGTATGTGAGTTGTGTTCACTCCAAATTTAATGTATGTTAAAGAGTTGCACAATGATACTATATTGATAGTGGGATTGGTTAATAATCATACTCAACTATATACATTCTCACACTTTGTCCTTTACTCTCATTTAGATTCTTGTTCTTCAAAGTCACCTAGACTTGATGATATTTTTGAGCCTGACTTTATATCTAATATTGAGGACTCTTCATCTATTACTAATGTCTATGATAGTGATGGGGAACACATCCACCATATTCTTATCACCTTCCAAATATTAAGGAGTTATTTATTGAGTCACCCACTTTAGGTCCACTTTAGACATTATAAGGAACATGTAGTTTGATTCAGGACTGATCAAACATTGGGTAGTCTTCTAGTCAATTATAAGACATTCCATATTCTTTCTTTGCCTCTACTTCAGATACTCTATAATTACATGGAAAAGTTTGCCCATTTACTATACATGAGGAGAATAGTTCCTTATATAGGGACCACACCTTGGTTGGATATCCATCAGGGACTTGGTTGACACATACACTATCCTAGGGTGATTCACTCTTCACTACATCTACTACTAATCCATAATCACTCTAGAGAGCTCATTTATAAGATATAGGGTGGCTACATGCAATTTTAGCTTCTGGTGGGGATTTTTATCCCTCTTTATTATTTTTATCTCTTTTAGAGGGGAGTTTTTTCCTACATGTTTTTTAGTTTTCTCCACTTTATGAGATTTATTTTGTACATGGTTACCTCATCAGGCCTTGTTATCAGGACACATTTCTTCTACCCACCTAAGTTGTGCTTATAGTGGGGTATTAGTTTGGGTATTTATTTTCCTTGTATTTTGTTATTTGGATTATTCCTACACACATGGATTATTACTCTAATTGAGTTAACTTTCTTAGGTGTTCTTAGATTTAGGGAGTTACTCTTGTTTTTATCATTGGCTAGTGGATGTTACTCTTTGATTGGTTATTGCTAACATGGGAGTTACATGCCCATTCTAGGCCTGCATGATCATTCACATAAGGATTACATTTTTATCTAATATTTTCACACATCTTTTTGAGATATTATATCTATATTAGTGTGTTGAATGATTTCTTTAGTTATTTTTAATATTCTTACTTGTTTTACGTACAACATTTTTCTCCAATATCTTTATTATAAAATCTATGCATTGGGTTAAACCAAAATATCTTGGCCAATGCTCACAAAATTTGAGAATGAATAAAGGTATAAGGACTCAAAAAATTATGAAATGAAAAATTTATAGGCCCACCATACTCACCTACAGCAAGATGAACATGTCAAAAGATCCCATACTAGGAAAAAAATAGCATGAGGTTCAAGAACAAATAAAGGAATGTGTGTAAATAGGATCAAGGCTAAGAACTAATAAAACAATTAAATAAATTTATTTATAAGGTTTAGGAAAAAATGAGTGGTATTATGGGGTAAGAAAAGTCTTAAAAATAAGAAACAATACACAAATATGGAGAACATGAAAAAATGTGGCAATAAAACTATGGAAAAGGGTCTTGTACCAAAGTTTAGGTGTCTATATAATGCCTCTAATTTTATTTGTCTTTATGATTAAATACATGCATGTTTAAAAGTATATAAAGATAAATAATTAAAGTGCATAGTTTTAGATACTAAGGGAAGAGTGGAAGAACTAAATGATGCTTAAGATAGGTTTCATTCACACTAAAGTTTTATTGACACACCAAAATAAATTCCTATTGCTACAATTAGTAAACACTATAATAAGAAACTTTAACTTTGAATTTTGAAATTGAAAGTTGAAATTGAAATATAAAATAACATAAGAATGAATACATGTAATTTTTTTTGAACCAATTTTTTCCATAATGTGAAAATAATGTTCCTATTCTAATTATTTTGATTGAAATCATTTCTAAAAATTGCTAGATATAACCACCATTTTTGTAAGGGTTTTGTGAACCTAATCCACTTATTGATTAAGGAAGTAGATAATGTTTTATTCCAAGTAATATTTTATCAATAAATTTTGAGAATTTCTCTTTCCTAACTTTCTCTTGAGAGGAAATTAATTTGATATATTCCCCCATTTTGAGGTAAGGGATTGGATAACCTATACCTGTAATGACCTATATCAGAATAGATAGAGTTACAAGAACCATGTGTAATAAAATTATTAATAACTAATACTATTTTTAATTTTACATATTATTATAAAATTTTACATGCAAACCCCAAATTTAATATATAAGTGTTATATGTCATATTAAAAATAACATCATGTATTACTTAACCCAAGGGTATAAATTACCCTATGGAAAAGTAAGATAGGGACACATGGTATGGAAAATTAAGATAGAGACAAATGACATGCCCCAATTTAGTGAATATTCCCCAAGTATGGATACATATTCCAATGAGAAACACACACAAGTAGCATGCCCCATAAATGCATGATATATACCATGGAAACATAAGTATCAATAAATTATAATTCAATATAGGTATATTATAAAAATCATGGCACCAAAAATAGTATAATAATATGCATTATAAACATCATGGAAATAAGCATGGGATATATCTATCTATATCACACAAGTTAATACCACAAAATTTAGGTAATACACATATTTATATAAGACAATGCACAAGGATGGGACACATAATAAATGACAAAAATAGGATCCTCTATGGATAATGACATACCAACACACAAGCATACACACACACAAGTAAGCACTCACGCAAAATAATCAATATCACTAATCAAAATGTAACCTATCCATGTCTATATCCATATATAACACATGATCTAGATACTATCAAGATATTTACAACTATGTAAATTATCAAAATATGATAAATGGTTAGTAAGGAATAATATCACCATGATATTATGTTGTATCAAGATCCCTAAGTGTAAGGATGTCAACAACATGACCATGCCCCTAGGATGTAACCCATGTAGCTACATGATATATGGATGTTCCACTATCATATGTAACATATTTATCTACATATAATCTACTCAAAGTAATACCATGAGGAGAAAGTGTAGATAGATTTGATATCCTCTAGTACATTTAGATATGTAACCCATGATAAAATAATATTTGTCATTTTTGAATTTTATAATTTTTTTTTGAGAATATAGATAAAGAAAATAAGAAGCCATAAGAACACACACTATCAAGGATCAAATAATTGAAAAATAAAACTAAAATGGCACAAACATGAGGAAGATTCTAAGCACCTTATAACTTTCCTTAGAACTCAATGTATGCTAGGACATGAAGTCTATAATATATGTTTTAATGATTAGGAATAAAATTAAAGTGCTTCTAATTAGATAAGAAAAAAATGGACTAGGATATTGTATCAATTAAATAAAACACACAACTAGAAAAATGTTAATGTAATATAAGATAATTTACAAGGTGCAAACTCTAGAATATAGATGAATGAAATCAAACTTTAGGGAGGAAACCATGTGGAATGTATGCCATATAAATTAAATAATATATGTATCGTAATCATGATATTATATAATAAATATGTATCAATCAAGATATATATGTGGTATAACAAGGATAACCATTAATTTGGTCTATGTAATCAAATGCATGATAATAGGAGTCTTTTTGTCACTAGATGTATCAAAAAAATGATCACAAGATGAGAAATAAGTATCATCATCTTGAGAATAAATATGTTTATAATAGGTTGGAGGAGTTTTTGTAGACATTGTAGGAATATATTAGGGTATAAAAATTTCACAAGGTCTCAAGTCAACCCTGATATGTGATGAATAGATTATAAGATTGTACAATTGGTATAACATAAAATCAAAGTAGAGTGGTCTAAGGGCCAACTACAATTGGAAGGGTAATGACACCTAATGTTGTTAATGTAAGACCATCATAACTATGTATTATTATAGTCATACAAAGTAATTTTATCTCATTATACACTTAACTAAATAATAATGTCATTGAAATAAAGTTTTCACTAGAACCATTGTCAATCATAATTCCATGCATGATGGAATGTGTTTTACTAAATTTGGGAAACTATATGGGTTAATTTACTAAATATAAAAGGGGTCTATATTAAAAGGAAAATTATTTAATAAATGTGCCTTAATTAACCTACTAATTTAATAAATTTAGAAGTTCTTAATTGATTTACAAAAATAGAAAACAAGGGGATAGAGAGTAAAACTTAGCTGATTCTGGGCTGAGACGAAGGAGATAGAGGCTATAAATTACTAATCTAGTTAGCTAGACTATAAAAAATAGGATCCATAATTATAATATCTACCTAGATAGGAGTGTCAAAAATGGGACACCTAGAAGTCGAGTGATGTTTTCCAAGTTTTGGCACTATAGTCTTTAGTGTCGAAGATTTTTGAGCTTTTTGGGTTCTATTCATCTACTCTGGGAGACCCTGTGCATGAAATATTGAGTCTTTATTATTCATGAATATCTATGTGTAATTTATTTGGTATTCAAGTATCCTAGTTCCTCTTCATGATTAATATGTGATCTTAAATACAACTTAAAAATGGGTTAGTGTGTAATATGTACTGAATATGTGATCACACCCCTGTGTGGGCATGATGCCTACATACCAATACTCCAAAGAGGGATCAAGGAAAATGGAGTTATCCTAATTTTAATGTGTATTATGCAATAATATGTATGAAATTCAAGTGTATGAAAATTTGGGTAAGCTTGAGATGACTCGTGACTGGTGTAGGAGTTTGGATAGGCTAGAAATAATAGTGGTTGACTGTATATAGAGACTAGGAAGATTTTCTTAAGTGTGCTTTAGTATATTTCTAGCTTGCACATTTTTAATGATTAACAACCCTTCTAAATGACCTTTTAATGGGATTTTATAGGGAAAATAGTGATCCTAGATTAGATAAAGTCACATTAGGATGACAAGGGAAAAGATAAGGATTCAAAAAAATCTGACCATTTGAGGCTATTGTGGACTTAGACAACAATACTAGAAAGTGGACACCCTAGGTCCCATCACTATAGTTAAACTTATGGAACTATTATCTATGGGGAAGGGGACCCTAGGGGATATATTTTTGCCTAGGATATGAGTCTATGACAGTAAGGGCTAAATATAGAAGGCTTCAGATGACTGGGAAATAGTGAAAACATTCCTAAGTGGGCTATGTAAGTGAGTAGGAGAGACCTATGATTTTGGTGTTACAAGTCATGCTCAAGTTGTAAAAATTGAATTCTAGTATGAATATAGAGTTATGATAGTTAAAAAATCCATGTATACATATATGAACATTTTTTGATGCATCATTAGGTATCTTGTGTTCATGGAATGTAATGGAAGGCATATGTCTTTTATAACTTGAAATAATGTCCATAATTTTTCCAATCTCATGTTAAGGCATAAAATTATACTAATGTATATATTTTTCCATATTCACATAGTTTTTAGGGGCATTTTCCTTTGGTAAAAAAAATAAATTTTCTATGCATTGATTATGTTGTGAAATAAATTCATTCAACAAATAATGATGCCCATCAATGATAATTGTGTTGTTATCAATTAGGTCCTAGTTATTATTAATTAATTTGAAAATTTTAATAGTTATATATCTTGAAGTTATATGATATTCACAAAATGTATTATGATCATCATTTTAAGCAATGTCTTAGTTTTATCCATTTGGAAAGTTTTTGTTAAGGAAATCACATTATAGTCAAGTAATTATTTTAACATCACGTTCATTAGATCAAGTAATATTTTAAATTATTTCATTTTCCTAAGAGTGGAAAAGGTAAACTTATCTCTTGGATTAAAAAGTACATAATCCATATTAACCTCATTCTTATTTTGGAAATAGGAACATTACTATTCTTAGGTTTGTACATTGTTTTACCTAGATATTTAGATGATATGGATGTAAAATAAATATATGTGTACTTTAACATATTATAATCCTTAATCTTAATTTCAATGTTATGTAGTGCATTATTTTTTTTTCAAATGAGTAATATGTGATAAACATGACTTTATGTTTGAGTGGGTTAAGAAAACTATCATATAATATAATTTGAAGCTAATTGTTAGGAAGTTATGGCATTTTGGTAAGCATGGTTTTAATTTTAAGCACATATTCAAAAATGTGTTCATTATATCTTTGTTTAAATTTATTTTTTAATAAAATGTAACATTATAACTAATTTTATCAAATAAATCCCTAATAATAGGTTAATAAAATCATTCAGTCAGTAGATGAGTCCCATAGGTTATAAAATAAAACCAATTTAGGTCATATCTACTGAGACTCTTAGAAAATAGCTTTACCATGAGCAATCAATCATCTTTGAAAATAATATAAGATCAAAATAAATATTGTATATGTTGAGATAGATCCCCATTATTGTTAAATATTATAAAATTAAACACTTTCAAATATGGAGGCAAAGGGAAAATAGGGACTTCTTAAGCTAAAGTGTTGTGCAATATGTCATAAGATGAAACTGCATGGATTAGTGTGCCAAATGCTTGAGATAATTTAATTAATCTATGTGTTAGTAAGTTAATATTTTACTATCATATCATTAGATGTACCTCTTGGTATAGGATTGCCATGCGTATGTAAAGGTTTCTTAAAATGATTAAAATTGGTATGCAAGGAATGATGAGTGTTAGGACTATGTCTAAATCCAATTTATTTAATACATTAAGTCATAAGAGGAACATTGGTATTTAGATTGGTAGGTGGGATAATATAAGTATTAGGAATAAAAGTGTCATATTAAAGAGGTATAATAGAATGGGGTGGGGGTATACAATGAGTAGTATCACAAGGGGTACTAGCATCACCACTTTATGTATAAGGGGTAAAACCAACCAATAGAGGTTACTTAGGAAAAATGATCCTTATTAATAATTGATGTATTGAAGCCTTCAGTGAGTTATAAAATCACAACATAAAGATATTAATGATTGTTGGTACTAGAACTATGATAATTTATTACATTCACATTTTTAAATTTTGACACATATATAATATTGGTAGGTGTATTATCACAAACAAGTTAATTATCCTTACTAGCACCATCATAAAAATTAATACTATAAAAAGGCATATATTTCCTCATGTTAGAAAATTAATCATCAACATTAATGTTGGAATGAGGAACATCAACATCATAATAGATATTGGAATTTTCAAAACATGGGTAATATACAAAGGTAATTTTATCAATTCACAAGTATCACCACTCAACATATCACTATCTAGTGGGATGTAAATAACTTGACATACTAAGAATAATAAATAAAAATGAAGAATAAAAAGGAATTAATGTATAGAGCCTTAAGCTAAAAAACATAAAAAATGAAATTTGGAAAAAAGGGTACCAAACCCTAGTTAACCTCCAAATATATATATGAAATCAAGAAATAAGGGTATGACTCTAAATTAGAGAGTGAAAAATATGTAATCAAAAATAGGTAAATATAAATTAGGGTTTTTCCAAACATGTAAGAAAATATTAAGATCTAATATCATATCTCAAAATTTAATAAATAGTCATGAAACCCTAGGAGGAAGGTATGAGTGGTAAAATAAGGAATGGTTCACCAATTTTTAAAAAAATTTAAGTGTTTATCAATGAAACAACATAGATTATTTAAATAAGGAGATATATTTTTCAATAATGTAAAATAGTAATTTTAAATATACACTAATGGATAAAAAAGTTAAATGTAGACACTTTCTATATTATATAGCACCTCAGTCTTCTACAATTGGAAAATATAAACCTTGGCTTTTCCTCTTAATTTTAGATATTTTACCACTATAAAAAGGCTTAAATATAATATCTCTCTATGCCTGTTGATTATCTATTAGTCTCACCAATATTATTATGATGATTCAAAGCTTATATCATGCATAAAATTTTATAAACATGCTTATCTTTTATTTTTCTAAGTTATAGACCCATGCCTATTTTCCACCTTCCTAGACACTTGTGTCCTAATTAGAGACCTATGTCAGTGCAAGTGTCCTATCCCAACATAAATGTGTAGTTACCTAAAGTCAACAAATTTTAAAATGAAACATATCTGTATGGTTGGCCTAAGCACTTTAATGTGATATATTCTCTAAAATTATTGGTATGTATGCATGATCAATCCTCATTCATTCCTCACCTAACACAAACCAAAAAACTCACAAGGTAACTTATAAAAAAAATTCAATCAAGAATTCAAGTTAATAAAGCTTCCCTATTTACCCTTATTTCCATAATAGTCATAGAGACAACACATCGATAGATCTGAAGTACTAAAGGAGTAGCCCATGATCCATATTTTCCAAGTTACAAGCTAGGTCATTATTGTACTTTATTATCACATATTTAATCCTTATGCACACATAATCCCACATGTAGGGGAGAATTACATGATTTTGAGGCCATTTTTAGAGTAGTGGTTATGTAAGCAACACTTAGTGACATAGGGATATTTTAGGTTAGCTCAACACCATGATCCCACTAACCTATTTTTCTCATATTCACTATGAAGATAAAGAACTAGGGTTTTATCTATTCAACAAGAGTAACAGTCCATGAGATAGATCCATATGCACCAAAGTGAAGGTGAAATAGAACCCAAAACATTACAGGTGGTCACATCTATATCTGTTAGGTATTCAACACTAGACACCTATGTGTAGGTTATATAGAAGTGTCTATGTAACCATATAAGGTTGATGTAAGTGTTTGAGGTCACAAAATTAAAATTTATAGAATCTAATGACTAATCTAGAATATAGATCCAGTCTATTTCTAGCTTATTCCATATCAAATTTTAATGCACATACTAATCTAGCTAAGTACCATTATTTTTCCATTTATTGTAATATCAATGGTTGTACTTACTATTTAAGCCTCTCTCAATATTTAAATTTATAATATTGTTTATTTGATTTTGAAAATTAATTGGTTTGTTATATAAATAGTTTAACACCCTTATGCCCTAGGATATATCTATTTACTTAACCCTAGATTCCCTAATCTATATTTTAGGTTTAAATAGTAAACATATAAATGGAAAATGCTAAATTTATAATTAATTTTTAAATGAGACAAAAGATGAATAAACTATCACACCTTGATATTTTATAGGTATCTAAGCATGGATTGAGATTATGTAGGTTTGTACTTATCTCTATGTTTTAGGCCCTAGGTAGGATCAATGATATCCTAGTTTGCCTGATATACTTGTCTTTTTATGTTGTACTTGTCATGTTATTTCATAGATGTCCTACATTGACTTTAAAATATTGTATTATGTTGTACTTATGCAAAAATATATTTTATACCTTTATGTACCTACACTTATTTGATATGATGGGTAGAAATATATAAATGTTTTGTTCTCATTATTTGACCCCAAAATTACATCAACTCAAAAAAAAAGTTATGAGCTAGACACCATTGTGGGATTTATAACTATGTATCCTATTTGTAAAGTGAATAAAATATAAACCAAGGGTTTTGAACCTCTTCTTCCTAAATGTAAGATGTAACTACATGAAATACACTTAAACCTTATCTATATATAATATTGGGAATACAATTTCATCACAAGTGTACAAAAATATATGGTAAGGGATAACACTAAATTTAATTATGGAGTATAATAATAAATACTTGATTCCTCTCTCTTAGATTTATCTTTATTTCATGCATGGATAATGAATTGGAATTACTTAGTTTAAATAGGATGTTTTAGGGCATGATTCACACTTATGATGACTTGGGAAACAGTGAGATGTGACAAACATGTACATATAGTGTGATTAAATGTAGAAGGACCCACAAAATGATGATAGAAAGGATTGGTATGCCCACTAACCCTATATAATGCAAGATTAGTGGGACAAATAATCCAATCCTATGAAAAATTATGGTGATAGGTTAGAAAATAAACATAAGAATGTGTAAAAATAGGTTTGGGTCCAAGAAATAATAAATTTATAGAATTATTATATGTATTTGAAATGTTTATGAATAAATTATGGGTATTATGGGATATGAGAAGTCTTAAAAACATGTAAATATACACAAGTACAATTGTAATAACCTAAAAATGACACTTGAGTGCTAAGAGTGTTACTTGAGACCACCCATCCCTAGCTTATCCCTTGACCTATCTTAGGGACTATTTATACACTTATCTAGCATTTGTGAAAGCCACACACATCCATAAAAATCCATAAAGTATTCATAGATCCTCATTTTTTCATCTTGGCCCCAAGTGCCTTAGGTTCTACCACCCAAACACTAGCACTATAATAGGGACAATAGTGCCCCATGGTGTTAGTTTCTCAATTTTTTTGCTATTATTTTTTCTAGCATTTTGTCACCAATGAATATTATTTAAAATGAGAAACCCATTAGGTTGTCCTAGACCTCTTTTAATACTTACATAAGTACTATAAAAATTTATACATGACTTTTATCCCTCTTATCACTAGATAGAAATTATATGCAAATTACACAAACAAACTCAAAATAAGCTGTGAAAAATCAAGGTTGTCAATCCCTATTCTACCCTAATTCTATAGAAAACCATATATAACATTCATAATCTTAGATTACTCAGGTTTCCAATCTCAAGTACATTAAACTCACTCAATCTAGAATTCATACTAGTTTCACTTGCACTTGCACCAACACTTAGGTGGGGAAAACTACATCAGGCTTGATCCCTCTTTGGAGTATTGGTATGTAGGTAATTCTGATCACAATGAGGTGTTGAGGATTACCAACCTAACCCACTAACAACACATTTTAATACTTGTGCCAACCATAATCCCTATTAATATGGAGGTTTAAGGTTTACATATAAAATCAGTCAAAATGAGTCATCTATAGATATCCATAACTTGTGTGCATAGAAATAGACTTGATAGATCTAGAAACAGGTACACCTAGAAGCTCAAAAGACTTTTGCATGTATGACAATAGCACAAAATTAGGGACACTAACATCACATGGTACTACTTTCTAATTAAGGCACTACTTTATAAGAAGAGTTTTGACACTTGGATCTTGTCTACAACACTAAAATTAACCTCTATCTTAATTTATAATATCTAGATCTCCCATTTCAATCATTTTCTAGCTAAGTATTTGTTTACATTAGTTATTTCCATTTTTTAAAGGATAAAATGAGTCAATTATATTAAAAATTAGTGGTTTTATTTATTACATATTTCTACCTTGATTTTCTATACTTAGACCCTTTAACAATCTAGGGCTTAAACTCCATAAGCCTTAAAAAGTTAAATCAGTAATAAGACAAAACATGAGAAAGACACCCTAAAAAAGTTATTGTACAAAAATTAGATGTCTATAGCTACATAAATTACTAAAATTTATACATGAGGCTCATATTTATAATTATCCTAAAGGAAATGTCCCCTTCCAATTTTTCAAATTTGAAGAACCCAAGTAATTTGTTATCCCACACCTTAACATACCTCATCCAAAGTTTATGGCACCTCACTAATATTTTCCTATGAGAATAATTCATACATTTGTTGTGCATGAAATTAGTAATAAAAATAATTATAGTCATGCTTAGGATGATAATGAATATTAATAAGATTACAAACTAAAAACATAAATGAACATTTATAAGACCTTAAATTTACACCGTGTTGTCTTGGAGAATATTTAAATGACATGAATACATTTGTTATTGGATAATTATATAACATTTCCAAAGATTATGGGTGACATTTCCCATTCCCTATGCTTAAAAGCATGCCATATCTTAAGGATAAATGAAACTAACTTATGAAAAATACTTGTTCCAATACTAATAAATATCAACAAAATATTAATCCCCAAACAATCTCCTTAGAAAATGTGGAACTAGAGTCAAACATATCAAACAAATGATAATGGTAAATTATTAAGAAAAAATTAAATAGGTGTTAAATGTAAAATAATATGAAATCCTCATCCATTAAAACTAGACCTTAGATATAGTGCAAACACTAGAGCTAAATATAAACCTTTATAAGTAGATCATGAAATTATTAACACTTAAAATCATGATTTTGATTTATCATATAAACCCTTACACACTCACTTTTCTAATTCAAGTTTATCTTATAAATACTATGTTTACAATTTTATAAATCTGATATATTTTTCAAGTCCAATAAAAAATGTGTGAAAAAATTGAACCTCAAATACCATGTGCCTCAAATGTAAAATATTAATTGTTTATTCCAATAATCATAAGAAACTTCTAATAATTACATTAACACCCATGGGAATTCAAATGTTAAATATATATTATTTAGGATAAGTTGTAGGTTAATCCTATCTCATTGCATGCACTTACTTCATAGGATATATATATATATATATATATATGTATATATATATATATGCATATATATATATACACACACATATATATGTATATGTATGTATGTATGTATGTATGTATGTATGTATATGTATGTATATATATGTATATGTATGTATATATATACATATATATACATATATATATGTATGTATGTATGTATGTATGTATGTATGTATATGTATGTATATATATGTATGTATATATATATATATATGTATATATATATATATATATGTATATATATGTATATATATACATACATATACATATATATACATACATATACATACATACATACATACATACATACATACATATATATATATATATATATATATATATATATATATATATATATATATATACATATTATGATTAACATACAACTTATCCTATATAATAGATGTAGACCCAAATAAGGTAAACAAAATAGACCTTGTTGATATTTAATTAAATTGTGGTATGACCAAATGGATCCTTTAAACCTAGATAGAGAAGCATTTATAAAAAACATCAATGGAGAGGTTTCCAGAGCCCTTATTCAATAAGTATAATTTAAAGAACCTAAATAGGTATTCTAATGTTAATATAATTTAGTATTGACAAGATAGAAACACAAAAAAATGGGATGATTAAACTAAGAATGGGTGAGGAACCATAGTAGGAAAATGGGGACCTATGTTACCTAAAGCGGGAAATGGAAAGTTAAAAAACCCTATAGCCACAATAAGTATAAGTGTGGAGGATATTTAAAAAAATAATTATACATAAAAACTATTTATTATACAATATATATCTACCAAATTAAAGAGCTAATATATAAATACTTATCTTGAATAGACCTTATTGACGATCAATCTCTCCCTTGACCAATGGTGCTTTGTAAAATATTTTTGAGGTTTTAAAGGTCACAATAGTTTAATCAAAATCTAGGATAAAGTTATTTCATCCAAGACAAGTAATGGTTTCTCCAAATGTAGACTTAAGTAGAATTGTGAGTAATATAGTACAAAAAATGAATGTTCTTTTCTATTAGATTAAAATGGGACTTGTATTTATATTGATAGATGATCTTAACCCTTTATAAAATTTTCTCTTATGACATTGACCCACATCAACATATTTTAAAATTTACCATTTAACTTCAAACTAGGTTTACATAGGCTAAATTAATTATAAAGAGTATGCCATGACTTTTGGATTACATCGACTTGTGTTGACTTAGTTTGAATTTTCTTATGATGTGTAATATACTAAATAAACCTAGGTATATATATTTAGAAAATATAGGTGTTGTTTTAGTTAGGGGATACGAAGAGTATTATCTATTATGGTTTTAAGTCAAGGGAATGTGTAGTGGATATGGATATGATAGATAAACAAAAATGTCTCTCATGAAGCACCATCAGTTTGCCCACCCATTTCTCGGTGCACCCTTTAAGGAATGCATTTAGAAAGATTGAAAATAAATAGGTTTATGAAATATATAAATCATTAGTAAATGATAAAGTTTAAAAATGTTATGTGTATACGTATTCCCTACTCAAATCTCATCATGTGTCAAAATAGTGTAACATGGGATGGTGTTTCAAGAAAGAAAATAACAACACAAAACTAAGATAATTCAAATGAATTATGTAAATAAATGATGAGAGTAAATGGAAGTAACTAAAATTTCCATATAAATATCTTGACTTATCTTTCCACATAATGACTACATGCAAATATCATAGTCTCAATTGTGGATGGTGAAATACCTGAATTTGATAAACCCTAGGGATATAAGGACAAAAATAGAATCAATGCTTACATATCATGATGGTAAAATTAGAAATGAATAACTCTCAAAAATGATTAAAATACTAGGAAAAGTTGTAATCTAAGATCACAAAGGCAAGGTTATAACAACAATACCAAACATGTAAGGAAAAATGATGAGAAATTAAAGTAGAACATATGAAATTATGTCAAAAATCATGTAGAACATTGTATGTAAATGAAATATCAATTTCAAGAAAATAAAAATAAAAATATATAAGTAAATGAAATGTAACCTCATGTAAGATAATCATGTCAAATAAAACACAATTAAAACATACATAACTAAAAATGAGAATGCAAATATCAATGTAATACAAGCATGCCAACTCAAATATTAAAATGTAATCATGTCAAATGTACTATGTAGGATAACTGAAGTCCATAAAAATAAAACAAGTTCTAATCATAATGTTATATTTCCTTCAATCATTGAACTAAGTCTAAATTTAAAATGTTTATTGTATGAAATTAATCTAAAATATTTTACAATTGGTATTTCAATGATACAACTTTCTGAATCTATCTAAGTTTGATATTTTTTGGTCTATGTCAACTCATGTTTTGAACTACATTGAAATTTCCATTTCTAGACCATTTCACCTCATATTTGTATAGGTTATCTAACTATTGTAGAGCTATCTCATCTTTTCATTGAGAAATTTGGTCTAATAATGTCTCCTTTTAGGTTGATTTATAGGGTGTTTATATTAGTTTAATTTAAAACTTAGTCACTTTATGGAATATTAAGCTAATTTGGATTGAAGTTTTGGCTTAGTGGGACCATTTTATCTACTAGATTTACATATATTTAGTCTCTTTTATTACTTTTGATTTAATTTCACCATGTTTTTTAGGGTTCTATTATATAATTTGGTCATTTTTCTAAATGATGGGTTGACTTTAGCTTTAAGATTGGTAAGATGTATATTTTTATTCATTGATCTCATTATAGATTTCCTTCCCCTTTATCTTTCTTTGGTTTTTGTCTTAGTCATTTTCATGTAGGTTTAATATCTGATTCTAATGACTATTTTCATTTATTATAGGCTAATGGTTATTTATTTTATTCTGAATCCCATACTAGTGAGGTTATGCCACTTGTCACTCATATTACATCCTCTCACTTTTAAGACAATAAATTTTTGGTTTTCAAAGAGAGACTAGACCAAATATCATCTGAGTGCACAAGATCATGCTATGTGGTGTAATCCCACTTCACCATGGCCCTAATATAGTTTGTGCACTTTTAATCTACATCCAAGCTCTTGGATGCTTGGGAGTTTGATAATTGACATGATACTGTCTCCTTAGGTCCATATGATGGTTAATAAATGGTAAATTAGGTGGTAGAATCTATAAGTGAATGAGCTGATACCATGTGGAAATATCCCACTTCTCCATGTCCCAGGTTAATTAGAGCAGTCTAATGGATGGGAGATCAAGCAAGTCCTTAGGATGAGGCCACATGTCAAAATACTAGGTCCTTAGAGTAGTCATAACACATTGAATGTAGATCCCAACCAAGAGCCCTTTGGGTGATTAGGATGATTCCATATGAAATAATCCTATTTGCTTGGGCCCCTAGGGTAGTTGGTTCTATATGACATAGATAATAGACTTACAAGTGCCCAAGATATGGCCACATGTCAAGATCTAGAGGGACCCCATCCAAAAGGATGATCAACAAAATATAGTCCCTCAACTAAGTAGTAAGTAAAAATATACCATGTAGCATACCCCTGATGACAAGATCTCACTATAGGTCCCTCGACTAGTGAAATATTTCCAAGTGGAAACAAGATAGCATGATGAATCTAAATTTATATGCCAATTATTAGGGTCATCCTAAGCAATTAAATATCCTCAAATAAACAACTATCTTAGCCCGTAACACTATCATTGCATATAAACTAACTATGTATTCAATCTCACCTATAATATCAAATTATAGAGGGAGATTCATAATGGAAATATGATCATGAAATACAAAATTCAATGTTATTTGGGTAGTGGAATTAAACTTATACTTGATGTGCACATTAGAGTTAGGTGACTAAGGACACAATAGATAAAATAATTCCTTAATTAGGCATTGATACCTTGTATAGAGTATGGCCAAAGGGTAATCTCGAGGAAATTTTAGTGACATTCAACCACCCAAAATTAAATTCAAGATTAGCTAAGCATGGACTAGCTATTAATTATCTTAGGATTGAGGAAAATATTAAAAAATTCAAATTTAAAATGGCTCAATCCCATTGAATTTTTAAAATAACCACTCTTTGTATGGATTAATGACCCAATGGGCTTGTCTTGCCTATAAAGATCAAATATTCTTTTGAATAAGGGATAGTCGATTGATAAACTGATAGATTAGAGTAATTAAGTAGGAGATCAAATATATTTACCTATCCTTTTATTTAATTTTATAATTTTTAGGTAGTTTTATTCTTTGCATGCGCTGAGACTATTGAGGTTTATCTGTGTTTATCTAGATTGTTTAATGAATTCTATTTGTGCTTCATTAAATACATTTAATCTAAAAGTTTTGTCAGCTTCTATTCTCAGTCTACGCATATATATATATATATATATATATATATATATATATATATATAT